>OX637336.1:10555261-11155261 GCA_951799405.1 Agapetus fuscipes
CCATTTCCGAGTCCAAAGCGTGATGATTAGACTACGGATCGCTCAAAACCGATTGTTTGCAATGCTAGTATATTGTAGACGCTTAATACGTCAATGCGTGGACGGGATAAAACTATAAAAGAATATAACGGATGCTCACCATGAACGCAAACAACATAACGAAGCTACATGTATAGTGTAACTTTTTTTCGCGTGAGTCTGTTTATTTTCACAGCGTAGGAGGCTGGCCTTATGACGTAGGCCTCACTTTTCTCCCCTCCTAGGGGCTCGTTCTTATTTCTTGTAAAGTCTGAGTAAACCTTGCTGGCATTTTGATTTTCGGTTTGAAATAAACACGAAAACGGAAAATCATTTGTAAAATCCCCCCTATAGTATACATTTTGACTTTCTTATACACTGTTTTCTTTCTTCCTTCTTTTTTGCTATTTTTTAGATCTTTCTCTTTTTGAAAGACTTAATTTCTTTCCCCCAGCTTCTGTTAAAGATCTCCTCTAATTTCCCCATCTCGTCCTCGTCTAGCGCACTTCTTCCACCCCTTTAAGTCCACGCTCTCTGCAGTGGCGGGCTCTCTGTAGAGGCAATCGCGTTTAAATGAGCCGCACTCTGGGTCCTCTGCTAGGTAATGAAGCGCGCTGCACTTGGCACCCCTGCCCACATCAGCTGGATAAAAGGTTCGATTCACCTAGATGATTAAACAAACCAAGATATGAATTTAAAAAAATGTTTTCGTTTTTCATGCATATTTATCACATATTTTACTAATCGAATGTTAATTTGCAATGTTGTCGGCTTGGGTTTTTTTTTATTTTAAAGTTCCCTTTAATGTTCAGTTTATTGTATTTCATTTAGTTATTGTTTTTTTGTTCTTTGAATGAGGCTGACCATTCATATTGTATAAATCAGTTCACTTTGCCAATGTCAAGACAAGAGTTTCAGTGCTTACGTTCATTTGAAATTTTTATTTTGTGTGTACGGTATTTGTGAACGCGAACTTACATGTGTCTGACTATAGGCATATGCATTGAATGTAAATATGATCGTATGTATTTTTTTCTCATATATTTTGATTATAGCTGATTAAAGCCTTGCAACCCCCTGTATGGAGTGAAAATAAATTCCGTTCAAAAGGAAATAATACTTAATCATCAAAAAAAGTAAATGACTAACAAATATTTTCTCTTGTTTTAGGTGCAAGGAGCCAGGAAAATACAAAGAGGACCTTCCTCCCACATCTGTGGTCATCTGCTTCCACAACGAGGCTTGGTCTGTGCTGCTGAGGACCGTCCATTCTGTTCTGGACAGGTCACCGGAGCACCTGATCAAGGAAGTGATTCTGGTGGATGACTTCTCTGACATGCGTAAGTAACAATTATTTGTAGAAATCTGTTATGATTTTATGTCATCATTATACAAAGGCCGCCTTAGGATGAGTCGTAGCATTTTACAAATTTTCACTAACATAAACATTTAAAGACGACATAACTTATTAGGGTTTTTGGTTCTTGCATATGACACGTTAGAAAACGAATTCATCACTTTGAAGTGAGAAAAAAATCATATAAATTAACTTTGTTACAAATTAGCACAAATGCGCAAAATAATGTAAATTTGTCAAAGTTGCAAAATAATAACTGATCTTTTATTGTCCAAGTCATCTCATTATACTTTCACTCTCATATTCTCGTTTATAATGCGCTCATTTTGAACCCTATCATTTATATTCCTTTATCAAAATTGTTCTTCATCAAATTATTGAATACATCAAAATGGTTTCATATCCATACTGTTATGATTTTACTTGGGGCTCTGTTTAATTAATCTGCAATTTATTTATTTTTACAAGATTTATTTTGCACAATATTAGTAACACAGTACTGTCACTCTTCTCACTCTAGCTTAAAAGGGCTTTGCGGCACAATGTTAAAGATACTCTCTGGCTCTTAAATAACCACCGCCTCTATTCATACAGCTCATACTGGTGGTTCTCGCATATTCGAGAATATGCTACAAACCTCCATAATGGATTTTACACTTCCAGATTGTTCCACACACCAGCGCAGCGTGCTTAGGCGCACGCACTACGAATATATAGTTCGTCACATACGTAACAATACATACATATTGATCTTCTATTTCAGCTCACACTAAGAAGCAGCTGGAAGACTACGTGACCAACTACCCCAAGGTGCGGGTGGTGCGCGCCAAGAAGCGCGAGGGGCTCATCAGGGCGCGCCTGCTGGGCGCCAGGTACGCCACGGCGCCCGTGCTCACCTACCTGGACTCTCACTGTGAATGCACAGACGGTGAGTGCTGTTGAAGCTACTTCTTCTTAAGAGATATGAGAGCCAGCTGTTTTCCTATGTTTTGATTGGTCAGATTGATATTTTGCGAGCGTGGATCCAAGTTATCCTACAGTCACTCATGCGGTCCACGTGGTCCCTTCAGAACTGTCTCCACTTTCTTCTAAATTTGTTCTTAGTTTAGCATATGTTTATGATTTCCGAGTTCCTTAATTGATCTCTAGTGTTTTCTCAGCAATGCAATGGCGAGGAGCGTTTTCATCTCAGATGTTCTGAGAAGACTTGATTCGTGAAGTGTCTATTCATCTATTTGCCCATGTTTGTTTCTCTATATGAGCCCATATAGACACGCTGCTGTTGCAGAAGCTTTTCTTCTGATTTCTGACATCGTAATGAAGATATTTATAGCTTAACATTTTAGTTTAAAGTCATATAAATTTAGAGACTTGGTTTATTGGCTCATCGTCCACAACTTTGCATCATAGAGGCCACTTGGATACTGGAATTACGTGACATTTTATTCCATGTTCAATTA
Source organism: Agapetus fuscipes (assembly GCA_951799405.1). Classification (NCBI taxonomy): domain Eukaryota; kingdom Metazoa; phylum Arthropoda; class Insecta; order Trichoptera; family Glossosomatidae; genus Agapetus; species Agapetus fuscipes. The sequence goes on from OX637336.1 coordinate 10,558,097, forward strand.
GGCATTTGATTTTCTATTGATTTTTTCATTTTAAACCTTTTTGACAGAGGGTAGCTTTATATGACAGCCATTGGAGATCATCTTTAGACTTCACTTCAAGTACCAAATCATCGGTGAAGCAAGCTGAGCAGATTTTTTCTGTACCCATTTTGTAGCTGAGTCCCTGACACTTCTTCTCCAATAATTATCTGATTCTCTTTATCGAAAGGGCTACGGCAATCTCCTTACCTAACGTCTGAGGTTTGGAACCATAAGGCTTGTATTGGAGCAGATAGTTTATTTTTTAGTCATCTTTAGATACAGACTCGATTTTTTTTCTTTGATTACACAGGTACATTTGTACATTTGACCTAAGGCATTCTAAGTCGTAGCATTTCAGAAAACCAAAGGTGTTAAATATCGAAGTAAAGCTTTGTGGATTAAATGCATTCTGAGCGCGGTTCCTAGACGCTCCCTCCCCCCCCCCTCCTCTCTTCTGCCTAGCCTCACGAGAGGATGAAAGGCTTTCAGCGAGCTTCCGGTAGCGTAGAGCCTTCAGCCGTAGAGGGCCGCACAGCTCGTAGCAAAGTGCAGCCAAAGGAGCTACGTTGGATACAGCTGAGAAGTTGCAGGCTTCGAAGGTGATATTAAGAATTGAGATGGCATGTATGAACTTCCAAACAAATCTGGATGACTTACCAAGAAAACTCTAGGTACTTTGAACTTTTGTGATATTTCTTTGGATGCAAGTCAACTTTTTTATGTGAATATAGACAAGAGGCGTACAAACCTGACTGTTCCCAAATATATTATTGAAGTTAGTTTGCTTTTTTCCCGTACTATTAACTAAACGATATTTCAAAAGGTTTTTTGTTTAAGAGTTGCATTGGTTCTTCTTCTTTGTTTTTTTGCCTCTTCAGTAAAGATAAGTGATGATGATGATCAATTCGCACATTTGATTCTTATTTTTTTCTTTTCTACTTTGCAAATACGCATGCAGCATGTGTAAGAGCAAACTTATAGGTGTACTTACATATGCTTGTAGGCATGCATTAAATGTAAATACGTTATCTTTGTAATTAAAATTATTTAGAATATAGATTGCCGAAGACAATGTTTTTCAAGAATAAAAACACTGTTGAAGAGAAACTTGTAAACATTTACTATTTCTCACCGTTATTCCCGACAAGTTTCCGTAGAGTTAAACAGTGAAGGTTTCTACGGAAAATTGTCTAATGACGCGTGGTGTTAAGTTGCGGCTTTGTCCAATTTTCTTTTTGGTGAAGGCTCACTGTCGTTACTGACTTCTCCCCCTTCTTTTCACACTTTCCTTTCCCCAGAAGTACCCCAAGTATGTATGTACATATATGTTGTCAACTAAAGTAAAACGTTTTTTGTAAGTGCTTTGAAAGCAAAACTCCCACTACACGCGCTGTTTCAGTTTGCAACATATTTTGGTAAACGCTACAGTTGAGTTTTAACGTAAAGCTTTAAACTCGGCGTTCCTACTGTTTGTCTGAAGTCTTGTCAGATTATACCCCTCCCCCCCCCCTTAGAGAAATCTACCACTGTACCATCGAGCTGTCGAATTATCAAAGTTTATATGATGCTACCACCGTTAGTTTAAGAAAGTAGAGCTAATAAAAATGGATACACTCGTACTAACTTGCAAAACTTGAGTCATAATTATTTTACTTTTGCCAAAGCCATACGTTTTAGAAGCAAATTTATTGTGTTTGTATAAATTGCCTATCTGAGCTTGCAGCTTTTTACCCTATTCATTTTGAAAAATTAAGAATATACCTATCGGCACGATGGCCGAGCGGATCAAACGCTAGCAATTTAACAGGTGTCTTTGAAATAAAACAACGGAAAGCTTTTCAAAAGTTGTAAAGAAGATTTTAGCAACGCTGATTTTTGATAAAATACTCTAATTACATTACATTTGTTGTTGTAAGCAACATTGAACATTAAAAACACACGCAGCAACCTTCAGCAATTTTGGTGGATACAAGTCTTGATGTGAAATTACAGGGCTTTTAAAGGCAGCGCCATAAAGCTCGCTGAAAACCGTAAAGCGCTCCGACTCAGGAGCGGCGAATTTGCCTGGAAACTTTGTACGAGTCCAGGCAGAGAGCATGCCAGGTTAATAGAGCCTCCGAGGAATGAAAGCCTCTCCCTAAAAAGCCCTCGGAAGTTGTTTATTTTTTCAGGAGTTTGTTTTATAGTTTGAGATGTTTTTTATCTGAGTGCAGGGGAGCGGGCCGGTCCTTATTTACAACCAACGAGGCTTTTGAGGCTTTTTAAGGATTTTTTTTCAAATTTTGTGCCGCTTGTTTGTTTTATACTGATGATGAAACATCACTCAAGTCTGGCTGCTTAAAAGCATGCTTCTTTTCTTCTTCTTATTTTTCTTTTTATTCTCTCTTTTAATGCAGAAGGTCCTCTGGTATTTCACATAAATAACGATTCGAGTTATCCTCCTTTCGCTCATGCGGTCCAGGTTGCCCCTCCAGAACCGTCTTTTCTTCCTTCTTTATCTGACGATGACCTCAGTTTTCTCACCGGAGAGCATATTTGAAATATTATTTTTTCTCTGTCCGAAGTCAACCCTGCTACTTTCCAATTACAAGTCCTACAGGTTGATCACGAGACAACGGACCAGCCTAATTTGTTTTCATGTATTTTGGTTATTTTTTTCTCAAGTTTGTATCTATCCATAATCTAAGTTGCAGAGATACATTAACATTTAAGGCTCTCAAATGCATGCCCACAAACAAACACGTATAGTTCGCGCTTACAAATGCTGGAGGTGTACTTACAAACAAAATCCAAACCTCAAATGAACATAAAGCCCATAACTTTTGTCGACCTTCCCTGACACAAGGGTGACATTGGCAAAGTGAACCATTTTTTACAGTATGGGTGGTCAGCCTCGTACCAACCTATAAGTCAAGGGTTCATGAAAACCTTGTTATGTTTTTTTTGTATTTTTTATGGTTTCTGTATTAACACTAAAAATTCATATTGATTGATTTTTGTTTTGTTTTATTTAGAACAAATTCTAATGAAACACTGTTTCTTTTCACAACATATCAATTTATTTTAATTAATAACTACGAACGGTTTCGTTTTCGTAATTATTAATTCAAATAAATTGATATATTGTGAAAAGAAACAGTTTTTCATTCAAATTTGTTTCTAAATAAAATAATATAAAAATCAATTAAATACACTTGAGTTGTACTGAACCAAAGCGGCATTCTAAAAAAATGGGCAACAAATTACTGTTTTTTGCTTTGAATATAAATAGGTACGAAATCTTCTCTCAAAAAATGTCATTTTTTTGTTCAAAAAACCTTCCGAAAATATTCATATCTTCATACCCAACGGCGGGGACAGAAATCTTAAAATAAACATTTTGTTTCCTTCCAAAAATAAAATATAATACCAGTGCTACTCCCATTTCAAACTGATACATTTTTTACATACAAACATAAACAATAAACTCTGTTTTTTAGTTCTACTTGTGCGGCATCTCGTTTCCCAGCTTATCGTCCTAAACTTCCAAATGTATTGTCGCAGCAAGTGGGCGACTTTTTTCCTACCCCGTTGTAAGCCAGCCCTGTATTATAAAAAGTATTTTTTATTTGTGAAAAAAGCGTTGAAAACTTTTGATAGCTTATGCATTTTTTCGACTTTAAATTTAAAATTTTAGCATTTATTTTTTAGGGATGATTTTATTTTTCCAAAAACAAGAAAAACATGATATCAAATATATTTTTTATTTTTGAGATACAACAATGACAATGTGTCTTTTTTCACACCGTTTTCTTTCAACTTTGTCATTCACCATCATTAGACCGTCATCAGGTGTAGGCATGCAAAACTGTAGATTTTAAAACAAAGTTATGATGGTTGAATGATAGAGTATGCTTAAAAAGTAAGTAAATATTAAATAAAGCCTTTGCCTTATAATCTTCTGTCTCCATCCGAAGATTTGCTCGTTTCAGTGTTTTTCAATTTTTGATGATTTTTCTCTATCTGTGGCAACTGTTTTAAGTTCCTGAGGAAGGTTCTGAGGAACTCTTTGCGTGGTTGTCTCCTCGATCATCCCTTCAATTGCTGTAAGCAAGAGGCCTTCCTGGCTTATTGCGTGTCCCAACCATCTTGCACGTCTTTGGTACAGGGCTTTAAGCAGGTGCCTTTCACCTCTAATTATTTGGAATATTTATTAATGTGTTCAAAGAATCTTCTGTGGTTCTTCACTTCAGAAGCCTCCACGTCCCCTCAGTGTTTTTTTTTTTTTTTTTTTTTTATTGTTTAAACAAGAATACAACAGCATTGAATATAATTTTGTATACATATATAAGATATTTTTTACAATTCATGTCGCCTATTACTGTATTCTACAAATTAATATTTTAAATTACAAATCATGCCAGGTAAATAAATAAAAAGTAAAGAAAAACAAAAAGAAGCAGCATCCAAAACCAAAAAAAAAAAGAAATACACAAATCAAAACAGAATAAAAATAAAAATAAAAAATAGTGTTTGGTTGGTTTATCTACCAATTTATGCAAATATGACCTTGTAATGAAATTGTCTTAGGAATCACATTCTACACAATTGGAGCTAAGAAAAAAACGTTAAACACGAAAGGATGAGAGCTTTTTTTTGTATTTTCAAAATCAATTTCCAGCATTTATAAGGCACATTGGTCCAATACACATAAAAAACATTGCTCATGTGAAATTACCTCTGATTGACATAAAATAAACAAGCACTGAAGGGGCGTCCAGTCTCCTTGTAAACATAAACCCTACATTAATATAATAATATCCACCTAATTATGGATATAACAATATTAATTTCAATATAAACGTACTTTTTTCATACTCTTGTTTATGGTATTAAATATCTTTGACATTTTATTACTGAAATACGTAGATATTTCAAGACACGTTTACGGAGATATAAAAAAATGAATAAACCTATTCGCTACCCGGGGGTCCTGCACTCCCTCCATATAACACTGCGTTTACACTCAAGCATAGCGTTTCACTAAAAATGTATGAAAACGAAAACACTGAGTTGAGGCGCTTTTTTAGTTTTTATACTTTTTTGTGTATGCTATGTTTGAGTTTACACGTAATGTAGTTTACTTGGGGTGCTGCTCCTTCAGGAACCAGGGTAAATGTATATTTTATACCGCAGCTTATTTTTATGGGTAATTTACGACGTCTCAGAGTTTTTACGCGCCGCCATTGCTGTTTCGTTGATCTGGAACATTTTTACGACGCGGGTTGGTGTCCCCATGTGAACGCAAAATTATGCGGTCAATTTATTATCAGAGGTCATCTAGCTATCAGCAAGGTGGCTCAGCTAATCAACATTTTATGATCTAGTGGTTATAAGACATTTAAATTTATAATAATTAAATTCTTTTCATAATGTTATTTTTTTCTAAAAGTTAAAGATTTGTATGAAGTTGACCACTCATACTACAAAACTTGGATCACTTTTGTCAACGTCACCCCTGTTTTAGGGAAGGTTATTGTAGTGCTTATTTTCATTTGAGGTTTGAGTTATTATTTTGTAATTTTCTTGTCAAATAGGTACGTGTGTAGCTGACCACACGTACTGTAAAATATTGGTTCACTTTTTCCAATATCACCCCTGTTTGAGGACGGCAAGAGTTGCAGTGTTTGCGTTTTTATATTGTTAGTATCGTAATAACATAACGTACCGAAATAACAAGTATTTACACTTTTGAGCGTCTATTGAACTTGAATCTTACTTATTAAGATATCTTTTCAACTTTTATTTTAGTTATTTTGGCACGTTTGTAAATTCTAACCGTGTCATTGATATACAGCAAATTCATGACTCAACCGTTACCTAAAGTGAACTTTCCATCAAAAAGAAACAAGATCCATGATCAGATATGGATCGGATCTTATACCAAATATAGTCCACAAGTTTAGCTGTTTTTTTGCGCGTTGAAAGTAAGTGTAAAGGGTGTGTTAGTAACAGTTATCCTGTGGAGGTATGATGGCAGGTTTTTGAGTGAGAGGGTCGCAGTTCAGCTAGGAGGTCCACCGGCATTAGGAGGCAATAAAGGCGGGAAGATAAAACCAACGCAAACTGAGAGCTGGCTGATGCTGAGCCGGGGGGAGGTAGACATGCCGACTCGGCGCAATGAAACTTCAAGGAGAGGTGTTTGATTTAAATTGGAAAAAAATATGCAACGATAGTCCGGTCGGTAGCTCAATTGGTAGAGTATTTGCATTCCATGCCGTGACCTTGGGTTCGAATCCCATCGACGGTGTCAGAAGTGATTTCCCGCTTCGATGTTTATTTCACCCCCCAAAATATAAATGAAAAACCTTCAGAGAAAATGAGTACCAGCCCCCTCGAGAGCTGGGAAACTCCCACTTCAACTGAAATGGTTGGTGTAAGGCCCTTACCTGTAAAAATAAATAGGTTCCACTCACTACATGCGATATACATACATCGCGTAAACGCCGTAAACAGATAAATGTATGGAAGATACGAAAGCGCCTAATGAGTGTTATGATTTTCGTACATTTTTTTCTGTGCACAAGATGGTTGATTATATACGCATTTTTTTTACTCACAATACAGACCACTGTAAAGCGTCTTTTAGGGGTTAAAGTCTCAAAATAAAAGCGAAAACTCTTCAGACACCTGATAGGCGCCCGAATGACCCCAGTCGGCACTTTCTAAGATGGGCACGTCGATACCCCATAATATATGCAAGCTCTTTAAGGGTTACTGCCCTTCAGAGACCGGAAACAAAGTTTTAGTATCGAGCCACGTCTGCAGTTTTGAGGATCCTTTGAGAAGGGAACATATAGCCTTTTTAGCAGAATACCTTGACAACTTTTCGATGTAACTCAAAGAAAACATTTCGCATATACGAGTACATTATCTATATATCCGTAATAAAATGTATTGATATATTAAAATAGCATTTAAAATGGTATTATTGCAACCCAAATTAATATTTTTAATTATGGTAAAATTTAAACTGGATCTATGATCGATTAACTTATTCAATAAAATTTAATAAACTTTCAAATGAGTTTTGAAAAGATTTTTGTGAAACACTGTGGATATTTGACGCAGCGTAATACAAGAATTTTATAAAAAAAAAAATTGTAAGGAAAATATTTATTGACACCTCATGAGCTCTCTGCATGTTTGTTCGCCGTTAGTCCGCGTCAATTTTTCAAGAAAGACCCAGTTGTTAGTTGGATAAACCTTTGTAACCTAGTCAAAAGCCTCAACGGAAAGGTCTTCCGCCACTTATAAAAATATATAGCTTTGTATGAGGCTATAATCTATAATCTATAATCTAAGTTGCAAGTATATATTCATTTAAAGCTCTCAGATGTATGCCCACAAACCAACAAGTGTAGTTCGCGCTTACAAATGCTGAATGTGTACTTACAAATAAAATCCAAACCTCAAATGAACATAAGCCCCACAACTTTTGCCGACCTTCCCTGAAACAGGGGTGACATTGGCAAGTGAACCATTTTTTACAGTATGGGTGGTCAGCCTCATACCAACCTATAAGTCAAGGCTAATCTGTAAAAAATGGTTCAGTTTGCCAATGTCACCCCTGTTTCGGGGAAGGTTGGTGAAAGTTGCAGGGTGTATGTTAAATTGAGGTTTGGATTTTCATTTGCAAGTAAACATGCAGCATTTGTAAGCGCGAACTTAGACGTGTCTGTTTGTAGGCATGCATTTAACATGAATTTAAAATGCTTAAAATGTTTTTTTGATTATAGATAACATATAAAACCTCTAAAAATAACATTCTGTGTGGTTCTATATATTTATGTTTTCGTTGCAAAAACTCTCGATTGCCGTCTTTGGTTGCCTACGACTCTAACGAAGTTTGTCCACAGATCTCCTGGCTTGCCTTCCCTATACGTCGGGGGTCCCCCGGGACGCTTAAACCTCTCAGAATTTAGTTCCAGTGCTCCAGAGATGTCCCGCATGATATCTGGTTGTGAGATAAGATGGAGCGAGACATGCTAGCACGCAGGGTTAATGTCTAAACAACAATAATTTATTCAAATCGTAAAAAACATACAATTCATTCTTAGTTTTTACAGCAGCAAGTTCTTACAGCAACTGGGTCGTGCTTGAGAATTGGCGCTTTGCAGCAACGATCCAGCCCGCAAAAAGTCCGGTCGATAGCTCATTTAATAAAATGCTTGCATCGCATGCTGAGAACAAGGATTCGATCCCCACCGAGTGCATCAGAAATGATTTCCCGTTTCGGTGTCTATTTCAAATCCAAAATAAATACCGGCAAGGCGTACTCAGCCTTCACAAGAAATGTCAACCAAACCCCCCCGGGAGCTGGGAAACCCCCACTACAACTGAAAGTGGTTGGTGTGAAGCTGGCCCCCTTATCTGTAAAAAAATAGTAGGTCCCGAATCATGTGACCCCTTCGGGGATAACGCAGGCAAGAAGTTGCACTGCATGTGTAACTTGGTTGCGTTCATCAATATTACGGAGGAGTAAAGTGACATTGTTTGGGTGCATAAGTACACAAAAAAATTGAGATTAATTTAATAGATAATATATTTTTCAGGGTTTGGTGGTTTACACAGTGAAAGTCCATTGTATAATAATTAATCAAATAACTATACTCTTTTAACTATTCACTTTTTTATTATTTTATTTTAAATAATAAAAAAGTGAATTAAAACAGTATATTTATTTGATTAATAATAGATAATAATTGATAAGGCCTCCTGACGAAGCAAACGGTATGCTGGCTAGTATGTTCATCTATAATTTAAGTTTCAAAGATATATTGTTTAATGCATGACCTTGAAAAGACGCATGTAAACATACGTTTACACTCGATGCATGCGTACTTATAAAATAAACAACCTAAATATTAAAAGAACATTAACTGCTCAGTTACTTTTACAGTTACTAGTATGGAAGGTCAGTCATTTTCATAAACATTCTTAGGAATATTGAAGAATTTAAATAATGTTTAAGCTTAGAAGATTGAAGAATCTATTTTCAAATGCTCTTTTAAGGTATAAAACCTCTACGAGATTTAATATAGTTCTTTGGTTTAAAAAAATATATCCCTATATCTAATACCTTCCATAAGTGGGACCCACTCACAGGCGAGTGTTTACTTGGAGTCCGCCCGAGCAGACGCGCTCCGCGGCAAGGCTTTTATTTCTCAAGTATTTCCTTTGAACACAACCTTTCTGACTACATTTCTCTCCCTCTAAACCGCTTCAGACGTGCCACGAGGAAAAGAGATGGAGTGGATCGGGGAAATGGGATTTCAGATGTTTTGGAATTTTTCGATAGAGCGGAATGAAGAAGCCAATATGTTTTGAATGTTCAGCTCTTGGTTTAATGCTATGTGGGCTATACACGAACCTTTAATGATAGGATTTCTCATGCTCATACGTTTTTTATAATATCAATAAAAACAGGATATGAATTTCCTATGTAAATAAATTTGCACATATATCTACAAGAAAAAACATGTTACTTAATTGCGACCATGCAATGTTGACGATTTGTTTTGCCTGCCATCAAAGTTCATAAGATTAATTTGGAAATTAATCTACATGTTGCCTGAAATTTGGTCTATTGATAACAAAGTTGATTAAAATTGTTTAAACGGATTTCGAGTTCAATAAAACATTCGTTTTTAAATACATACATAAGAACATACATTCAATTGTATAATACAAGATTTTTGCTTTTTTTTTGCATTCATTGAGACTACTGTGCCGGGCATTTTTTAAGAATTCCTTTTTGTTATTCATTCTTCCAGGTTGGCTAGAACCACTTTTGGACAGGATCGCTCGTGACCCGACCACTGTGGTCTGTCCCGTGATCGATGTCATTGACGACACCACTCTTCAGTACCACTGGCGAGGCAGCGGAACCGTCAACGTCGGAGGCTTTGACTGGAACCTGCAGTTCAACTGGCATCCGGTCCCTGAGCGAGAGAAGAAGAGGCATTCCAGCAACGCAGAACCAGTCTGGAGTCCTACGATGGCTGGTGGGCTGTTTTCCATTGACAAGGTATTGTTATGATTTCAGTTGGGTTCTTTTAATCAAACTGCAATTTATTTATTTTTCAAGATTAAAAACAACGGCGGTTTACAATGTACTGTCGGTTTTCCAGCTCTTAGCTTATCGACTTTGTGGCTCAATGTTTCAATCAACTCTGGTCTCTCACACAATTGCAGTCCAAATATAAAGCATGGTGAACCTCTCCACACACCTCTGTATTGTTCCATAACATTATAGTTACCAACTACTTCATGGCTGGGCATATGCACACATTCAAACTCACAGTAGACTATACTAGAGGCGAATACACACACACACACACACAAGTAAGCCACCCGATCGGGCGCATACGTTCGTAACAGTATGAAATTTAATCAAAGTTATATATGCCTTTTGACTCTTTTTCTTATGTCAACTTTTTCCCAACGTTGGCGATCACTGTGGCAAAGGCGTCGCAGTCCGGCACTGACGGAACAACTCTTCCACACCTCGTATCCTGGCCCAGTCTCTTACATATATTGCGCAGCCATGATGTCTACCTTCTGCCAGCTCCCCGGCGTCCCTCTATCTTGCCTGACATTATCATACGCAGAAGGAAGTACTTTGTCCCGCGCAACAAATATATGCCAGAGAAATGAACTTTTGACGTAACATTTAACAGGATTTCTCTGTCGATTATATCTCTTCTTGTCACTAAAGGTCTGTTGCAACAAAGTCCAATCAGACAAAAATCCAAATTTTGTGTGATTTCTCCCATCAAATCAAAAATTTGGTTGCATATCCTAAATCATATTCTGATGTACATCATCTTTCCTTTTCAAATTCCATCATACTATTACCCACTTCCGAGAAATATTTAACCGAGATGCTTATTTGACGTGTCATTCAAATATTGATTGGAGGTTGGTGCAACAGGCGCTTAAACTTGTTATTCACCTAACTTCATTTTAAACTTGATAATATATTTAAAATACTAAAAATAATTTGTACATGGTTACGGAGCGAGTAAAATTTAATAATGTAGGACCGGTTTCGAAAGCAATGTTTCCTTCGTCAGGTACAAATTAAGTTTTGTCGTGATTTTTCTAGAATTTCTTTGAGAAGTTGGGCACGTACGACAGCGGGTTCGACATCTGGGGCGGGGAGAACCTGGAGCTCTCCTTCAAGACCTGGATGTGCGGCGGCACCCTGGAGATAGTGCCCTGCTCCCACGTGGGGCACATCTTCAGGAAGCGGAGTCCCTACAAGTGGAGGAAGGGCATCAACGTGCTGAAGAGGAACTCTGTCCGGCTCTCAGAGGTAAAACAAAATAAATGCGCTTATTTTGGTCATACAGTGCTTAACTTAGATAACAAGCAATAGGGAAGTATCACATATTTTTTTTATTGTATAAAATGGTAGAATACATTTTTTTAAATGCATCTGCGATTTCGAAAAAAAAATATATTGCTTAGTTTTTAAACTAAAACTCTTTAAAATAAGCGTATTCTCGATTTTCGGAAAAAAGGTCATTTTGTTTATTTAGGCAGATATGACGCCGATGCATTTTCGGAGTGCAGGTATCGGCGGCCCCTGTGGCGAATCTTGACGTCATTTTGACGTCAAGATTCGCGAAGTCGAACTCGCTGCGTTTTGGCGCGACTAAAATTCTCCGCATTTTATTTTTTTAAATTATCAATGATATTTTTATTTTTACTACACAAAAAATATATGGTTGTGATCCTTGAAATGTACTCTACAGAACCATATTATTTTCAACCGTTTTCCCTACCACTGCAACTACCCTATTCTTACATTACAGGCAGTACATAACTTAGATAACAGGCAATTCGAAACCCATGTTAAAACAATATATATGGGGTGTATACTACTTAATCTATTATCTAAGTTGCAAAGATATATTACCATTCAAAACTCATATCAAATGCATGACCACAAACAGACACGTGTAAGCTCGCGCTTACAATTAATACTGAATGTGTACTTACAAATTAAAATCTAAACCTGAAATGAACATAACCCCTGCAACTCTCACCGACCTTTCCTGAAACAGGTGTGACATTGGAAAAGTGAACCATTGTTTACAGTATGGGTGGTCAGCCTCATACCAACCTATAAGTCAAGGAATTACGAAGGGGCATATTTCTCCTCGTATTTTATTTTGTTATTCTTGTCTGATTTCTCCAGGTTTGGTTGGACGATTATGCCAAGTACTACTACCAGAGGATCGGCAACGACAAGGGAGACTTTGGTGACGTTTCTGAGAGAAGGAACCTCCGCCGCAAGTTGGGCTGCAAGTCCTTCGACTGGTACCTGAAGAACATCTACCCTGAACTCTTCATTCCTGGAGAAGCTGTCGCCAACGGAGAGGTAATGTGCTGTTTTTGTTGTTCAAATAAATAGGTTACGAAATAAAATAAAAATAATAATATATTGGCCAAATAAATAACTTAGAATTTATGAAGATTAAAAAATATAAAGATAGTTAAAAAAAATATGCAAGAGTTGTGGATGTATTGAAATAAAATTTAAATATAACAAATCACTGCTTCAAAGAATTCAGTTACTTTGGATTTTCGCAGATTTGATTTCTTTTTTCGTTAATACACACCTACACACTTTTTTCCAAATACTGATTCCACAAAATGATTAACTCACAAAATGATTAATTTATTTGAGAACCAAGAATTTTTAAAAAATCAGATTCATAACAACAACAAAAATATTATATTTCGTTGAGTTTTTTTTATATATTCCCTTGATACATAGTTACTCATTTATTTTTTTGTTAAATTTACTAAAAATCTACAGTGTGTTGTCAAATTATTACTAACAATTTTTTTTCCTCAAAAATTGCAACCGCTGCGCAGTTCCGGAATTTGGGATTGGGAGGAAAGACCTGCCTGGATTCTCCAATGAGGAAGACTGACCTTCACAAACCTGCGGGACTGTATCCATGTCACAAACAGGGCGGCAACCAGGTACAAGAAGGGTCCCTTGATGTGGCACTCGACTATCAACTGCAAGGAAACTCACTGCGCCTGTGGATTAAAATAATAATAATAATTGTTTATTTTACAGATTTATTTTTATGTGATTCTAGAAACAAAATTAATATTTTGGATGCTTAAAGAAAACAATCTTTTGTTTTTTATTGAACATCGATCAGCATTGTTTTTGTATAATGACTCTTTTAAAAACGTTTTTTTTTTTTTAAAAATCCGCACGTGTCGCTTCCAGAATCGTATAAAAAACTGCATGAAATATTATTTACAGTGCTTTCAATGTCTTGTCAATGTCCTATGCTAATTTTTAAAATATTTTTTTTGTTCTGTTTTCATCGCATGGTGGCTGATTTTTAATGAACACTTCTCACAATAAAACAAAAACAAAATCTATGGCCATTTTTATTGTCTAGATTCAGGTATTCTTACCGCATTTTAAAAGTCTTCTTAGACAAGACAATTCTCTCTCGATCCAGGTCCTTCCCTCACAAACGCTGCATGAGCAATGGAAGCCCCACACAAATTCCAGCACTGTTTTTCTGTCAATAATAGCACGCTTTCTCTCATTGTTTGCATTCGTTTTGTCTTTTTTCCATTCGACACCGATCAGATCGCCAATCCTTGGTCGGAGCAATGCTTGGACTCAGCCTGCAAACCAGAAGACACGCACAAGCCTGCTGGATTGTGGCCTTGCCATAAACAAGGGGGAAACCAGGTAGGATGTTGGGTCTGCGGATTCGGTGATGGTCTTCCAAGTCTTATTTTTATCGAAGAACTTATATTATCTCCTGTGGTGATGGAAAACTAATGAAACACATAATAATGTTGTGCTGCTATATACCTACTCTAGTGTTTTGTTTGCGGTGAAAGTTTTCATTTTTTTGGCTCTTATAATTTATTATGTTACTGTTGTTTTTGTGTATTTATTTTATTTTTATTAAACTACACGGCACTAGGTGCTTTTTACATGTTAAGATACAATATTAAGAAAGTATAACATAACAATTTGTGGTCGTATTTTTCTGCTAAATAGTATTTTAAGAAGAGGAATGTAGTATTTTTTAAATATTTAGACCATCTCGAAATTTCATAGCTGTAAAATATTGCCAATGTTTTTGTACAGCCATCCTAGCGACACAGTCTAGATAGCTTGGGAAAAAACGCAGGCTCACATCTTCTTTGACCGTTCCAATATAACACTTTAAAATTTAAAAAAAACACAAGAAAAATTTTGCTAAAGAAACATCAGATGACAGCGTTTTTTGTTTGACAGTTCTCGTTGGTGGTTGCCTGGAAACTTGTTGTTACAAGGCCATGCTGATGCCTAAGACGCCAACGTTTTGGCATGCCAAACAACTCTGGTTTACTATATCTTTGTTTTACATTGATCGATAGTTTCAGTTTATTTTCCTTACCTATATACCTACTTGGATATTTTTGTTCTCCAGTGTGCTTGCTACTCTGAAAAGCTCTCAGTGCTTTTCCCCAGAGTCCGTCAATTTATCCCATCAGGCATATCGTTGTAAAGCATCTCCAACGTTTCCTTTTTGCCAGAGTTTCAATACCTAAAGCAAACACAGCGCTCAAAAAGTGTATTGAAAGTTAAACTCTCGCAAAAGGCGCAGTTTTGAATTTCGTACATCTTTTGGTAAACGCTATGAAAGTTTTGTACTTGGGGTACTAGTAGCATTTGTCGTCGTTGTTCTGGCAATAGGTCGTATGTCAAAAAATTTCGACTTCCACTTTATGGTGCCATTTGATAGGGAAAAAATCATTTTATACAACTGCAATACCTCCCGTGTCATAAACCATACTGTACTGATGATAATGTGTGACATGGGAGGTTTTGTAGCTACATAAAATGACTTTTTCTCCATAAAATGGCATCACAAAAAGGAAATCGAAAACCCTTGACATACGACCTATTGCCAGAACAACGACGTTGTGTACTTTGAGTTACCATGGTAACGTAAACTATTTACTGTTAACGTAAACTGGAGAGAAAACAAGTTATCAAATGAAAGTTTTCCGCGAGTATGAAATCTTTTGTGAATTCCTCTCGATCACGTACATATAAAAAATGCATGGGAAAGACAACAGCACTCCTAATGACTGATTTAGTTTATTTTTATTTTTTTATTTACACAATCGAGGGGAGCTCACGTAATTTTTATACTTAAGTTCAGAACTAGCCATACAGACAATCAATTGAGGGGTTTTAGGTACCTATTTTTTTTAGTCTTAGGGCCGTATTCAAGTTATTCGCCTCACCAAACTACGTATGCATACTTGGTTAAAAACTAAATATTTTGGACTATAGTGTCTTATTCAAATCAACCATTTCTTTAAACAACATCAAATTCCATCGCAATAATAAAGTCAGTTTTTCAGGGGTAAAACTGCAAAAAACATTATTTTCTCCAAATATTTTTCTCCCCGTGTTGAAAATAATCAAATCCGTTCTACAAGCCTCCCTCCCACTTACTTTTTGATTTTGACTTCCCCGCCTGCCTCATCTTTTATTCAGCATTCATTTTTCGCCTTTCCAAATCAGGTTTTTAATTAAAAAACACTTCCTGGAATCCTTTTTCTTTCACCTCTCCCCGCGTCTTAACTTTTCTGATATTATTAATCCGAAGTCTCCGAGTGTCTGTTACTTCATCTCTCGGAATCCTCATTTTAATTCTCGAAGTAATCGAACGATAAAATTTCGCTGTCGCTTCTGCAAAAAGATATCTAAGATTGTAAATCCCCTTCGGCCCATCAGAGAATTTTCATTAAAATGAGTATTTTTTGTTTTTCCTTGACTTATTAGTTTCTATGACCAGTACCAGTAGTACGAGGTTTTTCACAATACTTGAAGTATTGAGTATCTGCCAGATGTGCTTTTCAAGTTCACATACATTTTTCTAGAATAGTGAAAAAACTCGTACTACGGGTTTAGATAAGTGTTTAACTCTAGAGACTTTCAATTTATAAGTATACGTGTGGTTCCCATCAGCATGGATTTTAATAGAACTCCATGCCCATCAGAGCAAAAAAAAAAACATAAATTTTAGATGATTTAGG
Organism: Agapetus fuscipes; assembly: GCA_951799405.1. NCBI lineage: Eukaryota > Metazoa > Arthropoda > Insecta > Trichoptera > Glossosomatidae > Agapetus > Agapetus fuscipes. Next base: position 10,574,252 of record OX637336.1, read on the forward strand.
CATTTACGGCTGACTTCAGATGCTTGAAATTGTTCTTCCAAGGTATTACTACGTCTAGACGCGTCTACATAATTATAGGTAGATAGAAAGCGATAAATCACGGCAGTTCGAGAACAGCTGATCTCACGGTTAAATGCCCCCCATACATTTTTATATCAACGTTTGACAATCTGATCAACTGTTTACACGCGGCCATGTTTTATCGCTTTCTATCTACGTATGCATATGATCGGTAGATATGCCGAGACTACTGGGGCAGGTTAGACCGTGATCTATAGACGTTTTCTTTTCTCTGGCTAACATTTCATTTCTACTCTGTGAACAACTTCATGAAAGCTCTGCTACTTAAGTGCTAATAAAATTCCAGCCTTCGCTAAGTCAGCTTTGCCGGACTGGTTGGGATCGAACCCTGACTTTCTGACTTTGAACGCAAGCGTTCAATCAAGTGAGCTATCAATCAGATAATTAGGATTTTGTATATTTATATGTAAGATTTTTAGTCTATTTTACAAATAATTTTTATTCTATATACTCATCATATTTGTAGAGTTACTATATTTACATTATTTTTTATTGTTATTATTATTATTAATCCACGGGTGAGTGAGTTTACTTTTTTCATTTAAATATTAGAATAAGCTTAATTTATTTAGAAAATAACACATAAAGTTGCTTATTTACATTTGTAGTTTTAAGTAGCTTTATACATCATTTTAGTGCTGTTTGGAAATGCATTATTTTTTTATATAAATAACTCCCCCCGTATGCCAAACGGGTTGGTGGCTACCTGTTGGTCCGTGGAAACCATTTTATTTCATCCCTGCCCTACAGTAAAGCCTGGCGAGCAATCCCCAACTGCCATTTCGGGTACCTACGCACTGCCTACGGATTACATGCTCTTCTGATGGTTTTTGGCATTTGACACATTTATTAATTTTAGAAAAAAATGAGATTCATTCATGGTGTGTCAGAAATCATGTCACACAGTAGCTTTTTATATTTTTAGCGTCTAAACAAAACTAAGATTTTCATTGGTAATTGTAAGGGCTGGCTCTACATATTATACACATATCGCCACTTAAAGGTTAAACTGAATAAGTGCTGATACACTGATTTGAGAAATCGTGGATAGATCATTTTATTGGGAGTAGCTTCTCATAGTAAGTGAACTAATTATAAGGAAGCGCTTATGAAAAACTTCGAAACTGTAGGATTTTCACAATTCTTTAGTGTTTTCTCTCGTAACAAATAGGAAACAAGGTGCATTTATCTGAGAAACCCGTGCTGGCTTAATATGCCACTTATTCCGTTTTACATTAAAGGAATCAATATGTATGTACGTGGGTTCCTACTACTTGTACTAAGTATATTAATACGATTATTCGTGTGGTGTTTCAGTATTGGATGTACTCTAAGACAGGAGAAATAAGAAGAGATGAGACGTGTCTTGATTATTCTGGCCAGGATGTGATTCTGTATCCTTGCCATGGAAGTCAAGGAAACCAGCTGTGGAACTACGACCCAGATGTGAGTAATTTGGTTTAGACCTGTTGGTCTGTTTGTTATGAGACTCTCACTATTTATGTTGACACTCAGCTGGCTTTCCACCCCATGTGTGGTCTTCCGGGAGGACCAGATGGATCTTCTTGCATGGGAAAGTGTGGAAGTCTGGAACTGTCAATCCATCGTAGATTCCCATGCTATCTTTCTTTTTTTCTTGGACTTTGATACTGTATTTTTGTTATCAGCAAATGAAATCAAAATATATATGGTTGTTTTCAAACTCCAGTTTGAGGTAAACAATAGAAAGAAAAAACGTATGAAAGCTAAAACACTCCATAGAAGTGTTGGTGTTTGTTTCATAAATTATTCTGTTTACGGGTGCTCAACAATATTGCTTTACATTCATATTGCAAAAGAAATAATTGTAAATACTTTATCCTTTCTTCGGCTCAGAAACCTTTAAGGCTCAGGGCCTCCCGCACCACAATCCTCCAGAACTCTTTGTCTTGTGCTGCTTCCTTCCATAGTCCTCTCACTCCCAGAACTTTGGCGTCGGCTTCGACGTTGTCTGCTCACCGCATCCTGGCACATCCGAGTGGTCTAACAACGGAGAGGACACCATCCAAGAATTAATTGTAAATGGTATTTTTAATTTTGCAGACAAAGCTCCTGAAGCACGGCAGCAGCGAGAAGTGTCTGGCCATCAACCAGTCCAAGGAGAAGCTGGTGATGGAGGAGTGTAACGTCTCTGAGAAGCGGCAGAGCTGGATCCTGGAGAACTACGACGCCAGCAAGTTGTAGCGCAGCACCAAGCCCGGAGGAGACGGGCTGGAATACTTCATGTGGTGAAGAAACCAACAACATGCTTCTTCATCCATCAGACTATGAGTTCCTCAATATTAAGTGAAGAAATATCTACCATCTGTGGACTTTTTTGAAAACATTGTTGCTAAAAAAAACCTTATTATCCAACTGTCCAATTCAATCGAGGTGTACTAGTGTCTCTACTTTTTTGTTTTCTTTTTTCAATCTCGTAAAAAGAATTGCTACTTTTTTTTTACTTTTCATGCATCAGACCATAAAATATTCTTCAATATTAAGTGAAGGCATACCTACCTTCTTTGGACTTGCTTGTGTGAAAATTCGATGTAAAAGAATGCTAGTTCATGTTATGGTAAAAACGTAGAACTTCATCATTCAAATAGTTAACTTGAAAATTAACTAAATGATTTACAAAAGTTTGTCCTTTTTATTCAGTTTGAAGCTAAAAACTATCATTGAAACTGCGTGCTGATCCCATTCAAACTATTAACGAATACAGCTTGAGGCAGAATAGCATTATGGACTTAAAATCGTAAAAAACTTGTGAAACTATTTTTACTGAAAAAAAAACTATTGGATTCCACTAGTATACTTTTTAAACTCTTTTTCTGATGTGAATAAATTATTAGGTATTTGTTTAAAGAAACTATTCAAAAAGTATCGTTTCTTATTATTCTAATATTATTTAATATTTTTATTCTCCTAATTATGAGAAAATTCAATCATCTACGAAATACATATCTCAAAAATATTAAGTATCAAAGAAACTGCTTTTTAGTTTCTGCAAAAATATCATTTTCCTACAAAAATAAATCTACCTATACGTTTTAAAAACAGAGAAACAAACTAAAAATCTGTATAAGTAGCATAGGTACCTACCCTGACCTTCATATCGGAAAAATATCGGATAAAATGCATTTCATAAAAAAATAAAAAATGACATAAGTACTTAGTCATATTGTTCCGTCAATTTTAAAAATAGTTACAAAAAATTAAAACGGCTCTAATAAAATAGAGGGTGTCTGTTTTGTAAATAAATGGAAAAAATACTATTAGTCTGAAATTTCTTTGTACTGAGGACATTTGTTTTAGATAAAGTTTTTTATAGATAAAAAAAATTAAAAACTTAGGTAAGTATCTAAATTATTTACAAATGTAATTCCTGTTATTTAAATGTGCTTTTTGTAAATCAATATTTTGATCATTGATGTAATAATAAAAAATTTCGTTCAAAACAATTCCATCAGATGATTAATATTTTATTTTTATCATTTCATTTAAAGCTTAGCTATTTAAATAGAAATTCCACTTTTTTAATTTTTACTTTTTTGTAAAATGAATGTTATTTAAAAAAATAGTATATTGACAATAAATTATTATTCTATATTAGTGGATAATTTTTGTAGAAAAAAAAGCAACTGACAAAAAAAATTCAAATAGTGTTGAACTTTTTGTTAAATTATCATTGCTCAAATATAATTTTCCTTTTATTCAATATTGCCATAATTTAAATAACCTTCAAATGTAGATAATTGATTTTTTTCCATTTCAATTATATATGTTTTTGCAGTATAAAAGTATATTTTCAAGTCATTATCCATAGACTATCATTCATGATATGTGATGAATGTATGGAACCAAAACTAAGATTTTTTCGAAAACAGGATAAATACTCCTGTAGGTAGGAATCTATCTACACTGCAACACAACATGTCAATTTCTGTGTTTCCAAACATTTATGTTATTGTAAAACAAATTCTTAGTTTGCCCTCTTGGTTCTATACCTAAAAATAATTCTAGGGCAAAAAGATATTTTATTTTATTATTTTTTGTGATATAGATAATTTTGAAGGTTTTTCGTTCTTTAATGTTATGGGATCATTTAAGTGTACCTACCTATGTTTTTTTTATCGAAGTGATTTTTTTTCCTGTAAATTATATTGAATATACTTTTACATTCCAATTTAAATTTATTTTATTAAATATATAAATTGTTTAATCTGCTGTCTGTGTGATGCTTTTTTATAATAAAGGTTAGATAAGTAGGTATATCAGATTTTTATGTTTTGTAGATAATATGGGGTTTTTTAATTAATAAAAGCTGGGGACATGTGTGTGCAATTTTGCTAAAAAAATAGTTTATTGTTTCAATTTTTATTTTGGGTTTCTATATTGAAAATAAATTTGCATTTTACAATTTAATAATATAAGGTCAAAATAATTTAGAACTGTGTCAATTATTTTAATTTTTCAATTTTTTTTTAAATAAGGCCAAGAAAAGTTTTTTCTTACTTTTAATTTATAAGAATGTAGGCCAGTTACTTACTAATAAATTTATTCCTTTTTATGTAAACAATTATCCTTACTTTTATTTTCTTTTTTTGATGCACTTATTTATCAGTACACATTGTATGCATTTTTATTAACAATTTTATTAGAGAATATACACAATTTATGCCAGTTTCTTCGATTAATGTTTATTTCAATGAGTTTTTCAAGAAACATTTTTTTAGTAAAATAAAAAAAACCTGAAATTAAAAACTTGCCAGGTGGAAAAAGTGTGGAGCTAATTATAAGTCATAATAAAATAATATTTAATTTAGGAAAATAGACATTGTAAATAAATTTAAAAAGGATATATTTTGAATTTTTCCTTTATTTTAACAAATAATTACTTCTCCATTTTTGTTTTCACATTTTGACATTATTGGTCGATTTTAGGAATTATTGGACTGTTTAAAAAATATATCTTATTTTACATAGTTAATTTGCAATTACTTGTGACATTGTTCATCTCACTCAATACATTCTTAAAGGAATTATAAATCAAGTATTTTTTTATTCTTATATTTTCATTTTATGAAATGAAATCCTTCCATGTTTCCTGAAAAGCTAGTGTAATAAAATACCCCAGAAAAATGTATGAAAAATACAACAGCACTCGTAGTGACTGTTTTAGTTTTCATACATTTTTTCTATTTATGGGATTGTGCAGAATTTACGCAATGTTTTATACTGAGTAATGAACGGAATATTCAATTATTATGATTCCATTCCTTATTTGTTAATTCAATCGTTTTTTTAAAAGAGTTTATGAATTTTCAAACAAATATATTGTGTCAAGGTTAATATTGTGTTAAAGAATGTATAAACAGAATAAATTGTGCCTTATTGAGTGTAAAGTAGATAAAATAAAAATAATTAATTGAACTCGATTTAAGAAAACTTGTATTCCCTTGTAAATATGACAATAGTTTAAATAAATGACTTGTATTATATAAATTATCTAAATCTGAAATTATTGAAAAATGCATTTGTGGAAATAAATATTATGTTGAAAATGTATTTGGTTTTATTTCATTAATTCTAAATAATATCAGCTGCGAGCAATCCATACTGGCAAGCGTGCCTGTGGTAGGTTGCTTATGATAAACATTGGAAAAAATAAGTTTATAGTTGAATGTCAGTCATTGTTAGAATCTAAATGAATTTCTTATATGTGTGCTATTTTAAAGGCAAAGGAAAAATACCTTATCGTAAATTTCATTGCCTGATGGTAATATTTACAACTCTGGATGTATTTCCTGTAATGGTAGTAACATTGGCAAAACGTTAACTTTTTGTAAGTATCGTTGGTCATCCTCATACCAACCTATAAGTCTAGCAACAATTATTGCTGAAATATGTAAAGCGTGCATGAAAAGAGTGATGACTTTTAAGGTGAGAGTTGATGCACGGTCATACATATCTCTTCGGTTAATGGTTGAAGCTTTGATCAAATTCGCAAAAAAACATTTAAGAAATGTCTAAGAAGAAGTGAATGAAAGAACAAGAAGTAAAAACCAAAATAAGGAAATAATTATCCACATTTTATACGAAGTCAATTTGTGATGCACAAAAATGGAGAAGTATTCGTTTGCCTGCCATCTAGCGGTGAACCCACAAAGCTTTTAATAGTTCGCCATTCCCGTTTTGAAAGCAGAGGGGCTATTCGGGATCTCTAAGGAGAGGCCGAAGGCGACTGATACCGATTCGTTGCCGAATCAAAGGTGACTTGTGATTCTCGTTGTAAATTTGGCTGAAGGATATCTCCTTTAAAAGGTGAGGAATCTCTCGGAACTGTCAGAACATAACGCGGCCGATTTACCCCGCCGTACAGCGAAGGACAGAAATTGTCAGTAGATTATTACAAATATAAGACTTATTTTCTTTAATGACCTAAATAAATGTATTCGCAAACTCATTCCTTATGTTTATTTGTGACCCACGTGACATTATTATAGGAAATTATGACGTAGAATAGGAATTACGATCTTACGAAAATTGGCATTCTGAACGGCATAATATGCGCGTCGCTAAGTACGTCATGCAGATAATAATTATGCTTTTGACAACAGTAAATTTGCATCAAGAAATTGCGTTATTTTTTCATAAGTTCATCTTCATTTGTGATAAATTGTAAACATAATTATTTACAAGTGATTTTCAATCATTATAACGCTCAATTTAAAAGATTTAAGCATAGATTTAATTGTCAAATGTCAGTTGACAGCAGGCGTGAAGTTAGCCTGATATGCCAACCTGATATGCGAGAGCTGTGAACTATGAGAATTGCCCCCGAAATCCAAGGAAAAATAATTTCATATAAAATGTTATTTATAATTATTTCCTAATTTTATCATATTTGAAATAAGCAAATCACCTTTAATTTTTTAATTAAAATAAATTGGGTTAGTTTTAACAAGTTGAAGGAGTAAAAGTACAATATAAAAAATAGTTTTCACCAAACATTGTATTGTTGAGAACTGAGTTTTTCATTACATTGTAATGTAGTTTTATGTATTTTCATTCAGTTGTTACGTACTTATTTGCACTTATTATTGTTTTACTACTTTTTGATGAAATTTTAGTATTTTTTTTAAATATATGGGGAAATTTACCCTTTGAGCTGGCACCTGTCGGACGATTATCACATCGATCATCCGTCAGTCTGGCCAATCGAGAAAAAACTTAAAAAACCCATTGCTGTCCCTTGTAAGGATAGTCGGAAGGTCGGTGGGAACGAGAATCGCAAAACGGCAAAGGAACTCTTTCGCAAGGGCTATTAATCTCCACCGGCAACTAATATCTTTAGTGCAACCGAACATCGAGAATTGCACTTCAGTAACACTCAATGTTCCGTGAAGGTCATCTCTCCCTTACAACATTGGGGAGCTTTCCAACCCTACAGGGTATTTCTGAACCGAGAACGTACCATTATCGTGTTTCTGAAATGATTCTGTTGTAATTTTTAAACAAATACAATTTATACCTATTTATTTATTTTTTTAATGCCTGGAATTAAGACATATAGCTCTCAAATAGGATGTTTTCTACGTAGATCTTTATGAAAGTTAGCCTACAACCAAGTTATCTTCTCACAAAATTTAAATCTTACTTAATTGTCATCTTAGAAAAATTTCATCCTACAAATCTAAATCCTGCAAAATCGACATGTTCGCAGTTGCCATCAGAGAAAACTATAATTAAAAAAAGGCCATCCCACATTTTTTTTATCTTGCAAAACGCAACAAGAGAGTTCACAAAATATTTCCATCATGCAAAATGGACATGCACAGAAACGGAATCTGAAAAAAGTATACGAGTAATCCTGCAAAACAGCTATTAGCATTTTCCAGGTAGGTACCTACCTACCTAGGGTTTTCAATCATATAAGCAACATGCAATCATTTTTTAAAAATCCACAAACTTACAATTGATTTCTCTAGAATAACCTAAAGGCGACTATCTAAGCTTTTTTTTCAAAAATGAGATCAGTAAAAGAACAGACAGGAAATCATATTTTCGTCAATTCCCAATATTTATTTCATTTCCGAAAAAATCCTAGGTTGTCGCTTTTGATTCTGTACGATTTAATTATTAATTGTAAAAACCGCAATATCCTTTTGTGCTTGAGTCATAGGTTTCGAAAAAAAATCAAAGCATTTTTGTAGCATAATATGTGAGCAAACAATATCACATAGGAATATGGTAAAATGTGTGTATACAATATCGATTTGCGGTAAACATTTTGTGTATGTTTGTCCAATTTCATTAGCGATGTTTATTTTGTATATAGACATTTTTATCGCGATGTGGCAATGCTCTATCTACAGAATCCATGTTAAATTTCATATTATATCCATAAACATATCGACTCGCGAGAAAACGACTACCAGGGCGCATGCGTCGTCCGCCATCTTTGCTTTTCCAGTAAAAACCAACAATTGGGCTGTACCCAAAATAAAACAAAGCGAAATAAACAGTAAAACTGAACGCTTTACATTAAAATTAAGCATTTAGAATCGCGTTTAAAATTTGCATTAATTTACGTAAATTTGTAGAGTTTTTTTGTAGTATTTTCAAAGCAACAGTGTCTTTTTAGAGTTCTCTACGTTTTTTTGTTTATTTCTCATCGCGTAGGTGGTTATTTTGATTTGTTTGGATTGATGAATGAAATGCTTGATGGACTGATGTGATTCGGGCATCAAGAAAGATCCGGAGAGAAGTGGATGCAGAGGAAGAGTCTGGAAAACACAGTTTTAAATAGAAGGTGAATTTGCAACGCTTAGCAACAGGTTTGGCTCATTACATATATGCATGTTATTATGTATTCCTGTGCTTGTGAAGGGGTGTGCCTTGCAGATTTTCCTTCTCATGGCGTTGCAAGCTCGATGCACCCTTAATTCCATAACATTTATACTAGTAGTATACCATATGCATTTGCTTTTAACTTTTGTTGGGGTATTGAATGAAATATGTTACAGTTTCATGAAGTGGGGGAGATCTACACTACGGGGATTACTTCAGCATGAATCTAAATAACATCAAATCTATTTATCAATTATTGATTGTTTTCTTTTTATATAATACTTAAGTATTTATACGAGTATTCCACTTTATCAACTGTCTCGCATTCGGAATAAAATCTTAGATTGTCGTCTTTGGTTGTATACGCCTCCCTCCCGTTGACGACTTAATTTTTTGATCATTTTTGTTATGTAGTGTGTTTGTACTCCCTCCTCCGTCTCCTTCCAGCAAATTTTAATTTGAAATATTTTTTTTGGTTCTGCGGCCCTCAACTTAAAAATTGATCATGTAGTCCCCGATATCATCTGATTATCCATAGTTGATTTGTATATCCAGTCACGACAAATAACTCTCCTACAGGCAGCTCGACCCTGAACAAATAGGTCACACAACTTTTCGCTAAACGACATTTCGGTCGCATACAAAATAGGTACACAGGCAGTTCCAACACAAAAAACTTGCTCTCCAAAAGCTATATAATTACTAAAGCTGTAATTAATTGTTGTTTTCTTAGATGGCACTATCGGTGGACTTTATATTGTTTGTGACCGAAATGTCGTTGACCAAAAAGTCGCGAAGATGAACTGTTGTATGTCGCGATTTATTCATCCCCAAGCTGTCTGTGGACAGGTTATCTGTGACTGATTTGTCGTGGAAACATTTAAGCCTACAAAATAGATCATGTGGCCCGCAATATTATCTGAACTGAACATTTTCATACATCATTCATTTTTCATTATTAAATCTCCATAAAAATTTAAAAGTATAGAATTATAGTTTTTTAATGAATGGTCGATCTTTTCTAAGAACGTGAGTCAGACCGCTGATGAATGGAATTTTCATGAATTGGTTTTTCCTCGATTCATGCTTTATAGCTTATTCATAAAATGTATATACCAACCTATTATATAATAAGCTTTCACATAATATTTGCGGCTTATTGCAATCTCGGTGCCACATTCATTCACGAACAATTCGCCCAAATACAAGCGCGAACGTGAGCTACGTATTTTTATAAAATGTCTCAAGAATGAACAAGCTCATTTATACAAATAATTATTATTAAGTATTCTTCATGGTAATTGAATGCCTGGTTTTTTTGTATTGATTTGAAAATATAATTCACTTTTTTTTCAAGAAATATCTTAATTCCTTTTAGCCCATTCGTCGTGAACTTATTTTTTGAGAAAGAAAAAAAATATTTTACGATTTATACTGGTTAACTTTGTTAACTCTTTTTCAGGAAAGGGTGGCATGAGTTGCAGGACTTATGTTAATTTCTGATTTGGCTTTTGATTTTTAAGTACAAATGCAGTAAGTGCTTTAAATTTTTCGTGTCTGCTTTGTGAATCTGAAATGTTCACATATCCTGGTAAATAAGGTTGTTAACAATATGAAAGCATTTGTTGCAAATGTTCGCCGTGTATCATCTTTCCACGTAAGTGCTCGCGAACATTTTCCTTTGTTGATTAAGTGGATGTTCTGCCAAAGGAGAACTACATAGGTCAGGCGATGTAGTACCTACGTGTGTATAGTACTATGAAACCATACACATGCAGGGCTGTATGATATGTATCCTGTGTAACATGAAGGAAACCACGGTTTTCTTCATGTAACTTTGTATTTAAATAAACACATACGCGTATAAATATATATATGTAAGTGAGACATGGACGCTGAATGATATTGAACTACATAAAGTAAAAGCAAAAATAAACAGTACCCATAGTCAACATAAGAGGTGTTACTGGTAGCAATCTGAATAATAGAGCCCGTAATGATTGGGTTATGAATGAGTGCAGAATGGTAACACAATTAGTAAGTAAAAGCAAATGTTAAAGGTAAGCATGGAAGGGGAAGACAGAGGAAATAATAGATTGATCAATTATTACACAGAGGATGACTGGAATCTAGAAGTAGAATCTATCAAAGATGACTGGAATCTGCAGAGTGAGGAAAATATAAAAACTTGCAAGAATAGAGTGAGGAATGACGAGGAGATGAAAGAAGTGTTCAAGGAGAGAACAATGTAAATAAACAGTTTTGGAGGTACTGGCCACCCAGTGGCGTGCCTACAGTTTCTGCCGTACGCATGCTGGATAATTAAGGTTGCACTACTTAAATTACAAATAATAAATCTTACCCCGATGTTTCTTTTCCCCAGTGCTTCTTAATTTCTTTAGAGATTTTGGATTGAAACAATAAAACCTTCACACACTTAAGATCCTCACAAGCAGTGGCGTGACATACAAGCTAAACACATCATACAAGCTAAAAAGCTAAGCATGCGTACCCTCAGAAATGCAAATAATGAATATTTTTGAGTAGTTACATACATTTAAAGTCATTCGTCTTTTTAAATTTCCCCCCATCAAAAGTCGTGCTGCTGCCATCTGTGTGTGGCAGTAGGTTATTATTACTAAGCATTGATGAAGTTAACTCTGTTACGCAACCGTTATTGAGAAATGTATCCCTGTCTTTGTTTAACGTATGAAAAAAGCTTGATCTCTGTAAGCTTGTATGAAAATAGTCGGTTAAGCTCTTTTGTCATTATAAATTAACACAATATTATTACAGATTGTGCTTGGGAGTACACATGATAATAATATCACCATATGCTTAGCTTTTCGTCCATTCAATTTTACGATTCCAGACTGGAGCCATTTACAGTTTTATGAATGACCGATTGTATTTTGAACAAACTGTCGCGTCAGGTGCGTTTTATTCGAATATCAGAATAATTGACTTATTCCTTGTTTGCGATCGAATCCACCTTTTTTGATACTATATAAAATTAACTCCGGTGAAATATTGTTGTGCCTTGTGAGGATCTTAAGTGTGTGAAGGTTTTATTGTTTCAATCCAAAATCTAAGTCTGAAGAAATAAGGAAGTACTGGGGAAAAGAAACATCGGGGTAAGATTTATTATTTGTAATTTAGTGCAACCTTAATTATCCAGCATGCGTACGGCAGAAACAGTAGGCACGCCACTGCTCACAAGGCACAACAATATTTTCACCGGAATTAATTTTATATACTATCAAAAAAGGTGGATTCGATCGCAAACAAGGAATAAGTCAATTATTCTGATATTCGAATAAAACGCACCTAACGCGACAGTTTATTCAAAATACAATCGGTCATTCATACAACTGTAAATGGCTCCAGTCTGGAATCGTAAAATTGAATGGACGAAAAGCTAAGCATATGGTGATATTATTATCATGTGTACTCCCAAGCACAATCTGTAATAATATTGTGTTCATTTATAATGACAAAAGAGCTTAACCGACTATTTTCATACAAGCTTACTGAGATCAAGCTTTTTTTATACGTTAAACAAAGACAGGGATACATTTCTCAATAACGGTTGCGTAACAGAGTTTACTTCATCAATGCCTAATAATAATAACCTACTGCCATACACAGATGGCAGCAGCACGACTTTTGATGGGGGGAAATTTAAAAATACGAATGACTTTAAATGTCTGTAATCTACTCAAAAATATTTATTATTTGCATTTCTGAGGGTACGCATGCTTAGCTTTTTAGCTTGTATGATAGTCACGCCACTGTGGCCACCCCTAGCGGAATGGCGGCAGGATACAAGAACAACAAGGACGTTTCAATAATAGCTCTTGATGATGATGATGAATTAGTGATTTCTTTATAGCGCCGTTTCGTGATGTAGTCACTCCAAGGGCGCTTGTCTTTCTTTGTTAAATATTCATTATTATTTTTAATTAAATTTATTTTCAGAATCCAAATTCTTTATAATATTTCATGGAAAAATCAGTTTTCCAACGAAGAAGTTATCAGACACATGAATCACAATAAATAACCTCAACTTACAGGTTATTTTGACGCTGACCACCCTTACTGTACAAATTAGATCACTTTTGACTATGTCACGCCTGTTTCAGGAAAGGTCGGCAAGAGTTGCATGGTGTAAAGGATTGTTACTTTGTAAGTATGTAAACGATACATTGTAACAAAATATGTGGCAAAGACGAGGGTGGCGTGTAAGCTGCATAAGCGAGTTACCCTGTTGTTACATATTTCAAACCTTCTCATAAAAAGTATCCTCATATCCTGACTTTAACCACGTTACTTCGTTTTTCTTTATCAATCATTCATTAAAGATTAATGTGAAAAAAATGGTGTGTTTTCGTAGCTTTTGTGATATTGGAAATTTTAAAGGTTTGTCAATTGATATTGTGAAGATAAATTTTAAATAAGCAATGTAAAAATAAAATACAAAGTATTTCTTCTCGAGTTGATTTAGTTCTTCGAGCACTTTCGATGTAATCACATCATTATTAAGATTATTATCAAGGAAATAATTATATCTATATATATATATAATATATAAATATTTGGAAGGTTGTGGATTCGGATCCCGGCGGAGCACACAAAAATACCATTAATATTTCGAATGTGCTCTTCGCTGGGTTGAAGAATTCATAAGCCTTTACCAATGACCGGTCACCAAGGGTCCATCCAGCCTTACAGCAACTGGGTCTTGCTTGAGTATTGGCGCTTTGTAGCGACGACCAAGCTCGTACACCTCTGTGGCACTACAACAAGTGTCATAGACCCCTAGAGTCTTCAGAATCTAGGGAGTCTCCCGCACAGGATTTTCTTAAAAAAAAAAAAAAAAAAATATCAACTCGTGAAGAAATACTTTGTTTTTTTTATTTTTACATTATTAATTATTTGAAATTTTGCTAAAAGCAGTCATTCATCAAACAAACTTCTGGAGGAAAAGCCTCTTATCGCGTTTAAAAATAAAATAGATATGAAACCGTTTATTTTGTTTGACAGAAGATTTTATGAATAATTCAACGGCGCTTTTATTTCAACTCTTTACAAAACACACAACCTCAAAGCCCTTCCAACATATTCCTGAAAACCGGGACCAAATATGTATTGTGGAGCCGCACTGTGACAAAACAAACGAAAACGGTTATTGTGAAAAACCCTGTGTACAGCTTAAAAGGACTGGTTTTATTTCATCTTGGCAATATTGTAGAAATCCGTGTACGAATATTTGGTATATCAAACAAAATTTCGTACGAACAAAAGCTACGTATTTTTGCGGATATTGGAAATAATCACAATCGTAGATGAAAGAAACGTTGTAAATATTTAAAAAAACAGAGTAGAAAACCTTTAAAGATTTTAAATTATGATTACGGTCGTTATACATTTTAAAGAATGAAAAAATCGGATTTTACTGACCGTGCAAAAGAGAAGAACGATTTTCTCTACGTTTCGTCGGAGTCATATCCAACGTCCTCAGGAGACGTGTGTCCTCTATAAAGAGGAACTACTAACTGAAATAAAAAAAAAACTAAAAAAAACGAAAAAAAAACTGCGAATAAACTCAGTTCGTGGTTCCTCTTTGTAGAGGACACACGTCTCCTGAGGACGTCGGATATGACTCCGACGAAACGTAGAGAAAATCGTTCTTCTCTTTTGCACGGTCAGTACAATCCGGTTTTTTTCATTCTTTAGAAAATCTTTTTTCACGAAACAGAATTTTATTTATGTATACAACGTATAAATCAAAATATCTCTGGTTCGATTCCCGTCAGGTCCTACCATAAATTTGACCTAAGTTACAAAATTGTCGGTCATATGGCCGAGGGTTCAAGTTGCTAATCTTGGCAAGCATATTTGGAATACAATAACGCTGGTTCGATCTTCGCCTGGAACATAACGGTGACCCTAAATCAACGGATGTCATTAGGTGAATATTAATTAAAGATTCATTAAAGTATGATATTATAAATAATAATTAATTAGGTTAATACCTGTTTCTGGCCAGGAAAAATGAGTTGCTAAATTGCATAAATGTTCAAACATAGATAATTTTAGTTACTTATTAAAACTTTTCTTCACAAATGTTCGTCCATAACTTTGTAAGATAACGTTTAAGAATATAAATATATATCATTTCACTTACGAGTTTTCCATTGAACGAACTAGAGTTTATTCGCAGTAAGGCTTCACATCACTTTCAATATTTGCACGAGTCGCAAGGACGAATTTCAAAAGAATCTATTAAACGTGCGGTGCAAAATAAATACAGGGCATGTTTGGAAAGCCGTAGATGAAAATTGCGTTTCGGATTTTTCTCAAAACGCATTTATTTCTTATTTGCGCGAAAGCCCACATAACATTTTTTTTTAATAAATAAATATTGTGATGATTGATTTTTGAGGCTGTTTTGTGTGTATTGTGTACCATACCTCAAGAGCACTCTGCGAGCTTAATATTAACTATGTTTGAAACAGCTCCTCCACACTTCGCATGTCGGTCCACTCCCTTACATTTTGCAACCAGGTCATCTTTCTCCTACTGGAATCTTAAGTTTTCCCTTTAATATCGTTACGAGCGTATGCTAGTATTAGTGCATACGTGATTCTTATCACGCTGGTAGACAACGCTCTGGAATCATCCATCATGCTTGAGAAATCAAGAACATTCGAGAAACGTCCGTATAAACGTATATAAATGTAAACCGCAATCGTGTGTAGGCGAGAGTGTCGATTAAAATATTGAGCCGTGAAGTCAAAAGCAAAGCTAGATATCAGTACATTGTAAATTGTGAATCAAACCATGTAAAGTAAATTCTGTTAAAATAGATAATTGCAGTTTCATGAAAAGACAACCCCAACTAAGATCATAACAATATCATTTGGAGAAGGTGGTATTAATTCCCACGTAGTATATGCTCCAGATTTGAAATCTCTTGAACTTTAATAAGTGTAAGTTACTATTAAGATTATTTATTCGATGAGCTTTTTGACCTAGATTGAGCTATATTGAACTTCGACGACCGACTTTTTTAAGTCAGATGAATATTCAAGTTAGCACATATTATATATTTTGCAAATTAAATCATGCATTTTCGTCCTCTGCTATAAATCGAATCCACCACCTTCCGATTGTTAAGTTTGAAGATTAACCACTAGAACGAACTCGTCTCGGGTTTAACAGATGCGTGCTATATGTACAGTTAAGTTACGTTTTTTTTACAGATCTCTCTTAAGTTGATTTTGCAAACAAGTTAAATTATAATGTTCATATTTCAGTTATGCATATTTCTCCGTCGCTGTACCCGTTAAATGAAAGCTCTGACGTGCATGAATAAAGCTTTCCAAAGCTCCCAGTGCTATCAGCTGGAAGTTCTGTCAGAGCTTTAAGACAGCTTACAGTACTCTACACCTGCACTTCAGTTTATTATATTTTAGTTTCTGAGAATACAATCGACAATATAATATAATCCGAACAAGTTTGTAAGCTCTAGAAAATCTCGTTTTAAAGTGATACCTGGGACCTGATTTCAGTATTTGAATATCGCGGGTAAAAGGACGGATTCATTAAGAGTTATCAAGTGCGAGGTAGACAGATAATAAAACGAGAAACGTCACGAAAGGTTTATGGTTTGAATGCGTTCACAGTTTGTCGAAAAAAAACAATGGGGAGACGCTGACTCTCAACAGTTCGTGTTTGAAAAATTGATCAAAATGGGCTTGTTTGTCAGCTCACTATTTTTTCTGTAATCATAAATTTCAAATAAACCCTATTTATGCATGTTTCTATAATCTTAGTTGCAATGATACCTATCCCTATTAACATTTAAAATTCATACCCACAAACAGACGCGTGTAAGTTTGCGCTTACAAATGCTACATGTGTACTTACAAATTAAAAACCACATCAAATGAGTATAAGCCCTACAACTTTTGCCGGCCTTCTCTGAAATAGAGTGACATTGGCAAAGTGAGCCATTTTTTTTTAAGTTTTCGTTTAATTTTTCTGATGTGCATATAATCTCAACACGAACGTAAAACCTTTCTTGTATCAGATCCACAAAAATATAACATTGCTTGTTTGTGCGCAAGTATTTTTACATTGAAACTGACATACAATGTTTCTGTGCTCCAGGTATAACTCCACCCAAATGTAAGAAAACTAAAACATTCACTAGTGGTGCTGTTTTAGTTGTCATTTATTTTTTATGAAGCGCTGTGTGTGAGTAGTGACGTTCTGTTGTATACTTGGCATGCTGAACACAAGGCGGCACTAGAGAGGATCTGTTTCTTTGTTAGACTCGTCTCCTTGCAACGTCATCTCAGTTGACTTCCGACTTCAGAAAATAAATGTAAGAGAGGAAGACTGCTCGTCCCGTTCGTGCTTGTTTGTCTTATGCCCATCGTAGCTTCACGTGAGCAATGTTTGTATGTGTACTGGACCAACGTGTCTTATGAAAACTGGAAATTTATTTTTAAAATATTTAAAATAACACTTACATTTAGTAAATTAGCTCAGATTGTGAAGCATGTGATTCTTAAGACAATTTCATTGAAAGGACGTTTTTTAATCAAATGTTAGATAAGCCAAACAAGCACTTGAGGGATGGGTTCTCTGGCAAAAATAAAGAAATTCTTACGAAATAAGTTTAATGTAATATAAGGTATCACCAGGAGCGTAGCGTAAGGGCTAATACCAAAAAACGCGAATAAACTGTACTTATAATGCAACTTCTCCTAGCGTTGTCTCTGAAGGAATAACATGTGGTGTGCAAAACCTATTTCATTTTTACAGGTACCACTTCAATTAAAGTGGAGGTTTCCCAGCTCCCTGAGAGGCGGGTTATTATTATTGTGAAGATTAAATAAGCCTTGCCGGGATTTTATTTTGTTTTTAAAATAAGCACCGAAACGGGAAATCATATCTGACACCTTCGGTGGGGATCGAATTCTAGCTCTCAGCAACAGAGCTTTTGACAGGTCGACCCCTCACTTGTGGAAATTAATATGTTCCACATGTCACATATTATTCCTTCAGAGAACGCATTAAGAAGTTGCACTATATGTGCTGCTGAGTTGCGTTACTAATTATTCCTGATTAGTTGGGAAGTAAGCATGCACCTATGGTAAATAGCAATCTGACTAATATTACCAAAGACGCTCTCAAACGATTTCACTAA
This sequence comes from Agapetus fuscipes, assembly GCA_951799405.1. Taxonomy (NCBI): domain Eukaryota; kingdom Metazoa; phylum Arthropoda; class Insecta; order Trichoptera; family Glossosomatidae; genus Agapetus; species Agapetus fuscipes. The sequence goes on from OX637336.1 coordinate 10,592,427, forward strand.
CAGACGGTTGCCATGGTTACAAGAGCCAGCGGCACTCCATGCAGAATTTCAATAAAGGATTACTCACTGAGTGAGGGAGCCAGCTGCAATGCAGAAACTCTCCAAGTTCTGCTAATTACGGCATGAACACAAGCAGACGTCACATTGTCTTAGTCTATTGGAAACTACACGGAGCTTTCAATCTCTCTTCTTCTTCCTTAGCCGATCTCACTCCGCTCTTGATTGTTGGCCTTCTCCAATCTTCTCCACGCCTGTCACTATTTTTCTTCCTTAGCCAATCTGACTCCGCTCTTGATCGTTGGCATTCTCCGATCTTCTTCATGTCTTTCACTCTGCTTCTTCCTTAGCCAATCTCACCCGCTCTTGATCGTTGGCCTTCTTAAATTTTCTCTATGCCTTTCAATCGGATGCTGCTATCAGTTATTTCTTTTAAAATTCAACATTTTTATATTTAGTTGAAATGACTAGGCATCAGTCACCATGTCACCTAATAGGGTGTACTGCAATGAGAGTAACCTTTAAAAAATATATTTATCAGATGGGTTGGCGACTTACTGTTGCTTCAAGGAGACTATTTTATATCGTCCCTACCCCGGCGAGCACTCTCCTTACCATCACCTTGGAGACGCGCTAGCTAGGAATCAAGTATATTTTCTTCTGACCACTTTGTTTATCACTAGCTAAGAACATTATAAGACTGTTTTGTTATTAGTATTCTTAAATATTTAAAAGAGTAAGACACAAGAATATTTCATTTTTAAAACTTAATAGACCGCATTTTTTTTAATTAAACATAAACTTGTATGCTCTCTTGAGATTGGCTTTGTCTTTTTATGTTTTTAGGGTTCAAATAATCTTCAAATAAAAAAAAACTGGTCTTCTTTACAGGATATTTATTTTACACTTAGATTTATTTAATAGTTTATATTGTTGTGTTCTTGGGGTTCGAAAGTCTTTCAATTAACAATACTGATCTTCTTTTACAGTTATTAATTTAACACTTAAGATTAATTTTACAATTTATAATTTATGTTACAATATTAATAATGGTTTGTATTTATTTCACAGTTGGCCTTCCCTTACTATGTGTGTGGTTATTCACCAGCCAACAGATAGATGTCAACTCCGCTCACTGGCAAGCAATAAGCGCCTTATATACCCTTTATAATAGTATTCTCTAGAAATTAATTTTTGCCAGAGAGCTCCAAATTAAGGAAAGATTCAAGTAGGTGCATAATAAGTATTATTTCTAGACGCTTTAAGTACTTATTTTGATTATTCCTACCCACACATACTTATGAGTCTGATACTTAACACTACCATAACATTTACAAAACAATATTTATTTTTTACCATTCACATTTATGGCTTAGCCATTTACATTCATTTCACAGATAGTTTGTCTTCACTTGTACTGTCTTTCGTGTTTAGAAGAAGAGTGTCGTATATAGACTGACTCCTGCAAGCCGTTTGCGGCTTTTTATACTCCAGCAATAGAATTTACCAGAGGCCAATTCTGCCAGAAGCCTCTCGAAGCACATAATCTAGTGGTTTTTTTCTAAAATTTCTTTACCATAGGTACTTATAATAATTAATCCTACTTCAACCCCCCACTTCAACTGAAAGTGGTTGGTGTGAGGCCGGCCCCCTTACCTGTAAAAATAAATAGGTCCCGAAGCGCCACATGCCATCCCTTCGGGGATAACGCAGGCAAGAAGTTACACTATATGTGTAGCTTAGTTGCGTTATATACAGCTCCCATCAGCTACAAATGTTATAACTACCTACCTAAATATTTATGTGTATTTGCTATTAACATAACAGGATGTATATTGTATACTGCTCTGCTCTAAGCAAAACTCGCTTGTCATAAAAAAAACAAAGAAAAGTCGAGAGCCTATTGTAGCGTGTCTAGATTCTTACACACACACTTTGGCAAGCTTGAGTGTGTGCTAAAAGGCCTCAGAGAATGCTTGCCAGGCTTACTCGAATTTTGATTAATTTTTATTTAAATTTTATTTATCTTTTATAACAAAGTTTTATTTTCACATTTTGGAGTTTAAAGTTAATTTATTCACAATGATACGAGTATTGAATTTCATTAAAATTCGGCCATATCAACAAAATCAAAGTCACTTTACTTAGAAAGGCATCATGAAGATTTATCACTCTACATGAAAACGCTTTTGAAAAAGCATTAAAAAGGTTTGATGTGTTTGAAGACCGGATGAAGGAAATGGCCTTTTTCACGATCAGTCAAATCAGTCAGTCAAAGACGAAAGTGACCGGAAAGCTTGGAGTGGCCAGCTCGCATGAAAGCTTCAAGGAGAGCTTTAATCAATTACACACACAAGAGTCGAAGGACACAATTATGTGCATTTCCTAGCTTCGGTAAGTATATTTTTTATTTACCCCAAAAAAAATCATGGTTCATTTGATAATCCAACTTTTTACGGCTTTATTTATAAATGGGTGGCGTTTCGGGTGATTTTTTTTTACTACGATGAATGTCGCTGTGTTTTTTTTAATTCATTAATTATTTAAAATTTAAATCCAAACCTTTGAAAACGGTCGTTCAACCATTGAGTCATCGACGAAACGGTGAGTTCTTGCATATCTATTTTTTTTAAGTAATTTTAAAAATGCTGCACATGCAGTACAACTTTTTTCCGCGTTGCCCTCGAAAGGGTTCATTTGAGCTATAAATATATATTTCGATTTAATTACAAAGAATTGATAACACACTTTGAAATATTTTTTAATTTTTGCAAAAAAGAAAATAATTGAATCGACGCGATGAGCAATATTTATGAGAGCACACAAAACTGAGCGTTATTAAAAATTCTTATCTAACGATTTTTTTTAGTCGTATAATTTTCAAAACAACACATTCAACCTCAAAACAAAAACATTCCATGAATATACCTAACCACTTGTGGAGGGCGGAGGGAAGGGATCTCAGCGCCGTTTCATCCCCAGACACGCCGTGCAGATAAGGGCAGTGCACACACTGTCAAACTGACAAGTGGGGAGTTGTTGGTTACTTAACGCTTTGAAGGCATTCAGATTGTGATTATTTATTTTCTCATAATATTCACGACACTTGGTGTTTTTTTTTTATTTACGAAAAGATTTAATCAATATTTTAAAATGGTAACACTGGGAATTTTTCTATAATTAAGTAAAACGATGTGTATTACAATCTGACAAACAAATAAAAACTAACTTTCGTGATCTATTATTATTTTTGTATATTCTTTTAAATGAAGCAGAATGTGGATGATGGATTTTAACTTGCACTTTTTTCCGAGCACTTTTTTAACTCGCATTTATTGATGCACAAACATCTAAATTTCAAGGTTTAATGCACTTCTTTTGCTATGGGTTGCCTGCTATAAAGGTTTAAAATTTACCATTTTATTGGTCATTTTTCAAATCGTAGACTGCCTTCATCTGAACAAAGCTTTGAATCAAAAACACTGCTACGATTTCTGCTACGAGGCTTTCAGTTCTACGCCAGACTCTGCGCGGTGCGGTCGTGTGCACAGTGGTCAACAGCTCAGTGAGCAAGTGAAAGTTAATAAAAGCTCTTCATTTCCGTTTGCTGGAGGCTCTTTCCCCCTGCAGCGATGGACATCTCCATTACCAGGCACTTCAGCCTGGACGAAGTAAGCTCTACAACCTTCACAAAAAGAACGACGCAATCAAAGGATTACCATACTACCAGAGAACTTTTTCAAACAATATTTTTTTTGCTTTTTAATTATTGAAGTTGAAGGTTTTTTTTTTATCTATTGACGAATGCAGTTTTTTTATTTTCATCTCTAAATATGAAGATATTTTGATAAGGAAAGTTTCTACACATTCTAATTCACGATATTGTCGTACCTAGCTATATGTAAAATCAAAGACGGAAATTTAAGATTTTTGCCAAAAATAAGTTAATGAAATTTATGTAAAAAACCATTTCATCCTCAAATTTTTGAAAAAAAATTAGATTTCCGAGTTTATTGTTTGATTCTAAACGACAACTGTGCATATTGTAGATAAATTAATGTAGGGTTTTTGAAACATTAAATAAATTGGGCCGAACGCAAAGTTATTGAACAAAAAGCTTTGGTTCGAAACCAAAGACGAATTTGTAACTCATGTTTTCATGGATATGAATACCATTTGTCGTATAAAATGAAAACCTACCCTTTTTGGAGAAGACAAACCATTTTTGTTAATATATTATTAAATAGGTTGTTTGAAAATTACCAGTGAATCATTGGCTTCATTATCACAAATACGTTTTCTCTTCTCTGAGAAAAGATGATTTAAGAAAGGTGCTAAAATTAATGGGCACTTTGATATAACTCGAAACGTGAAGTCATTTTTAAGATTCAAACCCAAAGAGACATCCTGCAAGTTGATCCGTTGATTTACAAGAATTTCAGGACTTACAGGACAAAGTATTAGTAATCAAATAACTATTATTGCGTTCTTTAAGTGCATTAATTGTTTTTTAATACATTTTATTTACTTATATCCTTTTCAAAGTACAGCGCCATCACGTCGTTCCCACAGTTCGTGACTAAGTATAATGGCATGATAAATAGCTGAGTGTTCATAAATTATCGGTGATTCATGGTCGCTAAACACGCAACACTAAAATATTATGTAAATAAGTTAAAATTTTACCCCTACGTTTCAAAGTAAACACTGTAATTTCATATTTTTTGTCTCAATCAATAAAAGAACTTAAAGCAAATCATTATATTCACCAATTTTCTACGTATAGCGACTTTAGTGGTAAAAGCCTAAGCTGTATTTATTTATTTATATAATACCTATATGGTTACGAATGTGAGTCTGTGTGTTTTTACTTTATGCGTGTGTCTGTGTCTCTAGATGTAAGTGCTTAAATAATTATAGTTGTATTTGTTCGATGGTGTGAATATTCTCTCGAATCTTCGAAATAAGAATATTTTAGCGTGGTCTCGCGTGTGTCAAAATAACCCTTATACACCTTTAAATAGAGATCGAGATGCTTTGAGGTGAGACTTGTATCAGAGCCGTCTAGCTGAACAGTTAAAAAGGCACTCGATAATTGAACGAAATGTGAACGCAATTTGAAAATGATCATTACAATACAAATTTTCTAAGTGAATTCTACCCCTATTGATGAGGTGTCCTTACAATATTCACGTGAAGCGCAGTATTGGTAGATGGAGGTTCTTTTCACTGATGTGCGGTACGTCAAAAGGAAAGGTCGCTGTAACCAATGGTAACGGATCCCAGGTCGTTCACATGTAAAGGTTACCCGCGTTATTACCAAACAGCACACCTGACTGATTTCCTCCCTAAATGTAATCACTAAATCTCAACTAAAACGCAAAGATCTGTAATAATCTAACTCAACTAATCTGAGCTTGCAATGTTTAAGCCAGTATTAAGCACGGTAAAAATATACGCATTTTTATCTGGGGATGTACAACCAAACTGTTTACCTCGTTTAGAATTGAAAATTTTGGTATTTTTTGCATTATGTCCGGGCGATAGCTCAGTTGATAGAAAGCTTGTATTCCATACCGAGAGCACAGGTTCGAATCCCATCGACGGTGTAAAAAACGGCTTCTCGTTTCGGTGTTTACCTCAAACCCAAAATAAAATACCGGCAAGGTATAGGTACTCAGCCTTAAATAAATTACTTTTGTATGATTCCACATAGTTAATTACCTGTTTTTATCTTGTCGCTTGCACTTTGCTGTGTAACACTCACACAGGATGATCATCAGGATGAGTCATGAAGACCCACGCCTTCCATAACTGTGAAAAAGTCGCTGGGCATTCTCATCTCAAGATCCATCAACTAATACCAAGGTTTTTTGTCGAACACAGATCAATAAAGCAAGAAGAGGAAGAATTGATTTAGCGAAAAAAGTACTCATTGTTTGTGTCATAATTTTAAGGTTTGCCAATGTCACCCCTGTTTCAGGGATAGACGGCAGGAGTTGAAAAGTTTGTGTTTATTTGAGCGCAAACTTTGACGGAGTTCTTAAATACACTCTTTAACATCTTTCCCATATTTAATAAGAGCTATCTTTACAAGAAAGATTATCGGTAGATATTATAGATGCATTTATTACTCTCTTTTGGCCTTCATGGAGTGCCCGCCCCTGCCTTGCAGCGTCCTCTCGATATATTTACGAGCTCGCCATCAATTTGAGGACCACAAACTCTTAATGTGCCACGTCAAGGTAAAGTACGTCATTTTATATCGCTTAGCGGTTTCCTGCGAGGAAATGTCGAACCACTTTTATCCCAGAGCAGTACTCGCGTGATGGGAAAATTGCATCAAATAAAAATATTACTGCTCCCGAAAGGACAGGTTTCCAAGGAATATTTTTGCACATCAAGGGTAAATTTGAATTAAGCTTTGCGATTGACAGGTTCACGGTCTAGTCTTTAACACTACAGACCGTTTATTGGAAGTTTGTGGATTCGTTCCCCGGCAAGGAATAAAAAAAAATATCACCAATTTTCCAAATATTTACTCTATTTCTGTTAGAAAATTCATTAACCTTTACTGAAAACGGATCACCAAAGGTCCATCCAGTCTTACATAAATAATATGGTCTCGCTAAAGAAAATTATACTGACAAGCACTGATAAAACATGTAGAGAGCTCTTGAGGTTTGATTCAAATAAAAACTGCGCTCACTAAGTAAAACCTATCTACTGATATTTTTCAATATTATTTTCAAAGATAACAATTGTTTATTTCTTTAGTATAATTTATTCTACAAATAAAATGTTTACCTACGCTTTCATTTTCAATGTGTTTTTATAATTGTTTGGCACTTGCATTAGCAACGCAAAACGTTGCGCACATTTTCAAATTTTCATTAGATTTCAATCACGCAAAAACAAAACGGACAAAAACATACAACAACAAAATCTCGACACAAAATTCTGCGAAAGCGAAGCTTACTGAAATGGGAAACAAGAGGAAATAAAAATTCGATACATTTAACGAACATTGTCGAAAGCATTTTAGCACGGTGCATTGCTTTCATGTCAGAAACAAATTTATTTCACTGAAATAAATAAAAAGACCTGACGTGGAAACACATTCAAATACGTCGTAGAATATTGTATCGTACTGATCACGTTTCATATTTAAGACGTAGAACCAAAGGCGGAAATCTTAGGCTTTTTTTATAAAACCCGTAGAAATAGATTAATGTTTAAATTTTAAATAGTGTTACAAATGTGTGATTGTGTCTGTATCTCTAGAGTAGGTACTTGTATTTTTTCGATATTTTGTGAGTATTTTCTCAAATAATCTAAATAGAATACTCTGGCTTGGCATCGTATGTGTCAGAATAATTATTTTATCCCTATAAATAGAGATCGAGATGCTTTGCAGGGGACTTGTGTCTAAGCTATCGAGCAATACAGTTCAAAAGCCACCTGTGACTGTATCGTATGTGAACCGTATCTTAAATTAAATTGTGCAAAATAAATTTACCAAAGTTTTTATTAAATTGAATCCTTAAATATGTCAAAAGCAATTAAATCAACTTAAATGTAACACATCATATATGGCTGAAAAATACGGTCCTAACTTCACAAAAATCTTTTCACGTGTTAATTTCTAGTTTAACGACTGCGAGATGTCTTTTACTGAAATTTAAAACGACACTAAATACCACGCACGTTAAAATATAATATTGCTCTTGTGAGCTGCATGTACACAATTAGATTTTTGCACAAAAATCTGATACTTACATCTTTTCAACCATTTCCTCTTATGCTCATTTTAACCACTAGTGCCTTTTTAATTGTCTCATGAGTTTTGATACTCAGGGACAATATACATGTTAAACATCTGTTCGGAAAATGAATCATGGCTGCGAAGTAAGTACATTTAATGGGAAATGAGCTTTTTTCCGTTTTTTTGTTAAATTTCATTTCGTTTCAGCTTTCAGTCTGCCACGTGTAGTATAGTCCAACACGGCTTGGCAGAATTCTCGTTTAAATTTGCACCGAACGTAATTTCCGCCCGACGTTCGTGTTTACAGATGTATCTAGCTCAGCTCACGACTCAAACGTGTCGTACTATACTACAATATACTCGTATGTAGGTGTGTAGGTACATGGCACAGATTGGCTGAAGTTAGACAGTTTTTTGTTTTTTTTAAATCTCGATTACATCCATTATTCCCCTTTTTTCAATACTCTGGTACATAGTTCGTCCTCGCAGTACTTGTTTGTCTTATCTACCATTTGATTCAAAAACAACCTTTTAATAATATTCTCTTAAGAATCACATTTTACACAATCTGAGCTAAGAAACAAAACGAGAAAAGGTTAGTGTGAAAGGTCAAAATCAATTTCCCGCTTTCATAAGACACATTTGACCGGTCCGTAGTCCAGTGGCAACGCTTCGGACTCTTAAATGGAAGATTATGATTTCGAATCCCGGCGGAGCACAAAAAATATGCCATTCACATTTTCAAATATGCTCTTAGCTGGGTTGAAAAATTCATAAAACCTTTACCAAAGATTGATCGCTAAAGGTCCATCCAGCCTTACAGTAACTGAGTATTACTTTGTAGCGACGACCAAGCTTGTAAACACATCTGCAGCACTACAACAACTGTCATAGAACCCTAGAGGCTTTGAAGTCTAGGAAGTCTCCCGCACAGGGTTTCTTAAAAAAAAACATTATTCCAGTTCACATACAAACATTGCTCATGTGAAATCACCTCTGTTGGATATAAGACACCTCAGCCCCTACCTGGATATATTTACAACTGGTGTGGATCGCTTACTATCGGACTTGTTTGTATACTAGAACGACGTGTGGATGCGTAGAATAATGTATCTGCATATTGTTCTCTTATGTTTACAATGTTATATGTATTGTGGTGTTTTGGTGTCTCACTGTCAGTCCTGTACATACTTGTTAATAAGACGTTAACTTTCGTTCTTGTTGTTGATTTTGTTGATATCCCTTGTTGCAGTCGTCAATGCCCGAAGCACTGACTAGCAGTATGGCAGATGCCGAGCCCGACCTCAGCACATTCGAGAACAAGACTGGCTTGGCGGAGGACATGAAGTTCTTGGCCAGCATGCCCGAGCTCTGTGACGTCACTTTCCTTGTGGGGGACACCAGGGAGCCGGTGTGCGCCGTCAAGGCCGTGCTGGCCGCCAGAAGCAGGTGAGGATGTTGTCATGTATTTTGGTAATTAAATAATACTAGGGGCGTTGCCCCTGGCTGCTACGCAGCCCAACCCCTTAACATTTGGTGAATGTGTATATTGCGCATAGTTTCCTCGCGTTAAAATTCGGAAAACATGTAAAATAAAAACATGCAGCCTTTGTAAAAGAAAATCGACCACCCATAGTTTAAAAAATGGTTCACTTTGAAGATTTCAGCTGTGTTTCAGGGAAGATTGGCAAGAGTTGCAGGGCTTATATTAATTTGAGATTGGGTTTTTATGTTGTAAGTCAACATGCATTATGTGTAAGCGCGAACTTATAAATGTCTGCTTGTGGGAATGCATTTAATATGAATCTCGATTGGTATGTATCTTTGCAACTTAGATTATAGAACTTAACAAAATAATTTCCTTGACTTATAGGTTAGTATGTGGCTGACCACCCATACTGTAAGAATGGTTTACCATGAAAATTTTATCTCTGTTTGAGGAAAAGTCGGCAAGAGTTGCAGGGCTTATGTTCATTTGAGATTAGTTTTTTATTTTATAAGTCCACATGGGGCATTTGTAAGCGCGAACTTATACCTGTCTGCTTGTGGGAATGCATTTAATATGAATCTCAAATGGTATGTATCTTTGCAACTTAGATTATAGAACTTAATAAAATAATTTCCTTGACTTATAGGTTAGTATGTGGCTGACCACCCATACTGTAAGAATGGTTTACAATGAAAATTTTATCTCTGTTTGAGGAAAAGTCGGCAAGAGTTGCAGGGCTTATGTTCATTTGAGATTAGTTTTTTATTTTATAAGTCCACATGGGGCATTTGTAAGCGCGAACTTATACCTGTCTGCTTGTGGGAATGCATTTAATATGAATCTCAAATGGTATGTATCTTTGCAACTTAGATTAAAGAACTAAACAAAATAATTTCCTTGACTAAAAGGTTAGTATGTGGCTGACCACCCATACTGTAAGCAATGGTTCACAATGCAAATTTTATCTCTGTTTGAGGAAAAGTCGGCAAGAGTTGCAGGGCTTATGTTTATTTGAGATTAGTTTTTTTTATTTTGCAAGTCCACATTGGGCATTTGTAAGCGTGAACTTGTACCTGTCTGCTTGTGGGAATGCATTTAATATGAATCTCAAATGGTATGTATTTTTGCAACTTAGATTATAGAACTAAACAAAATAATTTCCTTGACTAAAAGGTTAGTATGTGGCTGACCACCCATACTGTAAGCAATGGTTTACCATGCAAATTTTATCTCTGTTTGAGGAAAAGTCGGCAAAAGTTGCAGGGCTTATGTTCATTTGAGATTAGTTTTTTTATTTTGCAAGTCCACATTGGGCATTTGTAAGCGTGAACTTGTACCTGTCTGCGTGTGGGAATGCATTTAATATGAATCTCAAATGGTATGTATCTTTGCAACTTAGATTATAGAACTTAATAAAATAATTTCCTTGACTTATAGGTTAGTATGTGGCTGACCACCCATTCTGTAAGAATGGTTTACAATGAAAATTTTATCTCTGTTTGAGGAAAAGTCGGCAAGAGTTGCAGGGCTTATGTTCATTTGAGATTAGTTTTTTATTTTATAAGTCCACATGGGGCATTTGTAAGCGCGAACTTATTGAATCTCAAATGGTATGTATCTTTGCAACTTAGATTATAGAACTTAATAAAATAATTTCCTTGACTTATAGGTTAGTATGTGGCTGACCACCCATACTGTAAGAATGGTTTACAATGAAAATTTTATCTCTGTTTGAGGAAAAGTCGGCAAGAGTTGCAGGGCTTATGTTCATTTGAGATTAGTTTTTTATTTTATAAGTCCACATGGGGCATTTGTAAGCGCGAACTTATACCTGTCTGCTTGTGGGAATGCATTTAATATGAATCTCAAATGGTATGTATCTTTGCAACTTAGATTAATGAACTAAACAAAATAATTTCCTTGACTAAAAGGTTAGTATGTGGCTGACCACCCATACTGTAAGCAATGGTTCACAATGCAAATTTTATCTCTTTTTGAGGAAAAGTCGGCAAGAGTTGCAGGGCTTATGTTCATTTGAGATTAGTTTTTTTTATTTTGCAAGTCCACATTGGGCATTTGTAAGCGTGAACTTGTACCTGTCTGCTTGTGGGAATGCATTTAATATGAATCTCAAATGGTATGTATCTTTGCAACTTAGATTATAGAACTAAACAAAATAATTTCCTTGACTAAAAGGTTAGTATGTGGCTGACCACCCATACTGTAAGCAATGGTTTACCATGCAAATTGTATCTCTGTTTGAGGAAAAGTCGGCAAAAGTTGCAGGGCTTATGTTCATTTGAGATTAGTTTTTTTATTTTGCAAGTCCACATTGGGCATTTGTAAGCGTGAACTAATTGTACCTGTCTGCGTGTGGGAATGCATTTAATATGAATCTTAAATGGTATGTATCTTTGCAACTTAGATTATGTAAAGAAATACACAAAATAATTTTCTTGACTTATAGGTTGGTATGAGGCTGACCACCCATACTTTAAAAAATGGTTTACTTTGCAAATTCACCTTTGTTTCAGGGAAGGTTGGCAAGAGTTGCAGGGCTTATGTTCATTTGGAATGGGCTGTTATGTTGTAAGTACACATGCAGCATATGTAAGCGGGAACTTATACATATCTGCTTGTGGGAATGCATTTAATATAAATCTTAAATGATATATATCTTTGCAGCTTAGATTAGATTAGATTAGAACTTATACATGTCTGCTCGTAAGAATGCATGTAATATGAATCTTAAATGTTATATATGTTTGCAACTTAGATTACAGATTGAAATCCATTTTTATTTGGCTTTTTTTTTATTTTTAATTTGCATGAAATAAAAGAAAATGTAAAAAAAACTTTAACGTTTTGCCGCTAGATGTCAATATTGTTCCATACATTTTTAGTATGAACAAACAGATTAATTCCTAAAAGTTTTCATACATTTCTAAACACACACGCGTAAGCTCGCCGCATTGCAGCATATATACAAAAATTAATTTGCTATAGAGCATGAATGTGTTTCATCTGCTGTGATGGCATTGATTTTGAAAATCGAAACTCGACGACGAATGACGACGACGAAGGGTAATATAATAAAGGATACTGTTACGAACTAAGGATTTGAAGTACCCACGCGCGCCTGAACATGTACGCTAGTGTGTAGAACAATCTGGCTTTAGTATGATGGTGGTAGTAAGGTACATAGAATGGTGGTCTGGTATGAGCGAGAGATTGAATGATATTGAATATGCAAGAATGATCCCTTTTGTACCTATATATACGGACTGCAAAGGGCATCAGTGGATAAGTTGCATCCAACATTTGGACGTGAATACCATGTACGCAGAGATTATCAATCATTTTAAATTGTGAACCAAACCGTGTAAAATAAATTCTGGTAAAATAAATAATTGCAGTTTAATTAAAAGAGAGTCCCAGTAAAATCGTAACAATACCTTCTCTATGGTTAGAAAGGTTTGGCAAAGTTGCGGGCGGAAGTATTCAGTCGGTAGTACGTCCCCTCACGAGTAGCATGTACCCGCTGTAGTAGTTGAAACCCGAGGACGAATGTAAGTAGTTGTAAGATCAATAAAGGAAAAATTACTGATCGTTTAACCAGGGGTTGGCAACCTTTTGTAGTAAAAGGGCCAAATATTTTACGTGGGATTTAGTGCGGGCCGCACTTGGTTAGTGGCGGATTTAACGGTCAGCATTTCAGCACATGCTGACTATCCCTCCCCTTCCCTCTGGCGCGTCATGTACCGTGAACATTAATAAATTTAAGTACGAACTACAAGTGATATCAATATTGATTCTACCCCCCATAATAAATCTCATATTGTAGAATCCCCGCCAATTCAATTTGGGAATCCCGCAATACATGGAACTCCACGCGAATCGACACCGGCCCACATAGAGAAATCTACCCACTAATTCTACTCCCCCCTTTGGATAAGTTTGACCACCTTTCGAGTCTCAGATCTGCCCCTACGCTTGGAGCACATGTCATTGCCTAAAATATTTGTATACAAATATTTTAGTTGTAAAAAAATATTTTAGTTATAAAAATAAAACGCTTTATGTTTATTTTTACGGCATTTGTTGTATTTTTTTTCACTTTGTTTATGCGTATGATATTGTCCGGCACTTGCGTTACGGCGAATATCTTGCGGGCCGCACCAAGACGCCTCAAGGGCCGCATGCGGCCCACGGGCCGCAGGTTGCCGACCCATGGTTTAAACTCTCAATCTACTATTGTTGACATAAGTGTTTTCCCAATCTAAATAAAAATTGAAGTACGGCGGGGATCAGGTTGAAGAATAATGTTTTTGTTTAAGAACCTGACGCACTGGGTTGGTAAAAGCACAATATTCCCCATTCGAGCAGCAGTGTTCAAGGTGAAAATTGCATGATAGCCAATCTTCACTCAAAAGGCACAAAAAAAACTTTTGAAAATGGCAGTGAAAACACATTTTTAACTTCTGTTTTATACTTACTCTCAGAGATAAACTATTTTCTTATTCAAAACCTTATTTCCATATTTTTTATTGATTAGAAAACGTCTGTGAATTAAAAATATTATGTCATTAGGGATTTTCTTGCTAATTAATATTTTATCCTTACAACAGAAATTCATCGGTATCAGGAGCACATATTTCATCATAGGTACGTAAACACAAAGTGACACGTATAGACGGTGTCTCAGCTCCGTGTTTCATGGGTAATTATTTTCCCTATCATGGGTTTCAATTAAAATATCCATTATTCATGAGCTCCTAATATTGATGGCATTAAAACCTCATCATTCTGTGAAAATATTAATAAAACGACCGTGGAAAGATAATTTGTAACAATCCTTTGCCATCGTTCATTAAAAAGTATACCTTAATTAAAAGCATGATTAATTAAGCATATTATTATTCTATCAACTAAAAAAAATATATAAACCATTTAAATGAATATTGTGATAGTACCAGGGAAATGGTTTAGTTGGATTGAGTTTAAGATATAAGTACCCACTTCTAGAATGAAGCATCTCGTAAAAATTCCACTATTGCGTACATAGAAAAAAGAATAGAAGATCAAGTAGTACTCCTAGTGGGTAAGTGATTAAGATTTGTTTTCTTTGTTCGTTGACGTTGGCGTTGGTGGGGAATTGATGCGATGTTTTCTATTAGGAGTACAGTTGACATAAAACTCAGAATACTCGTCACAAAGACTAACAAATGGAGTATCTTGATGTACGGCTATGAGACTTGGTGGCTTTCTGAAGGAGAAAAAAGGAGACCGGAGGCTTTCGAGCTGTGGTTTCACAGTAGACTTCTTGAAATTTCCTGGAAGCATCGCAAATAACAAGTAAAGAAGTCAGCCAAAAAATCGGACGAGGAAGGCGGCTGCTTAGAGCCCTGTCTCAAAGGAAAGATGGTTAGGACACGCAATATGCCAGGAAGGTCTCTTACACACTTATTAACATTATGATCAAGGAGACAAACGCTGAAGTCGACCACGGTGAGAGTTCCCTCAACTTGTGTCAGATTTGTGCTGTTTCTTTTACAAGATGCTTAAAATAATTTCCGTAAATTAGGAGGAATGTTAGACAAGATTGACGAACATCGCTGTAAGCCAATCTTAGCATTGAGACAAATGAAAAACACAGAAGGTTCTTGAACCAAAAGCCTTCCGACTACTTAGTGAAAGTTTGGGCGCTGTATCTCTTTTAAGCTGACCCACATTTCAGGAGTGCCATGAAAGGCTCCAACCTTCACAAGCAGTCGACGGATTTTCAAATTTAATTTAAATCTTCAACAACAAAAGAAGATCAGCGAAAAGAAGAAATAAATTAATTGGCGTAGACTCTGAGACGACTAATTTGTTTGGCAATTCTTCAAGCATGGCTGAATCACGGGGAAGTTTTTAGAAAATCATTTTGGATTAAAATAAGAATTAAAAGCTCAGAGAGTTGAACAAGCACAGGAACTCTTGGAATATTTTTTTTTTTAATCTAAACAGTTGAAAAATACTTAACAGTTGATTAAAATGTCTTGGAGAAAGAAGCTATTTTTTTTAAATCTATGTAACTATTTAAAAAAGTGAGCGCTCTTTTGAGTGAATCACTCTTCGAGAGCCAATCAAGAGCTTGGTTGTCGCCGTAAAAAGCGTAAATTGTCATGCAAGGTCCGTTCCTTCATAAGTCTGCTTGGACTTTTGGTAAAGGCAGCTATGAATTTTCCAACTCAGCGAAGAGCAAAAAATGTATCTCCTCTGCACATACAAAGCATTATCCTAGAAAGGATCTCATGCGGCATGTGGAACTTCTTTATTTTTACAGGTAAGCTTTCATCATTTAACATTTTTTATTATCTTGGTACAGATTGAACCTTACTTCTGGAGTTCAAGCATTCTACTAATTGAACTATCGAAAGAACATGAATATTAGCTGATTTTTAATGTAGTCCACCGGGAATTGAACCCACAACCTTCCGACAACAAATCCGTAGCTTTAACTACTAGACTACAGCCCTGTTAAATCAGTCGTCTTATAAATCTTAATTCAAAAACCGTTAGTACATATCAGGAAAACAGAAGCAACTCTTTACATCCCTTAGTAATTGGAGTTTTGGATTAAAACGAAAAAATAATAATTTTCCTCTTGTCTGCAAGGGGCTTATTTATTTTTAATTTCAGGCAGTCCTCTGCTTTCCGCTAGCGGGGAGCAGAAATGAAGCTCTTTGAATTTTTTAATTATATTTTTGTTTGGAAAGAATGAAGACCTTGCGAGCCGTTTATCCTTGAATCAGATTTCTTTATATAAAAAAGATTTCATCCCAAATGGTGTCTCATTAAGGGAGCACTTTTAAATTTACAAATAAATAAATAAACTACTTTTTTGCGCGAGTTGTGATATTTTTATTGCATTTTAAAGTACTAGGTATGTTCAGATTAAGAGCCTTTTCACACAACGAATTCTGACTGGTTTGTCTATGTTTTTTTTTATACGATGCAAGATTGGAAGTTCAGTAGTGTATGGTGATGTATGAAGCTTTCACACGTTTTGTCCGACTTTCCCATCCGAAACTATAATTAGCCCGGGCAGAAAGCATTGAAAAGTGTGTAAGCGCCGATAACGTATCCAGCAAATGGGCACCGTCACCTTGATGTCGATTGCTCTTTTCATAAAATTTCAATGACTTTTTCGGGAAGGTTTGGATACCTATATCTTTTGGATATATTTCATCAACGACGCGTTGATCTCGGCTTTGCGTTAAGAAACTGATTCTGGTGTATTTACATAATCCCGTGTTTACACAAACCCTGAAAAACAATCCCTTCAGTTTTTTTATAACTCTTTGAAATTGATTGCTTTTTCGGCCAAAAATTCCACGAAGCTTGCAAGAGTTTCAGCGCGGCCCATTTTCGAATGGACTCCTAACATTTGTTGTAATTTCGAACTTTATGTCGTCGCGCAAAATATTAGTCTTGTATAGGACAGCTGTCCTCAGCAACCAATGACAAAACATTTGTTAGACTTTTCCGTAGCAACCTGGCCGGGTGACGACACAATTATGTCAATTCACGTGAGTACCTCATTAGGGTTTCACAATAAAAACGCGTTGTTATTTTGGGTAGCGCTCTATTTTCAATAATCGTAACAGTTGTGTTACCACATTCATGAAAACAAAATAAAAAATATTCACTTTTATTGAGACATCCAGTACATAGTTTATTTTTGCACTCGAATGGATATCAAATAATTGTAGGGTATTTATTAGAGGAAGATAAGTTGAATATTGCAATGAGATGAATGTCATGGAAGAGGAAGACCGAGAAAGGTATGGATGGACCAAATTTTCGAAATAGCGAATGAATGGGATATCCAGAGTCATAATAAAAGAAGAGCTGTATGAAAAAGGTTATGGCTCTGGATGAAATGAAAGAAGTATGCAAGGATCGAAATAAATGGCGGTTAATCTGTAATGCTGGCGGTTAAAGCTAAGGCTTTTATTTTTTTTTTTTTTTAAATATGTTTTGTAGTTTTTAAATTTTTTACTGTTTAATTGTTTAGAGTTTATTTGTTTTACATATTTGAATGTATTAATTGCTTGTATTCCTTGGCTGATAGGTTGGTATGTGGCTGACCACCCATACTGTAAAAAATGGTTCACTTTGCCAATGTCACCTCTGCTTCAGGGAAGGCCGGCAAGAGTTGCAGGGCTTATGTTCCTTTGAGATTCGGTTTTTTTATATTGTAGGTCCACATGCGGCATGTGTAAGCGCGAAATTATGCATGTCTGCTTGTGGGAATGCATTTAATGTGAATCTCAAATGATACATATCTTTGCAGCTTAGATTTTGATTTAGATTTAGAGTTAATTTTATTGCAAATTGAGATTAAAACGTAACAAATAATAATGTTAAAATAAGTCAACTCGTGAAGGAAACCTTGGGTTTTGTTTTTACATTATTAATTGAAAATGAATCTTCACAACACAAACCCAGAATGTTTTACGCCACAATGAACTGTTTGTTATATGTGATAGAAAGATAGTTGTGTTGACTAACTTTATCCGGCTCACAAGCCTTGAAGGCTCAAGGACTCCTGCATCACAATTCTCCAAGACTCTCTGTCTTGTACTGCTTACCTCCATGGTTACTTTCAGGGCTTTTGCGTCGGTCTCAACAGCGGAAGGGGCGCCATGCAAGACATTTCTGGCTATCGTGGAGTCCCCCGCACTGTATGCAGGCACTACATGCCCAGCAACTGAGTATTCCTTGCTTTCATTACCGACACGATGTTTGGCTCTGGAAATATGCACATCATGAAGTTTCAGCATGATTTATTTTTTGAGCTCTGTTTTTGTGTGAATTGCACCTCAAGAGCCCTCTGCATGTTTTTATTTTGAATATGAGTGCCAATTTTACAAAAAAGACCTCGTAGATGAAATGCTGCATGAGTCCTTGTGACTGATTAATTCCCCACTTTGCGAAGAATGTATCAAAGATTCTATTACTGTTTTGTTCTCTGCCGTGAATTTAACTTACGAACAACCTTTCATTCACGTAAAAATAACCACAAGACTACGGAACCATTTTAGTGGAGTAAATTTGCATTGAGATATAGGCTTTTTCTATATAAATGTTTCAGGTTAAAAGTACTTAATTAGCTGATATCATTTTAAATGTCACCCCGCGGTAAAGTATCGCTACCAGAGGGTGGTTTATTTTATAAAGACAACCGCATTCCTTTCCATTTCCCCTCAATAATAATATTACGATACTTTAAGAACCACTCTACGCTTACAAGTGATAGGGATGTGTAAGGGCTGTTGAAGTATCATAGGGAGAAACATCAGAGTGTATGACAGGGGCGATCATAGGAATTAAGACCTAGTTCGGCAACTTCTAGGTTTTGGGTGGTTTTCGACAGAACAAGATTATTTTTTGTGCGCAACTCCAAAACAATAAAAATCCGATTTTTTTCATATTCCATACAGCCAGTGGCATTTACAATTTAATTAAACCAAAAACGAAAAACCGATTTTTCCAGGGAAACCTGTCGGAACAAAATTTGAAATAGCAATTATCTGAAAACAATGTTAAGAAACATATAACATAGTCCCTTCATGTATAAAACTGAAATAATATTTACAATAATTACAGGTAGGTTTTTTTATCGGGTATTTCACGAACTGTTATAAGAGAATAATGTAAGTTGTCTTATGACGGTTCGTGTAATATCCGTTAAAAAAAACTGTGTAGTTATAATTATTGTAAACATGTAAAACGACCGTAATTCCAACCTGAACCTAAAAATGAAATAATATTGCATTAGTTGTCTTAAATAAATAACCACCGTGGTTTTTTCTTGCTGTTTCAAACGGACCTTTAAAGTATCTATGAAACTCTTACCTTAGTCATTGTAGAATCTCTAGCATTATGTAGTTGTTCTTGTCTCACGACACTTACAAATAAATAATGAAAAGCTTAGTGGAAGCCGCCTGAGCCACATCAAATATCAGGGTAAATGATTGATTATAATAAGACAAGTCAATAACTCGATACTTGAAGTGGCCTTAAGAAATGCCGTTTTTCTCAATTCTTCCAAACACACACAGTATCTAAGGCATAAAACCACTGACTTAATGATGTTATCAGTTATCCATTGTAATAATTAAGTTTCACAATAAATCACAAAAACAATCACAGACGTCAAAAACAACGCGCGCGGGCTTGGAAGAAATTGGAGAATGAACAAAAAGTTAAAACTCACACACTTCTTTTCTGCATCTCTTTCATATATATCACCAGTTTATTTCTGTCTCTACTCTACTATGACGTAAGTGCGTTCCCAATTATTATTGTCTTTTGACCCAGGCACGCCTGAGTTGAAGCGTACAGACGGTGGCCACATGTGGATGTATGAGTGCAATTTGGTTTAAATGTATTGCCGCGCTGGAACCGAGCTACAGTTTATCCCCCGTATTCACGATCAAAACTGATTTAAGTGCCTTACTCAAGCGCTACACTTACTCAAGGGTCGACATTCTGGAGCGTTTTGTTTCACAAAGAACACTCAAGCAGTAATCAGCGTAGTGCCCAACCCCCAGGAGACGTACGGGTTTGTCATTGGCTCTCGAAAAAACCCAGCTCTGTAATTGGTCAGTACCTTCCGACCGATATTCGGCGTACTTCACTCTTATCATTGCCGCCTCTTTCAAATTTCAATGTCATATCAACTTTGCATAAAACTTGTCAACAAATAAGTACGTATAACGCAATTACTACTTTAAGTAAACCGTAAGTACGAATTTGTTTGTTTACAATTTCTATTAGTTTTTAAAAATACATTTATGTAATATTCAATGTAAAGTGTTTTGATCGATTTCAGCGCCAAAAATATGTTGTTTTCTCCAGCGGAAAAGGAGCTGCTGGTGGCTCTGATTAAAGAAAAACCTGTAATAGAAGATAAAATAACAGATCGAAGAAATCGTTGGCTTTGCAACCCTCAATGAGCAACGGCAAAACTGTCTACAGAACGACGCATTTTTTCAATCAAAAACGTCTTCTAAATTCTTCCTCTTCGTAATACGTAAATGGGTCTTTACAGTCTCTGATATATTTTCTTAGGACACTATTTTTGAACAAAACAATGTTATTATTCTCGTTGAAGTCAACTGTATCGAAAGAATTCATTATTTTATGTAAATAATTCACAACCAAACAAAAAATGTGCTGATGAAATGCGGCGGAATATTTTGACAGTTCATCTGTCATTGCAGTATGGTCCTAGACCATACCGGAGAACAAACCCAATTCTGATGGTCAAGCAATGTAAATGAACTCGTCAAAACAATGTTAATACACTTGTAAAAATCATGTTTATAGTAAGAATTCATTTGTTCATGTAAATTCACAATCAAACAAAGAATGTGATAACAATGAAATATGACGGAATATTTTGACAGCGCTTAAGCGTTGGTTAATATACGTGTCGACCTTACTTACCTGAGTGCTAGTTTTTGGAGCGCTTAAGCGCTAATTTTACCTTAAGTATTGTTCTTGAAATGAATTTCCCCAATCTAAGCGCTGGTTAGCCCTTAAGGAAGTGCCAGTTTTGATCGTGAATACGGGGGTAAATCTCGTTGCCGGACCGCGCTGAGCGTATTGCATGCGTGAAAACGGTAGGCGCTAACTTACAAATGTCTAATTCGGGGCTACGAAAATTGCCTATCTTTTAGGCGTCGATTAATATTGTTTCTTATTAAAATTATTGTTTCAAAAATATTTTTTCTTTTCTAAAAAGTAAGTTCGGCGAGGACTAATGGTCTTTATGATATGCACGCCACTGGTGTATGAGTGAGAAAGGATCAGAATATTCCAGTGACAAAGTAACATTCTGGAAAAGATACATCAATTTCATACGTCTTATACTTAAAAATATATACATATACCTAGGTATCCAGAATTTATAACTTGTGTACTTACAAAATAAGAACCCAAATCTCAAATGAATGTAAGACCTGCAAATCTAGCCGCTCCTTCCCTTCCCTCGAAGCAGGGCTGACATTGGCAAAAGTGAACATTTTTTTCCTTTATGAGGGTCAACCTCATACCAACCTATTAGTCAAGGAACTTAATGATTTCTACAATATCATTAATGAACGTAATAAAGGCCAACGGACACAAATTTGATACTTTAGGAACTTCAGAAATCGGTTGCATTGTATTTGAGGAAAACCATTTATCTCTACGTATTATACGGCAGGTATTGTAATTACAATCAATATGCAAAACTTCGTATTTTCATTTTCCTATAAATGAAATTAAACAATAAAATTAACGATGTTTTCTAAACAGTTTCTCATCCCTAGTTATAAGGGATGTTTTATTTATAGGCGAACTTTTAAGAGGATCGTCATTCCAAAAATAGACCAGCCTGTAGAACGAGCTTGCCAATAAATACAAGCTGTTAATATGTGTCGAGCATTCTGACGGAATTTATCGAAAAAAACTTTCCTACCTACTGTCTTGAACTTTCTTTCCAGGTAGATTTTAGAAAAGTTCTGTACTTTTTACTTACTTGTACTGCTTTTTTTAGGCACTTTCTTAACTTAGTTTATGTAACGCTAAGCTGAAAAAAATATTTTTCTTAAGTTTGTCCTTTTTGAGGATAAATTTGAACTGGAGCTAAGGTCGTTTGACAAATTTACAAAATAAAATTAACCTATACTTTTAAGGGTATCTCTATTCACACAGTGAAAGTCAATGGTATTTTTTTTAATTCAAATTGAAAAACAAAGCTTTAATTCACTTTTATTTTTATATTTTGCCTTATGATGCTATGCCTTATTAGGCGAAAACGTTTAAGCAAAAAAAAAATGCATTAAAACTTTGTTTTTCCATTTGAATTATAAAAAAAAAATAATAACCTTGTTATTAATATCATTTTTCGGATTTTGAGAGCTTACATTACATTGCTTGAAGTATGTTTCCATCAAATCTTCACGACAATGACACTTTTGTTTTTATTATTTGTTTTGAAAATAAATCCATGTGAATAACTTCCAAGCCTTCTACTTTCATAATCACCTCTTGCATGAAAAACTCCAAAAAAAATTTAACACGCAAAAAGCTACAACTCGGTTTTACTTTTTAAGCGATGAACCCAAAACTTTTTGTTTACATGAATATATTTGAGAGATAATCGAGCGTTACTTCTGGTAATTTGGTAAACTGCCAAAAAAAAAGTGGATTCAAAAGTTTTCGTTTTTGTAATGCAGATTTTTTACATCAGAAATCTGGTCCATCCATACCTTTCTTGGTCTTGTTTTACCACGACGCCCGAATTAAATGACATTATTGAATTTTTATTCTTATCTGAAGATGATTGACAGATCGAAAACGTTTGCATTTATTAAATCAACTAAAAATAATCATAGCTTGATAACAAAATAATGTTTAATCAATCAAATAAATATACTGTTTTAATTCACTTTTTTATTATTTTATTTTAAATATGTCAAACAGTTTTCACCTAAAAAGGCATCCTAAATAATGTTTCATTAGAATTTTCGGTTCTATAAAGTTAAGTAGAAATCAATAAATTTATTGAAAATGTTCAAGCAGAATTAAATAAGTGAATTAAAACTATGTTTGACTCATTTGATTTTTTTAATAATTAAAAATGGACTTTCACTGTGTTAAATAGATCCACCCTAAAAAATATAATAAATTTATGGTTTCACCAAAAAAATAGTAATTCTTAGCATTAACGCAAAAACTATCTACCTTTTAGGTTACCTCGTACAAAATAATGACCACTCAACAAAAGGGTTTAAGTGTAAATTTTGTGCTCTTGTGTAAAAGGAAAAAAACTTTTTTCATAAGAAAAGTATTAAGGCCTAATAGCACTGTAGACGGAAGCATTACCCCCGTATTCACGATCAAAACTGATTTAAGTGCCTTACTCAAGCGCTACACTTACTCAAGGGTCGACATTCTGGAGCGTTTTGTTTCACAAAGAACACTCAAGCAGTAATCAACGTAGTGCCCAACCCCCAGGAGACGCACGGGTTTGTCATTGGCTCTCGAAAAAACCCAGCTCTGTAATTGGTCAGTACCTTCCGACCGATATTCGGCGTACTTCACTCTTATCATTGCCGCCTCTTTCAAATTTCAATGTCATATCAGCTTTGCATAAAACTTGACAACAAATAAGTACGTATAACGCAATTACTAATTTAAGTAAACCGTACGTACGAATTTGTTTGTGTACAATTTCTATTAGTTTTTAAAAATACATTTATGTAATATCCAATGTAAAGTGTTTTGATCGATTTCAGCGCCAAAAAGATGTTGTTTTCTCCAGCGGAAAAGGAGCTGCTGGTGGCTCTGATTAAAGAAAAACCTGTAATAGAAGATAAAATAACAGATCGAAGAAATCGTTGGCTTTGCAACCCTCAATGAGCAACGGCAAAACTGTCTACAGAACGACGCATTTTTTCAATCAAAAACGTCTTCTAAATTCTTCCTCTTCGTAATACGTAAATGGGTCTTTACAGTCTCTGATATATTTTCTTGGGACACTATTTTTAAACAAAACAATGTTATTATTCTCGTTGAAGTCAACTGTATCGAAAGAATTCATTATTTTATGTAAATAATTCACAACCAAACAAAAAATGTGCTGATGAAATGCGGCGGAATATTTTGACAGTTCATCTGTCATTGCAGTATGGTCCTAGACCATACCGGAGAACAAACCCAATTCTGATGGTCAAGCAATGTAAATGAACTCGTCAAAACAATGTTAATACACTCGTAAAAATCATGTTTATAGAAAGAATTCATTTTTTCATGTAAATTCACAATCAAACAAAAAATGTGATAACAATGAAATATGACGGAATATTTTGACAGCGCTTAAGCGTTGGTTAATATACGTGTCGACCTTACTTACCTGAGTGCTAGTTTTTGGAGCGCTTAAGCGCTAATTTTACCTTAAGTATTGTTCTTGAAATGAATTTCCCCAATCTAAGCGCTAGCTTGCCCTTAAGGAAGTGCCAGTTTTGATCGTGAATACGGGGGTTAGTGTTATTTGGGAATTTCCCGAGCATAAATATCTTGAAATGGCGAGATTTGAGCTTTGTTTCCGTATCGGTAATTCTGTAGCCACTGGATAAAGGAAAAATTACATTCCGGAATCAGAGGTCAGCTGCCTTAAAATAGTGCTAGGTTCCCTATTTTAATATCGCGAGAAAAAGGGACGAATGCATTGAAAAAAACAAGTGCGAGAGAGCAAGATAACAATACTGGAAGCGTTCAGTATAGGTTTATTGATTGCGTGCGTACACAGTTTTGTAGAACGAAAAAGCAATTGAGTGACACAGACTATAGACGGAAATGTGTAGATTAGATTGATCTATGTATTTGAAGAGATAATTTTACAGTTTGCTTAAAATCCGGCACTCCAAAGCCTGTTACCAGATTTCAGTATCAAAGTTGCAAAGTAAATTAATGATCATGAATCTTCTGTGAAAAGGCACAAGAAGAAGAATGTGTTTGATGTATAGAAAATAGTCACTAGAGCAATACCAAAAACAAGTAGAAAATGTGCAAAACTCGCATGTAAGATGGTCAGACGATGCTGCCCATGTGAGATAGAAAAGACGATAAAAAGCCCATGTGAGATAGAAAAAATGATACTAAAGCCCATGTGAGATAGAAAAGACGATAAAAAGGCCATCTGAGATAGAAAAGACGTTAAAAAAAGAAGGGAAAATAAAAACGAGGGATAAAAATGTCTGAAGACCAAGAAACGAGCAAAAAATATTTAAAAAAATAAAAGTTAAGATGTTCGTTTGTTATCAAAGCGTGGAATTATTTGTTCATTAGACGCGCTTCTTTCTCCCTTACGGACACTTTGATTCTCTCTTTGCTTTCATCTCAAGCTTCCCAATTAATGAAATCCTAGACTCCTCAAGAAGTTTTCTTTACTTTCATATCATTCCAACAATTACAAAGGAAGCAACTTGATCCTTTTTGAAATAAGTTTATATCTTTTTTTGCTTTTTTCCGTTGATAATTTTACTAATTAGTTTTATCACATTTTTATATGCCTTTGAGGAAACTAATCAATCCTCCTTTTTTAAGTTATGATATTAAAACTGAAAAATGATGTAATACTAGCAGTACACAACATATTTCACTGTATCAATTAGGTATGCAGAATCAATTTATTTCTGCAGGTAAGGGCGACAGTCTTATGCATAAGTAATGGGAATGTAAATTGGTGAAAAAAATGTTTTTGGTCCAATCGACGTCTACTTTTACACAACTCAATGTACTTACACATTTTCATAAAATTAGGTAAATAGTTTGCTGAATAGTTTAACCAGGCACAGGGATCAATGTTCCACTTTTTTCCAACAACAAGAAATGTCTAACATATTTTTTTTTATCTGATCGACAGTAAACTTTACTATATTCACCTCAAGGTTAACCTCTTCTTTCTTCGTCAGAATGTTGACTGACTTCATATTTTGTCCACAGGGTTTTCCATAAGATGCTGTACCAGGCTCCAAGTCCTCAAAGAAAGAAGGAACCAGCACCGAGGGAAAATAAACTGAGGCTGTTCCTCAAGAGGTCCTCAGAACCACTCCTCAATCTCCAGAATGCCGCCAATCAGGTACCTGAATGATCCTTCCTCATCATCATAATCTTTAATCCAAGTTTCAGAGATATACAATAGTCGCATAGAACCTACAGCGGCAATCAAGGACATTTTCAAAAATTAGAAATGTATGTAAGTTTATTAAAAGATAAAAAATGTCATGTTAATTTTGATTTCGAAAAGAAATTATCGCTACCTTTGATTTTATACCGCTTGTAAAATTTGAGGTTCACATTTCATTAATGTAGGCTCTGCAACTCTTGCAGCCTTTCCCTGAAAGAGGAGAGACGGTGGCAAAATTGTATCATTAAAGAAACAATATCACATTTATAACATTTTTTTTTTTGGATTCAGTAAACCTTTAACTACATTTTGAAGCGGATCAGACTTCTTCACATTTTTATGAATATTATTATTATTGCTTAGAACATAGTTTCACTTTACCCTTTACAGTCAAAACCACACTCGCTCACGGCAACATTTGACGTTGTAACCAAACAATAATAAAATGGCTGGAAAACGGGAAAGGGCTGAAATTCTGGCAGGGGTCGTCAAAGAGCTTTGAAGTCTGGCCTTTCGGTGAAAGCCCCGCCAATATGCCACATGCCTTCCAACGCTTGACCCTTGTTAAGTCAGGGGTTTTAAAGTATAACATCCATATCGTAATTATTTGAAACTTTAACGTGTGCAATAATTTCATAGGAGCACTTAGTTCACAACGCGTTATATTTTTTTGAGAATTCGGAAAAAACAACTCTGAATTTAGTTTCTTAAATTGGAAAAAAGGAGAAAGAAATTTTGAGATGAGGAAAAAATGGATAATGTATGACTGAAAACTGTTTATAAAGAGAAATGCGAATGAAAAGAAGGACAAGATAAAAGCTGAGAAATATAAATCTTGATATGGCTCATGGAAGAAAAAATGGGATATGTGTGAATCGAATAGAAGGAAATTTATATTAAAAGTGATGGCTACATTTGACAGAAATAGCGAAAATAAAAGAAATGGTAGTTTAGATGAAAAAAATAGTTAGCATACATTGATAAGCTATATTTTTCATTCATTAATACATCAATCAATATCATTAACACATATTGATTCATTTAAAGTAGAAAAGGAAAGAATGATTAGTGAACGCGTGCAACTTGTTATTGATTTATTCTCTAGTTGTTTTTTTTTCCAAAATTTTCAACGTTGTTCGTAAATTTAACAGAAATTACTAACTTTTTAAAAATAAACGATACATTGTACCTTCAAAAGCAAAAAAAAAAACGAAAAAAAACATTCCTGCGGTTGGCAAGATATTATTTTACGTACCTGCATAAAATTTCAGGTTATTTACTTTTATTTGTGTTGCCTCATCATTTTATAAAACATTATTAAATTTTCCCCTTTTTGCGTACAGTGTAAATATTTTTAACAATATTTAAGTGTCATTTTTACTTTTACGAGGCTAAAATTTAGTATTTTACCTCACACGAAGTCACATATAAAACTTGATATTAGCTCTTAAATAAAGTATACCTCATTACTTTTTATGTGTCATTAAACACGTTTTTTTATTTAAATTTTATATTTTAGTTACAAACTCTGGCTTTTGATGATAAAAATTTGGCAACCTTTAAATATATTTTTTTAAATGCTGAAGGAAGCTTTTTTAAATAAATATAAAAGTACGTAAGACTGCGTTAATCCACTCCAATAGATTAGTAAGTAGAATGATCGTGTTTGGAGCAGGAAGATTTGGATTCGAGTACGAGGTTGTTGAACATAATTTTAGTCCTAGTATAGAACATTGCGTAAATAGAAAAAATGTATAAAAACTTCATCACTCAATAGAAGTGCTGTTGTATATTCCATACATTTTTTTACGTAATGACCTATTGTTCCTTAGAATAAGCATAGTATTTTATACTAACGG
This sequence comes from Agapetus fuscipes, assembly GCA_951799405.1. Taxonomy (NCBI): domain Eukaryota; kingdom Metazoa; phylum Arthropoda; class Insecta; order Trichoptera; family Glossosomatidae; genus Agapetus; species Agapetus fuscipes. The sequence goes on from OX637336.1 coordinate 10,620,269, forward strand.
TATTTATTTCAATCCATCTCAATATACTCATATTATATACGCCTTGATGATAAGTCCGGCAAGTATAAAATGTGTTGTAAAAAAAATGTAGGAAAACTGAAAATGCACCCGTGCGAACGTTTTAGTTTTTCAATTATTCTCATTAAACGTGAAGAATGAGTTTAAGTATATCGGGTATAAATACTCGAGTAGCTAACAGGGGTATATTAAATCAAATACAATACTTCCCAACGGAACCAAGAACAACTATTTGCCTGTTTTGAGATGTCGTTACTGGTACCAACATGTCGGAGCATTTGATTCACAAACAATGTGATGGTCACCCTTATAACCTCCTCTTCACACGGTCCGGAACAAGTTTCGAAACGTATGGGATCGCCGGATAAACCACGCTAGAGGTGGAAGTCTCGAGGATCGTCGATAGAACTTAACGTATCTATTTGATGATAGGATGAAATTAATCATGGTGGCGTATCAACAGCTGTTCAACGATCAGCTGTTCAGACACCGCCATGCTTTGTTCCGTCATATTTTCCTTTCTAGAATTTTCCTTTACTTCAGCTTACGTATATTCTTTATCCTTTTACGAAAACAATTTCAATTTAATGTCTCTCACAAACTGGACTTTCTATGTTTTTTAGTGTCAGACTGTAATGTTGCCATCGTAAAAAACTGTTTAAATGGTCGTAATATGCTCGTGGGACAAAAAAAAAAGATTTTGGAAATATATTTTCATACAAAATTGGAAAAACGATTTTACAAACTTTGACGGCGGAGAAGGTCTAATTTATTAACGTTTCGTTGAAGTTGCATTGAACGTCACCGGGAGTCGTGTCTCTTCTCACAAGGTGAAGCACAAGCTCGTACATATCTTAGAAGTTCCATTAGAAATAAGCACAAACATAGTCTTTTTTCGCCAGTTATCTGTACCGACAAGTATGTGTAAGCATGAGCCTACACGTGCCTGTGTTCTTCATGCTATACCTTTTCGTTACGAAAGGTCCATCCAGCCTTACAGCAACTGGGTCTTGGCGCTTTTTATAGCCACGACCAAACTCCCAGAAGGCTTTTGAGGTGTGATTCACAAAAAAACAGCGCTCAACAAATAAATCGTCCTAGTATTATTATTATTATTATGAGTCTCTGCAGCTTAGATTACAGATTTTAAAATACTCATTACAAGTTAGACATGAGTCGTAGGCATAAGATCAAAGGTGGCTTTGTAGGTTTTTTTTTAAATAATTTATTTATATGGAGATGATGAGAAAATGATGTACTTTGTTTTCATATATTTATCTCATTTTCAAAATGACTATATTGTCGGCTTTGGTTCCATCCGACTCATTAAAGTCATCCGACTCTAGGAAATTTCCACCCTTTGTCTCATTTGCATATTCCGCTCACCCTGCGATCCCACCCCTACTGTGTTACAAGTAAAAACATTACCTATGCGTGAACTTACATGTGCAACCCTCTCCAGAAGTCAATGTGTCCTTTATGTCATGTTTGGAGCTTAGCACAAAATATGGAATACGAGTGAAAGCCTAAATATTTGTTTTAAAACATGCAAGTCAATTTCATTAATTGATGTGACGTTAGCTTAATAACGCTTAAAAAATAAATCTTGTTTGTAACAAAATGAGTAAAATTTATTAATGAACAACTGGTTTTCGGAATAAGCTTCATCATCATGTACAAGTTATAATTTAAACGTCATGATGATATGAAGTTTGATCATGAAACCGCTCCTACGTTCATAAAGTGTACTCATTCTGTTACTCATTCTGTAACCATACATACAAAGATATTTTTTAGACAATTCAAAAGTATTGACGTTTTGTTAGAGTCTTATGCAATGTCTTCGGGGGGCATCTCTTTGTGCGATGAAAGACGCAAAGTAAATTTATTCACATTCATATAAAATAATCTTTTTTTTTCGAAAACTAACGATGCTCTCTAAATATACTGGCTAGGACCCGAACGAAACTTTAATCAATTTGACATCTTGAGAAAAACTGTTTTTTTCTTTAATAAAAAATAATATAATTATCATTTTCCTCAAAGTTTTTTTTTATAAATTCAACCAAATTTTGTTTCGTGATTTTAAATTAAAACAATATTTTATCGCTGTATATCAAATAAAACGTTTATGATCAAAAAACAAAACTTATTACTTTTAGGGCTTGTTGCACCAACTTTCAATCAATATTTGATTGACACATCAAATTTGATTCCTTTATTCTGTCAAGGACCTCAGTTAAATATTTCTCGGAAGCGGGTAATAATATGATGGAATTTGAACAGGAAATAAGATGTACATAGGCTGATATATGCAAACATATATTCAAACATATACATAGATGTACATAGGCTGATATATGCAAACATATACAAACATATACATAGATGTACATAGGCTGATATATGCAAATACATGCAACCAAATTTTGGATTTCATGAGATAAATCACACTTTTAATTTAGATTTTTTTCTGATTGGAGTTTGGTGCAACAGGCCCTTAACCGTAAAACATCAGTTCTTAATAATTTAACGACTTCATTTATGAATTTAAAAAATGATGTATTTTGCAAAATGTTGCAATGTCACAAATGCTTTATTTGATTTTCGGCGCCGACATTTGGTCGCCCTATTCTGTGCTCACTTGACGTACCCCTGTCTGTCCCCGCCTTTGTGTTTATGTGAGGTAACCAAACGTTTCGTGTGTCCGACAGCGCTCTGTGTACGCCCAACAGTTGGCCCCAATTCAAGAGGTAAAAAAAAATAGTCAAAAAATCTCTGTTCGTATTGCGTCGGCTTTTTCTATTTTCAAAAACTTCATTCTCATCTTCAAAAAACTTTTTTTTGGATTTTGATAAGAAAAATTGGTCAAAGCGTTCCTAAAATATCGATTGAAAAGAAAATCGACTTGTATATTTTTTTCAATAATTGCACAAATTCACTAAAGAAAAAATGACAAATCTATAGTTCGTTATGGTTGCTAAAGACCCTTGTCACATTCAGGCTGATGAGAACTTTTAAGTACAAAATTATTTTGGTCGTTTATGTGATTTTGAAAACAAAAGTACTGAAAAAAGTATTTATACTTTTGAATCATTATTTTTTTGAAGTCAGCCACTTACTACCCTAAATTTCTTTCAATCAAGAATCACAAAGAGAACGACAAAGAACTTAAGCGTTCCCTGTGATTTAAGGAATGAAAACAATCATCGTTCTTGTTTCTTATAGTTCTATGAGTCAGATTGTATTTCTTTCACACTATACTAGTACTCGTGAAAAGCTTGAGTAACCCTTGAAATGAGAAAAAGGGTGATACTTACTTTCTCTTTGTGCTAGTATTATGTTAAAACTCATGTTAATAAGTTTGGCGCCATAATTCTTCAAGATTGTCCAGTTTGGCCAGATTTGATTGTTAAGTCAAAGTACATAAAAATAAAACATGTTAAAGAATAATTCCCACGTAAAAAAAAACCTTAGATTGGAAACAATTAAGGGTAGTCAATGGCAAAATTTCAGAGGGTAACAAATTAACAATCGTTTTTTTTTTCTTTTTCAAACAATCTTTGACCATTTTTTTCAAGATTCAACTTTTCAAATTCTCTGATATCTCATTGATTGGATTTCTTTTATCGATCTATCAATTTCTCATTGTTAATCTATGTCTTCATTATTTCAACTGACACCTCTTCGCACTCTACATTGGCTCATTTGAAAAATATATATCGGTGTGGCTAGTGGTGAAAACTTAATGTGTGTTCTTGATTGGATTCTAGATAGTGTGGTGTGTTGCAATATTTTATTTTATTTTCAAATTTTATTTCTATCAATATATTGTATTGTATGTAATTCTTGCAGTAAACTAAAGCAATGTAATTTTGTATGTGTGCACGTAGCATGGGTGTTACAACAGAGCATAATATTCCACTTTTTATTTTAATCATGTATGTACATACATGTCGTACAAACATTTTTTATGTTTATATGTTTTCCAAATGACGCATTTAATTCGTTTTTTTACAACTAATATTAGTAATATTCTATATTATTCTTTAATGTGTCAAGTATTTCAATTCAGAGTCTAATTTGAATCCCCCCCCCCCCCCCCCCCCAATGAATATACATTTTGTTTTTTTATTGATGACATAAAAAATGTTCATTTCTCTTTTTTAATTGCCCTTTTTTTACACCTTGAAGACTCCTTTCACACGTTGAAGTAGTTTATTGCATAATAGTTGAAAATTTTGAAAAATTATTGTTGTGGTATTTAGAACCTATTTATTTTGTGGTACGAAACTTGATGTGACAAAATCATTGCTAAAAATTGACCGATTGTTTCAAAAATAGTTTAGCTAATTAAATCTAGATAACGACAAATCGTTTTACGTTTTTTTAAAACTATTTTTGAAAGAATTCGCCCATAGTTTGAATAGTTTGTTTGGCATGTTTGAATACAAGCTAAGTGATTTTAAATTACACAAAGACGGCTTGTACGCAGTCTTCTAATTCAGGTTTAAGTTAAACCAAAACTATTATTGAAACAATTGGCTTTTTAACATCTTAAAAACACTTAAATGCTTACGATTATATGTGTATATTTTATTTTTATTTTATATAATATATATTATACTTTTATCATATAGCCACCTTTTAAAGATAAAACTGAATAAGTTTTGATTGACTGAAATCGTGGATGAAACATTTCATTGGGTTTTATTTCTCATAATAAGTGAACCAATTATAAATAAATGCTCATGAATAACTTCTAATCCACAGGATTTTTACACTCTTTTTTTGTCTCCTGTCGTAGAACAAAGGAAAAAAATGTGCATTTATCTGAGAAACCTATTTTAGCTTAGTTTGTCACGTATTCAGTTTTACCTTTAAGATATCGATATAATATATTTACTTATATTTATACATTTTGGAAATTTTTCATTTATTTTAACAATACACAATAAATTCATACACACTATTCCTTTAAATTTTATACTAGAGAAAAAGATTCAACGCTTACACAAGAAGTGTCGTCCAAATGATTTCATTTGTTTCATCTGTCAGTATATTTAGCTACATAAGTTAATTTCATTACATTTTTCGAATTAAATAAATCAGTGTTTGTTGAAAGCTACGAAACAAATGCTTGTGAGCTAAAAAGCAAATGAACATGAAAATTATAGAAAGAAGATATAAAATAAGTAGATGTTTTGTCATCAAACACTTAATTACTTTACTTTATCTTACTTTACTAATTCAAAGCACAATGCCGTTTCGGTTAGAATTTTTTATGGCATGATATATAGTATACAGGATTGGGTTATGTATACAGTAGCATACGGGGGAAATAGTTTCCCGTTTTCTGGAATATTCGCAGTTTTTTGTACAAAAAGATATGACTAAAAGTTTAATCTACATGAATGTGGCTGAATCTCATTGATACATCGTCTTTCACTGCATGGCTGGTATTAGGCGTGCTTGTAAAGACTTCAAATCAACCCCTAGCGAGAAATTCAAAGGAGGGAAATACCACGATCTGGGGGAGCAATTCTTCTCTGTGCAGTAGTTCACGATGATTTTGCATAAAAATCAGCATCCACTTGTTGATGTTTAATGATAATTCATTCATCAAACTCTATTTGCTTGGTTGCAGTTCAAATATTTTGTAATTTGCGCGACTCTTATTGGGTATATCGTTTAGTGCTTAGTTTATCCTTTGAGTGCATATTTATTATAAGAGTTTCATATTTCAAAACTCCTTTACAAAACTGAATCTCTACTTTCCGTTTTTTTTTGTTATTTCTTACCTTTTCAATCGGCACTTCTTTTCAAGGTAATGAATTGAACCGCGTCTCTTATTCCTCAGCCCTCCTCCCAGCAGCACCAGACCCTGATCATTGAGGAATTCGAGCCCGATGTGTTCAGACAGCTCATCGAGTACATCCACACTGGATGCGTCACACTCCAACCAAGGACTCTCCTAGGTAACCAATTATTATATTCGAGGTGATTCCATGCCAGGAATTTAGGTAAATTGCAATATTTTTTGTAAATAAAATATCTAAATAAATTGGCAAATGTTAAAGATCATGTCTCTAGAATGGATCATGAAAGATTCGCACACATCTCAACCAATAAGTTGCAAATGCGTAGTGCATACTGCATATGATGGGTGAATTATAGCAAAATTTAATTTCATTGAAATTTACAAATTTACGTTGTTTGAATTAATTTCAGTTACTTTGATTTTGTTTAAAGATGTAGAAGTTAGAAAAATAAGTAGAGTTATGATTTGTTTAAAAAAAAATGGACAACGCCCAGCTTAAAGATCTAAAGGGTGAAAAGATCTTAAGGTGCATGAGACGACCTGATTTATTTTGCGAATCACAGATCAAAAGGTCTAAATCAAGAAAACATGAAGACCAGTGCGCAAATGGATATCGAATCCATCAAACAGTCACAGAACATGATGAAGAAGAAAAAAGTACGTAACATCTGTAATTTACAGCATAAAATAAATCAACCTTTCCCAATCTCTTTCTGCAAATATGACGCGTAAAATCAGATCTCCGTGCTTAATGGGAATACAAGATTGAAAAAAAAAAATTACCACTCGATAAACTCGGAAATGTCAAAATTTTGCCTGGTAATTTCCCCGGCAAAGATTTGAATCTGTCGAATTCCCCGGATAAATGACTGACTCCCTAATGGATTTCTGACGTTCCCTCATTTTTCGCGATTTTTTGCGAATTCATCACGGCATTTATATAATTTCTCTTTTCCTTTTCATTATGGCGATCGTATTCGATTACATATTTCTTTTTCTGATCATTTCTTTAAGGCTGGCGGTAAGCATATTTTCTTCTTTGAGACATGAAATGAGATCTTTGGAGTCTGAAAATTACTTCTTGGGAGAGTATTTGATAGCCGTGTGGCTTGTGTTTAATTTTTTCTTGAAAATAATCAATATTCAGTAAATTATTGAAACAACAGTGAAGAGTTTCAAAAGTATTACTGAAAATTCAGAACAAAAAGAAAAAAAGAGAATTTCTTTTTAAGCTAAAATCAATTTTGCATTAATTAATCTCAAATATTTTTTTCCATGAACATTTAGGAAAACATTCTCAATCGAAAAAACAGAAGTAAGTCTACAAAAGATATGAGAACCTATTGCTTCAAAATGAGGGAAATACAGGGGGGAAAACGGACTTAAAATCGTCAACGACGATACCATGTTGAAAGCACCGTTTCTCATCAGCACCGAAGTTATTTAGCGACATTGGGCGCGGATGCTACTTGGATGGATGACTGCTTAGGTACACCGCGTGTCGTTGGCATTCTTTACCGGTCCGAAGTAAAGTGCAACACTTTGGACTCGTAAATGGAAGGTTGTGGATTCGGATCCCGGCGGAGCACAAAAAATATACGGTTAATATTTCCGAAAATGCTTTTTGCTGGGTTGAAAAAAATCATACAACCTTTACCAAAGACCGGTTACTAAAGGTCCATCCAGCCGTACAGCAACTGGGTCTTGCTTACGTATTGGCGCTTTGTAGCGACGACCAAGCTCGTACACCTCTGTGGTACAACAACAAGTGGCATAGACCCCTAGAGTCTCTAGAATCTAGGGAGTCTCCCGCACAGTATTTCTTCAAAAAAAAAAAGGCTTATCCTCTTATCATTGAAATAAAATATATGTCACCCAAGAAGTATTTGTAAGAGTGTACTCCTACACTGCAGATTTCGATCATAGAGAGTTGGAACTTCGATAAATAATTTCTTGCTAGAAGTGTCAATGAAGAACTGCGTCCCGCAGGTGTGATGAATGCGGCTGACTACTACGGCTTGGACGAGTTGCGCCGCGCATGCGCAGGCTTCGTGCAGTGCTGCATCAATGTGGACACTGTCTGCGCCCTGCTGGCGTCAGCTGAGAGATACATCCAGTACAAATGCACCAAATCGCTGGTGCAAAAGGTAAACAACAAAAAAATCTTTCGACAAGTATGTTTTAATCAAAGAACCTTATCTGACTGTATTAAGCTTATTCCATTTAAGATCTTTGGCTTTCAGAATATTGCCAATCTCTAGGTCCATCCAGCCGTATAGCAATTAGGTCTTGTTTGAAAATTTGCGCTCTGCAGTGACGAACAAAGTTGTAAAAAATCTGGTCGATGGCTCAGTTGCATTCCATGCCAAGATCAAGGTTTCGATCCCCACCGAAGGTGTCAGAAATGATTTCACATTTCGGTATTTATTTCAAACCCAAAATAAATACCGGCCAGGTGTAATCAGCCTTCACAATAAATGAGAACCAGCCCCCTTGCGAGCTGAGAAACCTCCACTTCAACTGATGTGCTTGGCGTGAGGCTCGCTTACCCTAAAAATAAATGCGTCCCAAATCGCCACATGCGACACCTTTGAGGATAACGCAGGCAAGAAGATACACTATATGTGTAGCTTAGTTGCGTTTTTTTAGGCCACTATAACTCAATAGTGAGGCATTGAGATGTTTTTTTAGGATCTTTGTCTTTGAAGTGGAGGACACAATAAAACGATAGATCAAGTGTGCCGAGTGACCTATGATAGAATCGCTCACAGCGTCGCCTATTAGATAACAACTAGTCTATCGCCAGCGGGAAGACCACATTAAAGTCTATGAATTAGTGGTCATAGTAAGATAAGAGAAGAGTAAATCATGATAGACTCTTTTTGCGTAAGCTCCAGCTCCGATATACCACGGCAGCAGCCCCTGGAAAACTGCCTTCAAGTACACGATGCCGTCCGCCAAAGCTACTTTCTTGTTGTTGACTTACCCTCCTTTTCTATCAGCAGTTTTTCTCGCATGATCTTTTGCTATAAACAGCCTGATTTCTTAATGTGTTTATATTAAGGTACTATAGATCGTAAGATTTTACAATCTGTGACAATGATTAACATCATTCAAAGCTTGTTTATATCATAAAAAAAACATTGATTCGAGTCATTTAGAGTCTTCAATAAGCAATTTTTAAAAACCCTTTTAACGTGCTGTCATACACATATATTCAATAAGGGCAAGGTAACGGTAGCGCCCTTATTTGAAAATCATGATGATTAATCAATGGTTACGGTCAATGATTTGAATGTGTGTTTCAGGTGTTGGAGTTTGTTGATGAACATGGAAATGAGGTTTTGAACCTTGGATCCTTCACTCTCCTGCCACAGCATGTCGTTAGACTAATCCTGGCTAGAGAAGAACTAACGGCTGATGAATTCACCAAGTTTCAGGTAAAAACTAACTAAACTTGGAGATATATATTCAACTCGATGGAACAACGGATTGAAGGAGATCATTCGCACCTTAATCAATGTTCAGTGTTGATGAACCATTGGTGAAGACCCGTTGAAAGCCTAAGACGATCCTTTAAACTTAAAGAATAACGACAAAAAGAAAAAAAAATATTTTGCCTTTGTTCAGCCTGAAATCAGTCCCTTCTAATATTTGGGGCAAACGTCTACAAAAGCATTTAAGATGCCCCTTTACTCGACAATGTATGGATCTTATCCATTGCAGAAATTATTAACAATAGAGAGGATCATTTGATCTCTTGGGCTGGCTCAGTCAATACATTTTTGGCTCCCTTGACAATGCCAACTCCCTGAAAAAAAGCTTGTCTGTCCAACATAATTCGAAAAAACTCTCAAACTCTTCATTTTTCATACCAACCCTGAACATTGCAAAGCTATGACACCTGCCTTTTGTTCCCTCTTGTTGAGTTTCACTCTTGCTTGTATTTCGTTAAAAAAACTTAATCTTTCAGGTCGCATTGATGTAAGGTAAAGAGTATTATGGCATGATCCAGAAAAAAATCTGCTCAACAACTACGTCTGCCTTCAGCCCTATCTTAGTTGGCCTCCCCATCTAGTCTTTTATGTCATTTTGGTTTTCACAAATCCCGAAATTTTCAGGCTGCATTGATGTGGGGCAAGAAGTACTGTGACACCAACCAGAACATAGCCCTGAAGGAGGTCATAGGCAACTTCCTGGAGTACATCCAGTTCCACAAGATCCCCGCCAGCGTGCTGATGAGGGAGGTGCACCCGCTGGGCCTCGTGCCCTACAGCATCATCATGAACGCGCTGGCGTACCAGGTGGGTGGAACTATAGGACCAACTGCTCCAACTTTTAAAATTATTCTGACAAGTTGTTATTGAAGATAATGTGAAATCATTTAAAAGAAAGAAGAAAGTAGCTGACTAGAAAGAAACATCATTTATTTTGGGGAAAAATGAATCAATCTCAAAGTGTTATTCAGAGACAATTTTATATTTAATCTTCTTTTGTTGGTATGAGAGTACCTAGCTATTCCTTAATAACATGGGGAAAAGTATGAATTTTGTAACAAATAAACCAGCCAAGGTTAAATCTTTATTTTGCTTTTCACTCTCCTGCAATTCTGTGTTCAACTGATTTGTACGCGACTAAAAAGTCTTCAGCCATTTCTGACGTTCTTTGAAATCTTTTTGAAAGTTTACTAACCATGTTTTACAACAATATAATACTAACTTCACGCGTGGTTTATTTTGAATGTATTAAAAATGCACATCTTCATATGACCCCTGGTTGCAGGCAGACCCAGCAAGTGTCGACCCCGGAAAACTGTCCCCTCATAGAGTGAGGCGTGCCGGCAGGTCCATGTCCGTGCAGTCGTCGCTGGATCCCTATGGCTCCAACACCACCCTGTCCTCCTCCGGATCCTCCGACCTGCCTTCTTCAGATGGCAAGCAACAGGCCAACTAACCCAAGGGGCGCACTCCCCATCCAAAACACCCGCCCCGCCCTCCCCGCCCCGACATCTGCCTAACCAGAGCCGACTCCACCCGCCCAAGATCCGACTCCGACAGATCCAGACTCAGCTCCGACAATGACAAATCCAGAAGAGAATCAGACGGAGAAAGATCATCCCCGAGACAACTATCAGCATTGCTGCTTTCAAAAGCAGACAGCTTCGGCAAGAAAACACCGAGCCCCACCGACAAATCAAGAAGGGGAAGCGACAACGAAAGATCAGCGTCACCCAGAGCTCCAATCACCAAAACTGAACTGCTGAGTAGAGCTACACCTAGTCCGTCTGATAAATCAAGAAGAGGTTCAGATAATGAAAGGACTTCTCCTCGACCACCGTCTAGAGCTGATAAACAAAGTTCTCCTACAACTTCTCAAGTAGATAAGACTCCTGCAGCTTCGAAACCTGACAGTGGGAGAGTGTCACCTAAGAAAGAAGCGATGGTTAAAAAAATCGAACCGTCCGCTACTCCGAAACCGGTCACTGAGAAATTGGGATTGTTTTCTTCGATCAAAAGAGCAGCCAGCAAGAAGTTTGCTGAGACTAGGAAATCACCGACGTTCTTTTCTAAGTCTCCCATGGAGTCGTTTCCTTTGAGGAAACAGACCACCCTGCACGATGCACCGCGCTCTAAATCAGATTCAGCGCGACATGCCGTGTTTACGAGACAAGTGTCAGAAACGGTCGCGTCAGGACCTATCTTTGATAAATGCCATCCAAAGAAATCCGACGCCAGTTTTCCTGTTAGGAAGTCAACTTCAGAAGTTGAAACGACGTTCCCATTTGAAAAGACTTTTCCGTTTGTGAAGAAAGCACTTTCTGAATTTGAAAATAGTTTTCCGTTTTTCAAGCGCAACATCGAGACGAGTTTCCCTTCCACGTCTGAGATAGAGACCAGCTTCCCGGCCGTGTCCACTGAAATAGAAACCACCTTTCCTTACGTCAGAACAAGGCGAGCAGATTCTCAGAGGCCTGCTTCTGTGTCACCCAAACACACTTTCACTTTTAAGATTGTTCTGAAAAAAGTGGAGAGTACTCCAAACACGTCCCTGGATCCTTTATTTGATTAGTCTGACTTCTTTACGTTACTGTGTATGCCATGTGGATAGAATGAGCTAACAAACTCCGGAACACCTTGTCATTGTACAACGGTTTCAACGAAAATATATTAACATGGCGTTAAAACATCTACTTGTCCAATATAATGCACATTCCGTCCATATAACAAATGCAGATACCTATAAAATACTCATAAAACCTAAAATAAAAGCTAAATATGAAAATCAGTGTAACAGAAGACACTGGTGTACACGAGTGAAAACTTATCTAGCTTCCCTTATTTTAGTTTTTATGAGTAGTTACTTTCCTCGTGTTTTTCTAAAAATGGTAAAAAAAGATTTATTAAATGCTCGTATAATATTTTACGGGACTTAATTTTTTCAGATTTTATATTTGGCACATTTATGAACTTAAAAACGTGCCCTTAAATGTGGGATTCGTGCTGCATGGAAATCAGACCATTATTTCAATGAGTCATGAAATCATTTTTTGAAATTGAATACTTAAAAAAATTAACGTTGTTCCTTATGATAGTTATAAGAGTGTATTTTTACGTCTGACCTAAAAAGCCTTTTTAAAAAAATGAAAAATTTGGTATATTTTCGTGTAAACGTAATGAAAATAAAGTTTGAAATTTTCTTATACCCTTTTTACGATTAAAAATAAAAATTTACGTACCTAGTTTTTTTTTTTTAATTAGTGAAATCTTTTTGTATGTTATAAAAATTATACACGAAACAGTGCCAAATAATTTGGTTATATTTTTAATCTAAATTTAATTCATTCAAATAATTAAATATAGAATATTAAAATAAATATACGCACTCCATGTCGTTCGTGAGAGTATTTTTTTTAAAGTTATTCAATTGTATGGATATTTTTCTAATTTCGAAAACATTTTTATGAACTGAAAATTATTAGATTTTTAATAAAAACGAGCATCGAATCGATGACTATTTTCTTTGAAATTCGAAACGTCCTTTTTTCAATAATTTAAATATGATTTGATATTCATAACGTTCAACCTTAGAGAATTTACTATTTACCAAAGAGGGAGAATTTAGTTCAATCTATGTGTGATCTGTTGTTTATAGGTTTATTCAATAAGCAGTCATGAAAACAAGCAAGGGACTGAAGTTTTTATTACAGTATTCTCGGTTTTTATTGGAGGTAATTTTATTTGCACTCCCTCTTAAAATAAAAGAGTACTGTAAGCTCTCAACAAATTTAGTTGAATTTTTCTTTTTAGTTTCTTGAATAATATAATCGATGTATTCATCCTAAGATACCTTTGCGACAATCTAAACTCCAATCGTCGATGTTGTGCATAAATGTTGTGTATTTTATGAAATTAACGTTGTAAGGGCGGGCCCTTTATTAATTGTAAAACTTTTGAATTTTGATGTTTTAAAATTTCCCCCGGGCATTCTAAATGTAAATAAAAAGTGAACACACAAATTTTAAACTTAACCCTCTTTTGTGAACCTGTGTGAAAAATGGTGATTTTTATAAAGAAAAAAATCATACATACCATAACTTTTATGTTCACAGTTTCTCGTTGAGAAACGTTATTACATGGAGATTTATTTTTTGTCTACATTGTTTTATTTTTATTTCTGAAATTTCTTTATAGTTTTCCACTCTTTAATCTAAAAATCTATGACCTTCAATAAATTGTCTAAAGATCAATCAAGAAGATTTCGTTATCATTAAAAATTGGAAAAAAGTCATATTTTTAAGGTTGAATGATTCAAAGTTTGACTAATGAAAACTTTAAACATTTAAAAAGTGCGGGGGGATATTTTAAAACTGCGTTAACATAAATGTAACTAAATGTGACTTGTCATCATTGTACGTCTAAATAATGGTTGTTTCAACGTATTTAACTATAGCTTTACAAATTCCGGTAGCCATTTCAGACAGCTTTCATTATCTTTTAGATCTGCCGGCTTGTTTGTTCCTCTTGCCTCTCTCCTGTGATGTTCCTCTTGTCTCTCTCCTGTGATGTTCCTCTAGCCTTTCTCCTGTGATGTTCCTATTGCCTCTCTCCTGTGGTGTTCCTCTTGCCTCTCTCCTGTGATGTTCCTCTTGCCTCTCTCCTGTGATGTTCCTCTAGCCTCTCTCCTGTGATGTTCCTCTTGCCTCTATTATGTGATGTTCCTCTTGCCTCTCTCCTGTGATGTTCCTCTTGCCTCTCTCCTGTGATGTTCCTCTTGCCCCTCTCCTGTTCGGCGGTTCTCTGAATCTCATTTGAATTATGTAGCAGCAACGCATGTAACAAGATCTGCCAAAGCTCTACAACATCAGTTAGCTATATTTGTATAAGTTGAAGCGACCTGAATTTCAAATCCTCCTATCGCAAACCCTTGCAAACCACCTTCTACCTTTGGTGTCTAATAAATAACAAATATAAATAATCAATGGTGTTCACTTTAAACATTTTGAAATGTCAATTTGTAATATGCATTCGTGTTCCCCAAAAATATGCACTCAAATGTGCACGTAAAAGTCTTTTCAAATAAGGATCAAAATCCTTAATTTTTTTCATTATATTCAAAGGAAAACTGGACTCGTTAGCGGTTTTTTTTATAATTAGATTTTGATACATACTAACAAATATTTTCAATTTTTTTTTAACTTTTAACAGTGCAAAAAGTGTAACAACATTCATATCTAATATTTTCGATTTTATTCTGACCAAAAAGTAAATGATTCAATGGAACCTTAAAATGGTTAAAGAAAATTATATGCACACAAGACCGGTAAGAAAAGTCGACGGTTTTTTTTTTTTTGAGATACATAAATGACACTTTTTATATTAAAATGGAGTTTTTGTTTTGAAAAATACAAAAAACAGACTTTTGCAATAATGAGACTTTTAAATGTAATTTTTATCGTATTTTTAAAATAAACCTACGCGTAGGTACACAGACCTAATAAAAAATGAAATCCTTCGTATCAAAAAATTATACATTAAAGAAAAAGCAAAAACTATTTGCTTAAGGGTATATATTATGGATAAAAATATTTTATTTTTAAGATGATTATTAAAAAATAATAAATGATTTCTAAAGTTGGTACATCTACGGAGTGCAAATTCACTTTTAAATATTAATGAAAAACCTATATTTTTGTGAAAAACATAATTTTATTTTTAGTTTATTTGAGTTCACAGCTGATCGCTCTCAAAACTTATGGATACCATTATTAATAAACATATACCTAGTTCTTCTCCACTACTTACAGTACCTACCGGAAAAAAACTCACTCACTTTCTCTACCCTGCTTTAAATTTTTATCCCTTTTTTTACCTCAATTAGCCACTGAAGATGAACGGATAAAGTTCGATAGCGCTTAAGCAATTCTACACTCAAATAAACTGTGAAAATAAAACTAGTTTTTTTATAAAAAGTGATTATTAATTAATTAAAAAAATATATCATTTATTTTCTTTCCATTTTCCGTTTAATTTTCACCAAAATGTAAAAGGGAAATTTTATCCATAAAATATTTTATTTCTTATCCATTTATATTAAAAGGTGATGTTGTCCAAGAAAATTGACCGCGATATATTTTTGTGACTGGCAATTTTGCGTCTTAGAAGGATTGCATATTTTTGCAAAAATGTCGCATTAATGAATTTGCAGGAAAAATCAAATAATTCCACGTCCTTTTTGTGCCAAAGAAATCGGGTAATTAAATATACGAACGAAAAATTAGATGGATGGCATTTATTAGATAGGCAAAAATATATTTACAAAATATATATTTAAAAATCGAGGTACGAGTGATTTCTTGCAATTTAAAATGTACGGCAATTTAGGCAAAGTTATTAACCAAGAAGTTTAATAATGATCGATTAAAAACAGATAAAGGAGCAGTGACATCATATGATTTTTTATATGTCGAGTGACTGATGGAAACATAAGTTATATTAAATGGTCCTCGTATTTTTTTTATCAAATAGTACAGGTGATTTTTTTTTGAAAAAAATAAATAATCCCAATCAAGTGATCGACAACCGTTAAAAATATTCTAAATTGTATTTTTAAAAAGTGAAAAAAACATGGGGAGAATCTACGGGGTAAAAAATGTTATTTCTACTTACTATATATATTTGTTGTTGTTAAAAGTAATGCAAAATTAACATTTCTACTTGAAAAGATAGTCATATTATTGTTAGAAAATGTATTTTAAAATAACTTTATAATTCTTTTTTATTTATTTAATGATTGTAGACAATGTATTATATGCCACTGCGCGTAATTAGCCGCTGTAACAGTTGTTGCAATTTAGCTTCGTCTCATGACACAAACATGCACTCATGTTGAATTGGCCCACATTACTGGCAATGGCATAAATAACTGTTAAATTTGGAATTACAAAATAGTCGTTTTTTTGTGGTTAGGCATACCATTATTTTTATGTGTCAATATGGCAAAATTACTGTAAGGGCTAAAAAAAATATAATTTTTACCACTTCAAAGATTACAATTCCATTCTGGAAAAAATCGTTCTGATCTAGCCAAAAAATCTTTCAGTTTGCGTCGATATTTTTTTAAACCGAGCAATGTTTATTTGGTAAAATTTGTAATAAGTCCTCGCTTTTTGGCTCATTTAGGCCAAAAATACTTACGCATGTATGTAAGATAAGCTGTAAAGCAGAAAAATCACTCAAAGTATTTTATTTGTTGATAACTGTCCCTCTTTCCCAATTTGTATGGTATGCCTAATACATTAAAGATTTTAAATTATGATTACGGTAGTTAGATATTTTTTGGAATAAAAGAAACGGATGTTACTGACCGTGGAAAGAGAAGAAAGATTTTCTCTGCGTTTGGTCAGAGTCATATCCGACGTCTTCAGGAAGCGTGTGTCTTCACAAACTTCGTGTTTGTCTTCGTACAAGACACACGCCTCCTGAAGACGTCAGATATGACTTTTACGAAACGTAGAGAAAATCGTTCTTCTCTTTCCACGGTCAGCAACATCCGTTTTTTTTTCATTCCAAAAAATGCCTAATATATATCTGAAGTGATGTTTTTTTTCCATTTGTTTCACTGATTTTACTAAAATAAACATTATTTCTTAAGAATGTATATATTTCGAGACTGAATGTTGTTTTCGTTGTTTCTCTTTTTCACTAACTTGTTTATTTTAATACATAAATAACAATATCCTCACGTCTTGTCAATACATAACAACAATACTCCTATGGCGTTTTGTTTTAAGATTTTGTGTGTAAATGTATTCTTTTCTTTTCGAAGAACTGTTAAATAATAGATTTTGTTGGTCACATAATTTGTTATGCTTTATTGTTTATGATGAAAAAAGCACCAGGTAATATTTTTCTGATGTTTGCATTTTACTTTAATTTTTAATTATTATTTTATAGTTAGATTTGAATTAGATTGCGGTCGCTTGATAAGTTTACAAATTAAAATTGACATTTAGAATGTATGACGAACTATTGTAGGAAAACATACATTATTGTCGACCTTTCATTGACGTCCTAGCCAACGTATGCAGGAGACACCCTTGTTGTGCAGCCATGAAGGATGAACTGATGTTCACATATCATTTTAATTATATATTTTTTTGTGTGCCCGCGAGCGTAAGTACCTAACAAGGATGACTAGAATCACAACAATATTTATTATGTTTTAAGTCGATGGAAATGAAACGTCGAGAGTAATGTAAGTTTTCCCACAAGGATTCGTCAAATATTCGAAATAAAAATCAAATCATTCTGCATAATCATTTTATTTTTCATTAAAAGCTTAAAATGCCAAATTTACATTACTTTGTTCTTGTAATTTTATAAAAAAGGAAATGAATTTAAAAATCTCTGTGATTGTATTGAAAAAGTGTGTTTTTGATTAAATTTAAGAAATCCTTGGATGGTAATTAGTTAAGTCGAATCAAAAAATGTTGGAAAACTTGTGGAGAAAAAAACAGTACTTATTTGTATTTTTAATTTAAAATAAGAATAAAATCATTGTTTTCTATGAACAAACTTTATTCAACGAGAATTTTTTATAAGGAACAGAATCAAGCATTTTAAGCCTTGTTGAATAAAATGTTCCATATAGAACGAATAGAACAGATTGCTTCAAATTTAATAAATATGTGAGCTAGAATAGAGTCTACACATTAAAATCGAGGATATAAATGTGACGTCACTTGGCTGGGTTACTTTTAATCTAAGGTCCGAATCTGATCACCGTCGTCTTGACGTTGTTGTTTAAACTAAACCAAATATTACTCTAGAGACAGAAAATCAACGTATTCTTCGGTGCAATATTAATTATGGAGTTTAAAGAGACGCTTACGCGCTGCTTACGGTATTTATCATATGTATCTTCAGATTTTCACGTACTATATATTGCAAACAATGTTGGGAATTTAAAAACAATCCCTGATATCTTGGATTAAATTTTTTAGTAGCTAAGGGCGACAACTTGTACGAATAACGTCAGCCAGCCGAGGAAATTTTTGAATATGTGGACGGTCCACAGTGGACCTATACTTGTAAAACGAAAGTTTTAGATTGCGAAGAAAAAATAAATGTTTGGTTCTCGTTGAATAAGGTTATTGATGTAAGCTATCAAGATAATGGATGTGATACGAAGGATTTTCTTTCTGTCTTAAATGTTGAACAATATAATAAAAATAAACAATTATTGTATGTAAGAAATCGTTTTTCTGTTAAATTATCAAATAAGATTTTTTAAACCTTGGAGACAAAACTCAAGTAATAAAGTGCAGAACCCTTAGTACGAGTTGCAAAACATGAGTAAAGTTAAGTTTACGGAAAGTATTAAAGAGTGGTTTTCCCCAAAACCTGCCGTTTTTGTTTGTTTGAACTTGATTTTCTTCATCACTGTAACTCTTTTGCTAAGAACATAAAGTGTAAGAAACATACCTGTAAACGGCAGATTTTGGGGGAAAGCCGTCTTTAATACTTTCCGTAAACTTTACTTTACTCAAATTTTGCAACTCTTACTAAGGGTACTGAACATGACATCACCACATGTGACTTTTTCAGCGGACAACGCGGTAATAAGTTGGGCTATGTGTAAAGCTTAGTTGTGTTTGCGTTCGTTGCTTGAGTTAGGGAAAAACTTTAAAAAAAAAAAGTGAGTTATCCAATATGTACGTTTGACAAATCAAACACTACATAAAGTTGTCTTCGGAGACAACTCGGAATGATTTCTAATATTTTTAAGAATCAAATTCCAATGAAAACACTGTTTCTTTTCACCAATTATTAATTTGTGAAAAGAAACAGTGGAATTTGATTCTTAAAAATATTAAAAAATCAATATGATTGTTTACAGTGTTAATACTCGTACACAAACAATACAAAGTACAACTCAGAATGAATTGCTGTAATAAAAAACAGCTTAGATGCGGTTTATATTCTGTACGAAAATAAGATGTGTTTCGTTTTGCTTGTTTACCATTTTTATCATTTTTCTTTTGAAACTAAGAACATCAAGATAAAGAAAATAAGAGCATTTGTTTAGTTAATCAAGTGATTAGTGTATTAAACAATAGCTTACTTAATTATATTAATTTATTATATAATGAATCTTATCTTGGTATTATTTCACACCCAGAACACACCGAGAAGATATGTACGTGAGTACAAAAAAGATACAAAAAAAGATTACGCGTGAACAGGCCATATACTATTCATGTCACATTAGATTATGTAGGTGTGTATAGAACCATTCTTTTGTCTTTTTAGTCAGAGAACCTGTCATCAAAAAAAAAAAATAGTGAGGTAGGAAGAATGTAAAGGTTTCAAAGAAGATATTTTTGAGATTGAAATCGGCACAATCTTCATGGACGAAAAAAATGTAACGTTACACGGCCAAATTACTTGGATATTAGGAAAAGTGTGGCTAAGCTACACTTATATTGCTGCTGACGTCGCTACAAGGTGACCACTGCGCTCTGCCTCTACTGCAGCTGTCAACAGGGTCAAAGAACCCACAAGAGCAAATACCTCTAATTTTGCGGACTTTGGGGTAGCTGGGCCAGTTGCCTGGAACATGCTGTATGTCGAACTTCGCTCTAACCAGCCCACCATCACCTTCAGAAGAGGACTTAAGAAAATGCTGTTTTCGAAGAGATACGACGCCCTTGAGATGGTCTGTGATCATTAAACGGCGCCACCAGAAATAAATCATCCATCATCATCATCATCATCATCATATTTTTACCGCGTTCTCCCCGAACGAGTTGCATGTGGCGAGTGGAATCTATTTGTACATATCTATCTATAATTGAAAGATGCTAACTAATATTATATTTTTGTTTGCTAAGGAATCTAGCCTTATAGACCTATAATGTTTCCCGCCGAGAAAAATTCAAAGTTGAAACACAACACATATGAAAAAGGAAAACGAAAGTCACAGAGTAATGACTAGGCAGAGCATGCCCATATGTTTACTTTCTTAGATGAAACTTGAAGAAAAAATAGAAAACTCTCCAGAGCTTTTGTCTTTCAAGATTTAAAGTAGATCATGGATGTCCCCTCCTGTTTACAACCCAAGAGGGCAGAGGGCAGCTGCTAGCAGAGACAAGTGGCCATCACGACAAGGAGCTGTCTTCCGATGATGATGATGACGATAAAACGGATATACAGCAACTGCAGTAGCTAATTCTCTGGCTAAAAATAAGCCCTGATTAAGATTTATTGTCAATTGCTTATATCTTATTGTTATTTTTATGTCATCTCATAAATTTAAGTACACAGCAATACAATTATTATCATTTTTCTATAAAAGATACCAGAAAATTGATGAAAAATTATACTCAGTGCAACTTTGAGCTAATCAGGTAAGAAAACGTTTTCTTTTGTATTTCTTCATATTAAAATGTTTCGAAAATATACAGCCCAACCCCGGAGTTCTTTGTTTTTTTATTAAATAGTCTGCGTGTTAATGTAATTAACATAATGGTTCACTTTTTCAATGTCGCCCCTGTTTCAGGGAAGGTTGGCAAGAGTTGCAGGGCTTTTGTTCATTTGAGATTGGGTTTTTATATTGTAGGTCCACATGCTGCATGTGTTAACGCGAACTTATACATGTCTGCTTGTGGGATTGCGTTTAATGTGAATCTTAAATGATATATATCTCACCAAAAGTCCATCCAGCCTTACAGCAACTGGGTTTGAGAATTGGCGCTTTCTATAGTGACGACCAAGCTCGCAGAGGGCTATTGAGGTGTGATTCATTCAAAAACAGCGCTCACCGAATAAATCATCCAAATATTATTATTATTATTATTATGTGAGTCAGAGTATGTGAACAAAATATTTACTCCATGTGACCTATCAGACCTTTCTGACATTGACAATAAGAGAACACCTCTACCTTGATCAGCACGGCACAGCTCACCGCCGTTGTGATCTTTGTCCACTCTCCTGCTTGCATGGGTTATATGGATCCACAGCTCGTGAATCCTTCTTCTTGTTCTTTTCGTGCCACTTCTATCGAAGATCGGCGATCATCATGGCTATTGTGACTTCGGATGCTGTGGCTCGAAACAGGGACTTGGTGCTTCTGCCGAACCACTGTCGTAAGTTTTTCAGCCACGACGTCCTTCGGCGTCCCTGAGATCTTCTCCCCTCAATCTTACCCTGTATGATAAGATGAAGGAGACTGTATTTTTTTATTTTTTTAAATGTGACCGAAGTACATCAGTTTTCTCTGCTTAATGGTTGACAGAAGCTCTTTTGTAGTGCTCGTATGTTGCAGGACTTCTTCATTGCTGACTCGATGCCGCCAAGAAATCCGAAACATTTTTCGATAGAGACACATCTTGAACGCGGATCCTACTCGTGTGTATTTGAAGGTAACATGTACCTAATAGTCACGTGGTTTCCAGGATGCGCTTCATCATTTCCCTCGCGTTCCTGACCGTCGCCCTGCTGGGCACGGCCCTCTCCTACAAGGATCCTCACTATGCCAAGAACCACTCCGTCATGGTGCATCTCTTCGAGTGGAAGTGGAAGGACATCGCTGAGGAGTGCGAAAAATACCTGGGACCCAATGGCTTCGGAGGAGTGCAGGTAATGTCTTCACAATATTTGTAAGAGCATTGGGTTAGATGAGCAATTAGAGGAATACTTATCGCGCTTGCAAGAGATCTCTTTTGTGCATGATTGAGAGACCGCAGCACCTTTAAGCAAGTGCAAATGTAGCCCACAAACTGGAAATGCAAAATCCTTCTCATGTAAATTGGTTCACCGTAGGTGTGCTCTCAATCAGGAAAAACTGTTTTCAATAATTCAATCAATTAATTAGTTTCACTTTTTTCATATTAACTCGAAAACTGTTCACATTACCTTAATTAATTAACATCGTTTTCTAGACATTTTATCATTGTATAATAATTTAAAAGAAAAAATATATTTCCGAAATGTAAAGCAATAAAATAAAACTTTTTTTGTGTCGTCATTTTTGTAGTGATCTAAAGAATTTTTACTTACTAATTTAGATGAAAAATGAATAAGCACGCATGATTTTTTTCATTAATGTCACTTCCATTACTATCAAACCATAAAGTGTAAGAAACATATTTTTAAAAACAACGGCAATTAAAAAAAGTGACGATATATGTGTCGAGAACATCTTCAAGAGCTCAAAAAAAAATCCACGAGACGTGATAGTAAAGAATTCTTAATTTCGTAGTCAATTGATCTTACCCTTCTCTGCTTCAGGTGTCTCCTGTGAACGAAAACCTCAAGGTTACCAGCAGGAATCGTCCATGGTGGGAACGTTACCAGCCTATCTCCTACAAGCTGGACACCAGGTCAGGAAACGAAGCAGAGTTCGCAGACATGTGCAAGCGCTGCAACGCTGTGGGTGTCAGGATCTACCCTGACATTGTCATCAACCACATGACGGGAACTTGGCCAGAGAATGTTGGAACTGGTGGATCAACTGCCAACTTTGCTGAGTGGGACTATCCTTCAGTACCATTTAAGAAGGAACACTTCAACCAACCCATCTGTGACATCAACAACTACAATGACCCTAAACAGGTAAATCCATTTTAAACCAATTTCCAAATAGAAAGCTTCTAGGGGCTTATGGATTTACAAATGTTTTTTTTATCCATTTTTAATTGTCCTTTTTTGTTGTGATTTACTTATTTTTTATGTTTTCCATCACAGGTTCGTAACTGTCAACTTGTTGGTTTGAAAGATCTGGATCAGAGCAATCCTGCTGTCAGAGAGAAGGTTTTGGAATTCTTGAACAAACTCATCTCTCTTGGAGTTGCTGGATTCCGGTAAGTTCCTCAATGTCACATTTTGCTGTTCTCAAATTCTTTTCACCATTGTTTTCGTTTCATAACTCAAATGACAAAATTACAGTGTTGATGCTGCCAAACACATGTGGCCCGAAGATTTGAAGGACATCTACAGCGGCCTGAAAGACCTCAACACCGAGCAGGGCTTTGAAGCTGGCTCAAGGCCTTACATCTTCCAGGAAGTCATTGATCTTGGTGGTGAAGCCATTAAACGTGAAGAGTACACTCCTCTTGGGGCTGTCACTGAATTCAAGGTTAGGGCTGATTTCAGTTTTTTGATGTTTAATTTTAAATTTAAAACTCATCACTAAAACTGCCTCCTTTTGTTACAACAAAGCCACTTTTTTTCAGTCGACGGCAAAACTATAAGTTCTTATACTTTTCAAACGATGCAACTAAGCTATACATTAAGAGTAACTTTTTGTCGCATTTTCCCTGAGGCGGTTGCATGCGGCGAGTGAACCTATTTATTTTACGGGTAAGGGAGTTGGCCTTACGCCAATCACTTCAGTTGAGTTGGGGTTTCTCATTTCTTTATTTAGTACTCATTTCTTGTGGAGGCTGAGTAAGCCTTGCCGGTATTTTATTTTCGCTTTGAAATGAATACCGAAACGGGAAAATATTTCTGATACCCTCGGTGGGATACTAACCCGAGCTCTCGGCACTGAATACAAGCATTTTACTAAATGAACCATTGACCGGACATGGTTTATAGCATTATATCTTAAAGGTAAAATGCTTAGCAAATCTGTCCTGTTTTAGATAATTTAATGCTATCTGTGTTTTCATTTCAATTAATCTGTGTTAATTCAAACCCTCAACAAAGGCAGCACAATATTACGAAGATAGCACCCCCGCTTTAAAGGACCACGACATCTATTGCTACCTCACTGCCACCTTAGTGGCACTCAAATGTCATAGACCTTTAAGTTCTTTAAAATCTCTGAAAAATACATTTGGCACACATATTAAGTTTTACTTTTCATCAGGCTGGTATGGAGCTGGGACGTTGCTTCCGTGGACAAAATGCTCTGAGATGGCTGGAAAATTGGGGCGTCGGCTGGGGTCTGCTGAAGGAGGGAGACTCCCTGACCTTTATTGACAATCACGATAACCAGCGTGGACACGGAGCTGGTGGTGGGGCTATCCTCAACTACAAGATGCCCAAACAGTACAAGGTCTTTACATTTTAAATCATAATGCTAAGAATATAATAAAGCAACAAGCAAAAACCAAAGCACCTAGGCTATTCATTGTCCAAAGTCTACCTTCAAGCAAAAACAAACCATCCTAGAAAAAGTTGCGTGAGGTTTTAAGCCATTTTTTTTCTTTGTATGATAATTGTAAATATTAACAATACTTTTTTGCTGTTAACTTTTAGTAAAACTTTTGTTCATTGAATGTAGGTGCCGATAGTTATAGGCAGATATCACTCTTTATCCTGTGTAATATCATAATATCCTGTGTGATGTCACTCTTTGTCCTGTGTGTGTGTCCTTTGTCCTGACTTGTGATAAAGACATTCAAGATTCTCTTCATCTGTGATTCTCTAATCATAAGTCGTCCATCGTTTGAAGCTGCAGCTACATTTATTGAGTCCTTTTTCTTTAGATGGTGTTTTATGAATGCGCCTAAAATCTTTTTTATTTTTGTTTCAATTTATAATTTTTGGATGAAATTTTTCAAGCAAAACACTGTTTATTTTCACTATAGACTTTATTTAAAAGATTAAAATCTTTAAAACAAAATTACGAACGTTTTCGACCTAGAAGGTCATCATCAGGTATGATTTGATTACAGAAATTAATTTTATTTTATGAAATTTTGTCAATAGGCACAAATGATGTCAGGTAGGTAAAACACATACAGTAAGATTTTAAATTAATGAAATAATTAAATATATTAAACAAGTAAGAGAAGATCTATTAGGTAATAACTAATTAATTAATTATAAGTCCATTTTAATAATAAAATAAAATAAATAAAATAAAATTGGTCAAAAGGTATAAAATTCAGTTTGGTAGGTAAAATATTCAGTAAAAATTCTGTTAACATTAAATTAGTTTTATGGCAATTATGAAAGAATAAGAATTAATATTAAACGTCATTTGGTGAGACATTATGTATACAAGATAAAGGATAGATTGAAATAAGTATAAATCAAAGTTGGAGGCTAAAACGGTCAAAATTATCAAAAATAGATCAAAAAACATCAGAAGGATAAAATTAAAAAGCTAAAAAGTAACAAATAAAACAATTAAAAACAAGAAACAAAGACAAATGCACCACTACACCAGTCATCTCGAAAAATCAAACAGCAAAACCAGTAAACCAGTGTCATCCTACACAAGGACATAATAAACAATGTAATCAGACGGTCTTGTCCTCGCACATAAGCAGCGGGGAGACAGGAGGGATCTGGATATTCACGACCACTTCTCTGTGTCTGTGGATCTGAAGTGCCTCAAAAGCCATCAGACGTCTACCAAAACACTCAGAGTGTAGGACCAATGTATTGGCCGTGTCAAACGTGTGGCCATTCTCGATACAATGGTCCGCCATCTCCGAGTATCCCGACAGACCCCTGAATGCTCTGGCATGCTCCTTTAATCTGGTTGTGATGGCCCTGCCTGTCTCACCGATGTATATGGCTTGACAGTCGTTGCAGTTAAGCTGGTACACACCACTCCTGCTAAATTTTCCCAATTTATCCTTATTGTTGAATATTATATTACCCAGATTGTTATTAGTGTAGTGAGCACTTTTAACTTTATGCCTAATAATATTGTTTATTTTATGGTTTAAGTTCCCGAGATACAATATTTTCTTATTTTTGTTACAGTCTGCCATCGCCTTCTTGCTGGCTCATCCGTATGGAGAACCCAGGGTCATGAGCTCCTTCGCTTTTGATGATTCTGAAGCGGGTCCTCCTATGGATGCTCAACAGAATCTTGTATCTCCAGTCATCAATGCTGTAAGCACATATCTCAAACGCCTTCAACTCTTGTAGTTTAACAGATTTAAAAATTTACTACAATTCAGATTGGTTTTGTAGGATGGATCATGCGGAGGGGGGTGGGTCTGTGAGCATCGCTGGCCTGCTATTCGTGGCATGGTCAGCTTCAGGAACACCGTCTTGGGAACTGATATGGAAGAATGGTGGGACAACAAGGGCAACCAGATTGCTTTCTGCAGGGGAAGCAAGGGATTCGTGGCCTTCAACATTGAGGATAACGACATGAAAGAGCAAATGAAGGTAACTGCAATTGACAGGCAACTTATTACAGATAACAACTGTCAATTGAAATTCACTATATTAAGATTATATTCAATCCAATTCTGTTTGTGACTAAGGGACCTGTCTTTTTTATTCTTCTTTGTGTGACCTAAATAAAGGTGTTTTTTTATGGTAACCCATTAAATTTACCGGAAACACAAAACTATTTGAATCTTGGTGACTTACTGAAGAAGTTTTTTTTGTAATGGAACCTGTCATCAAAACTTAAATGTTCGTCTATTTTATAGTATTTGTTGGCGACACTTTTAGATGCTCTATAATCTAGATGTTCTGCTAGATATTCATTTGTTTTCAATAAATTGAAACAAGGCATAAACGTGCGATAATGAAAGATAAAAAAACTTTAACTCATCCGTTTAGTTATTAAAACTCTGTTTTATTTTCACTTTTTATTGTGATCCTGATGATGATTACTGTGTAGTCGAAAACGTTTGTGTCCAAAAATTAAAAAAAAAAAAAAAAAGTTAAAATAAAACAGAGTTTTAATAACTAAATAAAGATGATTTTTCAGTGTTAATGCACCAACCATCCAAAATATTATTAATTCATCCGATTGGTCCACTTTTCAACCCTCATTAATATTTTTTATGTGGGTTCTTTTACCTGAAACTCGATTTTTTTGACAGCGTCTGATTATTTTACCCTTTTTATTATTTCTAGACTTGTCTGCCAGCTGGAAACTACTGTGACGTCATCTCTGGAGGCAAAGCTGGCACTTCTTGCGCTGGAAAGATGATCACCGTAGATGCCACAGGAATGGCCTCTATCGAAATTGGCTCCAGTGACCCAGACTCTGTGATTGCCATCCACATTGGACAAGCGGTAAATCTTCTAACATTTATTTATCGCAATTTTTCCTAGTTCTTCAAAAAGCCTTTTTACATCGCACAAACTTACAGATTTTAATGGTTCGCTTACAATATTTGCTTTTGATTCTCCACCTTGCGGTTGTTCACTTTTGGACCCTTATCTTCATCTTATGTTTGTATCCCAGGATTGCTTTGCAGGATTGTTTATTCATAGTATTTTTCATTCCTCCTTATACAAGGTAAGCTTTTTGTCCTCTTCGTTTAAGATTGCTTCACTTTGCTGGTTCATTAAATGCTACTTGGGGCATTAATCTGCTAGTTTCCCGTTTCTTTCTGCATTCCATGACATAAGCTGGATAGGCTCTTTAGCGTTTCGAGATTATTTACTATTCTGTTACAAGATGGTGACGCATTTAAAATTTATATGGGGACACTTCCATGACTAGTGGTTGGTGTAAAAAATGGGTCACTTTGCCAATGTCACCCCTGTTTTAGAGAAGGTCGGCAAAAGTTGCAGGGTTTATGTTCATTTTAGGTTGACAATAAATGCCGCCTTTGTAAGCGTGATTTACACGTGTCTGTTTGTCAGCTTGCGTTTAATATGAATTTTAAATGTTAATATATCTTTGCAACTAAGATAATTGTTTATGTAGACGAAAGGTGGCGATCAGCTTACTCCAGTCAATGGTCATTTAGACCCTGCTAGCACAATCTCCTCTTTGTTAGATTATTCATTCTCCTGTATCTCCATACGGTCTCATCTTGTTTAGATCTTAACAGTTATCCAATGTTGATTCCGTTTAAATTGTTGTTTTCTTTCTGTTACAGTCCATGATGTAAATCTGCAAACGAAGAAGATCTTCTACTTAAAGCAGTATTAGATCTGTTGATGTTTTGACCAAAGCAATGTTTTCTACCATTTTGTATAAAATAAACTATTTTCAAAAACTCTTCTTTTTTTTGATTTTCATAAATATTTCAATATAGAATCTGAAATCATAGGCGAAAATAAAAAAACACATAGTGCTAAAATTGATTATCCTATGATGGGGAATAGCTTGATGGACTTAATATCAACCTATATTTCCTTGACTCATAGGTTGGTATGAGGCTTACCACTCAATTTGCCAATATCACCCCTGTTTCAGGGAAGTTTGGCAAGAATAGCAGAGATTGTATTAATTTGAGACTGGGTTTTTATGTTGGAGGTCCACACGCGGTATGTGTAAGCGCAAACTTATACGTGTCTGCTTTTGGAAATGCATGTAATATGAATCTTAAATGTAATATATTTTTGCAACTTAGGAAAAAATACTTAGAATGTTCTCTAATGTCAAATCACCAAATTACAAATCGTAAGTAATAGGAGGAAGGTTCAAAATTAAAATGATAATAGATGTCCAGATTCAAAAAAATAAAGATGTTCCAAGACATTTGAAACCAAATTATTAGCTGCTTGGAGTCACTAAAAGAAGAAAACTCATTAATATGAGAACATCAGAATGATAAGTATCAATTGCTGCCGTGGAAGATAAAATTGAGAACGTAAATGGTAACCAATAAAAAGGATACTATGGATAGGTAATATTGAAGGATTGATAAAATGGACTCGGCACTAATTCCATGAACAAAAAAATTATGATGTCACACGGCCGGGTAGCTACGGAAAATAAAAACTACTATTGCGGCCAGCCGCTAGTGCGTTAGCGTTTTCCCACCAAAATTTTTTTTAATTTTGAATTTTGGCTATTGGAATCATCTTAAACTAGTCTGGTTGTTTTTAGCAAGAAACAAATGTAAAATTTATTTGTGACAATTGCTTTGCAAAATGACTGATGAATGAAAATAAAGTATTGCTACTAAGAAAACATTTGTACTACAATTATCGATAATTTTAATCTTATCAAAGTATTAACTTGATACGAATTAATATTCTTTAGCACAGAGCTAGATAATTATTGGCATCACTTGTCAAGCCAAAAGTCTTCATTGCAATATCACGCGTAGAGCGGCTGATGTTTCCGCTAAAACGTTGCAAAAAAAACACGTACCTATACTTCATGAAGAAAATATACATCATTACAGAAAAAACATACTTTTATGATTTTACTTGGGGTCCTTTTTAATTAAACTGCGATTTATTTATTTCACAAAAAATATTTTGCACAATATTGGTTGCACAGCACTGTCACTCTTCTCGCTCAAGCTCATAAGGACTCTGCGGCACAATGTTGAAGAAGACTCTGACTCTCCCACAGAATCTTTGCTTGTATTTATATGGGCGGCAGAGACGATTCTTGCCTGTTCTCGAACATGGTAGATGCTTCCATAATGGATTATACCAGAGCATTGTTCCTTAACTTATAGGTTGGTATGCGGCTGACCACCCATACTTTAAAAAATGGTTCACTTTGCCAATATCACCCCTGTTTCAGGGAAAGACGGCAAGATTTGCAGGGCTTATGTTCATTTGAGATTGGTTTTTTATAATGTAGGTCCACATGCGGCATGTGTTAGCGCGAAATTATACATGTCTGCTTGTGGGAATGCATTTGATATAAATCTTAAATGATATTGTATATCCTTGCAGCTTAGATTAGATTAGATTATATTGTTCCAGAGACGTCACACACACCAACAAGCGTGCCTACGAACTAACACTTCTATAATGGATTTTACTAGAGGCAGACGCACACTCCAGAGTGTTTGGTACCATACCATCGTGCTAGACGCACGTACTACAAATCCACAGTTCGTAACATCGTTTCTTGTAAGTCAAGTTGACCATGGTTGCTATGAAAATGGGTATATTCAAAATTATATTTTAAAAATTAAATCTAAGACCACATGAGTAGCGAAAAAATATGATCAAATCTATGAGCTTTCTTTATAAACGGACATGATAAACTGAGCATGTTTTGTGTAAACATGCGTGATAAACTGAGCATGTTTTTTTGTAAGACGCAAAAAAAAAAAAAAACGCAACTAAGCTACACATATAGTGTAACTTCTTGCCGCGTTATCCCCGAAGGGGTCGCATGTGGCGAGTAGAACCTATTTATTTTTACAGGTAAGGGGGCGGCCTTACGCCAACCACTTCAGTTGAAGTGGGGGTTTCCCAGCTCCCGATGGGGCTGGTACTCATTTCTTGTGAAGGCTGAGTAAACCTTGCCGGTATTTTTATTATGGGGCTTGAAATAAACACCGAAATAGGAAATCATTTCTGACACCGTCCTCGGTGGGATTCGAACCCGAGCTCACGGGGTAGAATGCAAGTACTCTACCAACAGAGCTATCGACCGGACTAAGCGTGCATGATAAACTGAGCATGTTTTTTGTAAACGTGCATGATAAACTGAGCATGTTTTTTGTAAACGTGCATGATAAACTGAGCATGTTTTTTGTAAACGTACATGATAAACTCAGCATGTTTTTTGTAAATGTACATGATAAACTGAGCATGTTTTTTGTAAACGTGCATGATAAACTGAGCATGTTTTTTGTAAACGTGCATGATAAACTGAGCATGTTTTTTGTAAATGTAGGTACATGATAAACTGAGCATGTTTTTTTTGTAAACATACCTACATGATAAACTGAGCATGTTTATTATAAACATGATGATAAACTGTGCAAATTTTTGTACAGATTGGTTTGTATTTATTTTATCAAAAGGCGATGACAATCTAAATTATTTTATCTCACCTCGTGTTCACAAAAATTTTAATTTAATTGAACAATAATTGACACTAATTTCATATATATTTTTTTTACTTAGACAAAGTTTATGCCCATACATTTCAAACTCCGCTTAATACTGTAACGATTTTACCTGGATCAATTAAATAACAATTTCGGTTCTTTTTTTGCACAATTTATTTTAAGATACGGATCTCATACACAGAGCGGCTTTTGAACTGTATTGTTCGACAGCTTAGATACAAGTCTTACCGCTACAGACAGCTTTGACCCTTTTTATAGCAGGCATAAGGGTTGCTCTTGGAACATTATGAACTGGAAAATGCGTGATTTTGCCAGAACATTCTACTTAGCATATTCGAGTAAACACTCACACAATTTCGAGCAAATACAAGTAGATACTATCATTAGGTACCTAATATTGACTTCATACCTCTATGCTTCATACAGACTTTATCACAGACCGACTCACACAGACACACTGTAAGTTGGCATTTAACTTTATTATATTGTAATACTGTGTTGTTCTGACATGTGTCGTTATGTCATGTGTCGTTTTGTCACTGTTTCGTTATATTATGTAAGCCAAAAAAATACATACCATGACCAAGTTATGGGTTAGAATAACTTATTGGCAAGACTATCTTCTCTATTCCTGCTGAGCTGAAGATTTGGAGGTAGGAAAAAATATTTTCTTTAATTTAAATTCTTCTTTACATTAAGCTTGTTTAGAAATTCAATGGCGAAAAATTATAGCACTGTTCTATTTGCTCACCAATTTATTATAATATACAACTATACATATTTAGATGTTGTTTGTTGATCCGCTCCATACGGTTAGTGCCTAGTTTCGTTGTGGGAGAAAATATAAAATTTGTTTCGCCAGCAACACGGTAGGATTTGAACGTTTGGTTTATCTATTTAAATACTATGTTTTTATAATAAAAATGAAAAATTGCCAGTGTAAAATAAAATTTTTGAACACACACGATAAAAGCATAACGTTAAGAAACATTCAAAAAAAAAAAAAAAAAAAAAATTGTTTTCCTTTGCCGGTACTAATATACGCACTGCGTTCATTCGATTTAATTTACTCCGCAATTGTTTTGAATAACTTACAGTGTTATCCTCAAATAGCAAAGCCATGGCTCAGCCGCTACCTAACGTGAATTTTCAGTAAAAAAAAAAGATGATCCATGGATCAGCTACGGATCAAACGTGCTGTGAATAACCCTGCCACATATTTTCTGATTTAAGTTTTTTTCAATGATGACAAAAATTGTTTTTTTTTAATATTCTTCATTCCGGACCATCGATATATAACTCCATGTTCCGGACAATGAAAAACATTTCCAAAGCGTTTTCCATCTAGGATCTTTCAAGGAAAAAAGTCATAAGTCAATCAATTTAATTCCTTCAGTTTTCGTTTATTGTTTAAGTAATAACTAAATACCTTGAGCAATAACTCTGAAAAATGCATTTTTAATTTTTAATAAAATAGATTTGTGAAGAGGAATGCGATTCACCAACGTATTCTGCCTGGCCAGAAACAGATATTATTATCATCAATTAATAATAATTCATTATTGTTTGTTTTAATGAATTATAAAAAAATAATAACCCAATAACATCTGTTGAACCAGGTTCAAAGTTATGGTCAAATGACCCAGGCGGGGATCGAACCAACGTTGTTCTATTCCAAACACGCTAGAAAGATCAGTCCACTTAGTCCCCTCGGCCTTATGGCCTTATGGCACCAACAAGCTTTGATACAATCCTATTTGTTTATAAATTGACGGGATGTAACCATGATACGAAAACATTGTTGATTAGACGCTTGAATTTGTAATATCGTGATTTTCAGGACCATGGGAAGGAATCTTCTGCTGGTGCTATTGTTTAGCGCTTTTGTGCAGATCGCTTTCTGCCAGAAAGATTTGTACTTCGTCAACAACAGGTCAACCATTGTCCAACTCTTCGAATGGAAATGGGAAGATGTGGAAGCCGAGTGCCAACGATTCCTTGGACAAAAAGGTTATGGAGGTGTCCAGGTTAGAGATCCTTGATGTTTCACCAACACAATGCTTAATTTTGAGAACAATTAATACCATTCTGTATTCCTTGCAGGTGTCGCCGGCAGTGGAAAACTTGATAGTCAAGTACACATGGTGGGAAAAGTATCAGACTGTTTCGTACAAGTTGGACAACAGAGCAGGCAATGAGCAAGCTTTTGCGAAAATGGTGAAAACTTGCAATGAATACGGCGTCAGGTAAAAATAAAAAATTGTTTCAACTAATATTGTGTAAGTGAAAAAAAGACATCGACTTGAATTTTTTTTTAAATATCACTAGTAATCGCTATTATAGGGCTTAAATTCATGGGAAGTATTTATTTTTTTTTATTTTAAGCAATTTCTATCGATTTCAAATCAATTTAAAAATGGCGAGAAATGAGCAACCCAGTACTAAAGTGTGATCCTTAACGGACTCCAAGCGGGTGCAAAGGGTATATGCAAATACTTTTTTTTACTTTTTTTTTACTTTTTGTTCTTCAGCTCAAAAGTCTTGAAGGCTCAAGGCCTCATATATGCAAATACATTCGGAAAAATAATTTCTCCATTCTTTTAAAATAACTCATTTGAATTTACTGAAGTGCTAACGATGGCTTATATCGAACTCAAGTTTTGAATTTTAAATCTCTATATCAAACTTAAATTAGTTTTTAACCATATATTGCCTACCTATTAGGCGCATGTGCCTGATGGGATGCACGCCCCTGACGGGCTCCATACGATTCTCGCTTTAAATTTAATAGATTTTCGGTAGTAACTTTGAAAAAAAAAAAATTATGTAAATTTAAAATAAAATAAAAAACAATCTGTTAAAATTTACCTATGGTTTTATTTTACGCCTGAAGACAGGAGGTACTGCTTCTCCCGAAACCAGTTGTGTAGAAAATAAGCCCATAAGTGAAGTTTTATTTATAATTTATAATTCTCTTCTTATTATGTATGGTTACTACACCTTATCTTTAACTTTGCGCCTGCGCAGGATCATCGTGGATGTTGTCTTTAACCACATGACTGGATCCTCCACCAGTGACCTTGGTTCAGCAGGCAGCATGATCAACTCCAGTGAATGGAGCTACCCCGCCATCCCATACAACAAGAGTCACTTCCACTCTCCCATCTGCCTGGTTGATAACTACTACAATGCTACCGAGGTGATGCTCTTCTGTTTATTTGAACCACTTTAACGTCTTCAATATTCATTGCAATAAAAAGGAAAAAAAATCATCTCAAGGCATTTTAAGACAAGCATAGATATGAGGCTGACCACCCATACTGTAAAAAATGGTTCACTTTGCCAATGTCACCCCTATTTCAGGGAATGTCGGCAAGAGTTGCAGGGCTTATGTTCATTTGAGGTTTGGATTTTATTTGTAAGTACACAATCAGCATTTGTAAGCGCGAACTACACGTGTTTGTTTGTGGGCATAGTACATCTGAGAGCTTTGAATGAATATATTATCTTTGCAACTTAGATTTTTACTATTATTATTATAGATACATTTTTATAATATCCGAAATTGAATCACATTCATTTTATTTAACGTTTTATTATGTCAGCACATTGATATTGTAATGATTTTACTGGGTTCTATTTTAATTAAACTGCAATTAGGTATTTATTTTAACAGAATTTATTTTACACGGTTCGGTTCACAATTTACAACAATTGACAATCACTGCTTATTGGTCTTTCACGGCAAAATACTTGAAGTGACTAATCTCATGATGTCATATTGCAGTCCTTTTATATAGGTACAAAAGAGATATTTCTTGCATATGCCAGTTCATTCGATCTCTCGCTCATACCAGACCGCCGTTCATGTACCTTACTACTACCATCATGGATCGTACTGGACTGTTCTACACACACTATTGTGCCTGTACAGGCGCGCGTAGGTACTCCAAGTTCGTAACATTATAGTTAATATTTGTGTTAAGCGAAAAACAGAAATCAAAAATCTTAGATTGAAAAAATAGAACAAGTAAGGATAAGAACCTAAATGATTACTTTTAAGTTGTTGTTGATGTTGATGGCACTGAATGTGTTTTTCATTTTGCAGGTACGAGTTTGTGAGTTGGCTGGTCTGAAAGATCTGAATCAAACTAATGAATATGTAAGAGAAAAGGTCGTCGCTTTTCTCAACACCTTGGTGGACCATGGAGTGGCCGGCTTCAGGTAAGTTTATTGTAGTTTTCATCAAACGACCATACAAACTTTTGGTTCAAGATTTCAATGAAATGTTTCAGCACAACATTATGATGTCTAAGGAAAATTTTGGTAATGTAACTTCGATGCCAAGTGCTTAGATGCCAATAGCTTCACCTCCTTCCTTTTTTACTTTTTACGATTCATGAGTTTGAAAACAAAATGAATGGGAAATAGATTGAACGGTGGGAGAGAAAAGGGAAAATAGCTTCTCTACGGTTCTGAAGCCGGCCCCCTTACTCATAAAAATAAAAAGGTCTCGAATCCCCACACGCCACCTGGTCTAAATTTAATATGAGAACTAGAATAAAAAGAAGAAGACGATTTTGACATCTAATCTCATGTTCATCAACAACCAAAAACTAAAAAGAGGAAGAAGACTTGTCTGACGTCTTCTGTCATTTTTTATTGTAAAACTCTCTCTTGTGTTCTACCAGCCCTACTGTCAGCATGTGTTTGCGGCAGTGAGCCAAATAAATGGCGTGCCAAAAAATACGACGTGTTTGATTTCTGCGAGTTGTAATCTCTCCACCTTTACCCAGGATTCCTCTGTTCTCTACGATCCTTGCTCATTTCCTAAATCCGAACCATTTTGAGACCACCACCTCTTCGGGGATAAGGCAGGCAAGAAGTTGCCCTTATGTGTAGCTTAGTTACGTTGCGTTTAATATAAAATAAGGAAGTTTGAACTAAAAAAACATGCTCTACTTTGCACCATTTACGAATACAAAATGGTTAAATAACATTGAAATGAAATCACAAAGAAATAAGCACTCGTCATTATGTCATCACCCGACGCGTGCGCAGTAGTTTATCCATGGCTGGTGTGAAGTGGATTATAACCACTTCTACATTGTTATCGTTAATGACAGGAATAACATCATTTCAATATGAATGTATCATGCATGTCACCTGTGTAAAAAGGATTAATTGAATTACATAGATTTAGATGTAGAATTTCTCATAAGAATTCCTTCATTAAAAAGTTTTTTTTTGTAACAAATTACCAGTATTTATACAATTAAAAATTTTAAACGGGCTTACTTGAACGATAATATTATTATTTACTGATTAATAAAAGAAATACGTTTGTAGAAAACTTTTGTAAACCTCCTATTATCAGAAAGTTTATGCAAACAACGCAACGCAACTAAGCTACACGCATAGTGACGCTTCTTGCCGCGTTATCCTCGAATTGGTCGCATGTGGCGAGTTGAGCTGATTTATTTTTACAGGTAAGGGGGCCAGCCTTACGCCAACCACTTCAGTTGAAGTGGGGGTTCCCCAGCTCCCGAGAGGGATGGTTCTCATTTCTTGTGAAGGCTGAGTAAACCTTGCCGGTATTTTATTTTGGGCTTTGAAATAAGCACCGCAACAGGAAATCATTTCTGACACCCTCGGTGGGATTCGAACCCGAGCTCACGGCATGGAATGCAAGCACTCTACCAACTGAGCTATCGACCGGACGACCTAGTAGAATAGCTTCCTTTTTAGACCAGTCTAGAGGCTAATGTTGCGGACTCGTAATCGGAAGGTTTTGGTTTAGATTCCCAACGAAACACACTAAAAAACCATTTAATTTTAAAAAATCTCTTCGCGGAGTAGAAAAATTCACGATCCTTACAAAAGACCGGTCATCAAAGATCCATCCAGCTTTACAGCAATTGGATTTTTTTTCTCGCAGAGGGTTCTTGAGTTTTGATTCACACTCAGCTCTCAAAAAATAAAAAATTGGTCTGTTTTTATTAAATCTCATTCTTACCGTTAGAGCAAGCGAGACACATTCCTAAGCTTCAGTGTAAAGGATGACTCACGCTAGACCGTGCCGAGCTTCGGTCGTAGCACGGTTTACTAACACTACAAATATTTTGTATAGGCACACTCACGCTACACCACGCTACGGCCGAAACTCAGCTCGAACCCGACACGGTCTAACGTGAGTCTTCCTTTAGACAAAAAAATCTCAGTTGTGAGGGTAAGAAAAAAGAAGCCATACATTGTGGTTGTTCCAGGGTCGACGCTGCAATTCATGTATCTCCCGAGAACATGGGCATCATCTTTAGCCGCGTGAAGAATCTGAGTGAAGCGCATGGTTTTCCTCCCGGGGCTCGTCCATATGTCAACCAAGAAGTTATTGATATAGCAGGAGCCATCAGTCGGCAAGAGTACACACCAGTTGGGGCCGTCACAGAATACAGAGTAAGCAAACCCTCCGCCAGTCAGTGGAATTCTTTATTAGCATTTGCATGAATCTTAAAAATGAAAATTACCAACCCACGTTCTTCAATTGAACTTCTGTCTTAGGAATTCAAGACCACCTTGTACAAATCACTAATTAAACCTGTCCTCACATATACCTCTCACATCTAGATACTAACCGTGAGTAACTTGACAACGTTGAAAGGAAAATTTTCCACTGTGAGGAGAAAGCCAGATGGATGCAGTGCATTAGGAAGACCTAAATCAAGATGGCTGGGCGTAGCAGTAGCAGATCTGTAATTTGTAATAACCACTTTTCTAATTGTGATTTGATTGATTTTCTTATCTTCAGGCTTCTGCAGAATTGGGTAAGGCCTTCAGCGGGAAACGTCCTCTCAAACAACTAGTGGACTGGGGTCCAGAGATGGGTCTGCTGGAATCTGGAGACAGCGTTGTATTTGTGGACAACCATGACAATCAACGTGGACACAGCCCAACAGCTCCTGACATCTTAACCTACAAGACCCCCAGGCAGTATGAGGTTCGATCTTGTTTTCCAATATAACTTCTTTAGGTATTCATGTTCATTTCATATTCATCACTTCATGGGTATCAAAGCTCACAAAACCATTTTTAACCGTCAATCATTCAACATATAAACAAAAATCCAGTCAAGTGGTTAATATTTTAGTTTCTATGCGATTAAAAAAAAATAGGGTGAGAAATTATGATGTTAAAACTCCTGAAGTGATGGTTCGGGCAGACACATTATAGAAAATTGATGCACTCAACCGGCATTCCTTGGGTTATCTAACAAGAAGCTTCAGATATTTAATTTAGAAAATGATGATTAACAAAAACTCGTGTTGCCTATTCTGTATTGCTTGACACAGCTTTTTAGGCTTAAAGTGGTGATTTTCTTTCCTCAAACCCTCTGAACGTTAAAACCATCATAATCTATTGTTTCTTCTAGGCGGCCACCGCCTTCATGTTGGCCCATCCATTTGGAGCGACCACTTGCGTCATGAGCTCCTACGACTTTTATGATGAAAACATTGGACCACCATTTGATGACAACTTTAACATTATTTCTCCATCAATTCTTCCCGTAAGTGCAAAATCAACAATTATTGTAAGCACATTTAGCAAAAAGTAATTGGTCAATGGGTATTTTGGTTACAGAACGGACGTTGTGGGAATGGTTGGGTTTGTGAACACCGTTGGATGACCATGTACATGATGACTGATTTCCGTCGACAAGTCTTTGGTAAAGCTCTCAGATCTTGGTGGGACAATGGGAAGAACCAAATCGCTTTTTGTAGAGGGAAGAAAGGATTTGTGGTTTTCAACTTGGATGACACAGATTTAAGTGAAACGCTCGATGTAAGAGTCCATTTATGTCTTAAGTTTATTTAATCTATTTTGTAAAAGCTTTGTATTGTTTTAAAATGCTTTAATTACTCATCTAACAGAATTTCAAATATATTATTAGGTTTGTTTACCCGCTGGAACCTATTGCGATATACTTTCTGGAGGCAAAGTTGGCAACGCGTGCGTCGGCAGAACAATTGTTGTGTCATCTAACAATGATGCCATGATTCAAATTCCTACAAACAGCTCTCAGCCGATCATCGCTATTCATGATGGTCCACTGGTAAGTGTTCTCTTTTTGACATTCTTTAAATAATTAATTTATTTGTTTATTGTTTATTTATTTATTGTTACCAACTTTGATGTATGGAAGTGAAGTATGCACAGTGAATGATAGCGAAATGAGTAAAGTATGTACGGTGGAAATGAAGCATTTGAGAAGTATGACAGGAAAAACTTTGAGGGATAGAGTTAGGAACGAATGGGTAAAAAAATAATGTAATTTGAAAGAGGATGTGAAAGTTAAAGTACAAAAGAATGTGATGAGATGGTTTGGGCATGTGGAAAGAATGAATGATGATAGACTGACAAAGTATGTATACAAAGAAAGTGTGAAAGGAAAAAGAGGGAAGGGACGAACGAGAAAAGTATGGAGTGATCAGATTGAGGAGATTGTGAAAGAATGGGATATACAAAGTGAGCGTAAAAGAAGAAAATGCATGAAAAAGGTGATGGATATGAAGGAATTGAAAGAGGTATGTCAGGATAGGAAAAAATGGAGGCAACTCTGCAGAGGCTCTGGCCACCCCTAGCGGAATGGCGACAGAGTTACAGTTACAGTTACAGTATCCAGTATCCCTCTATGAAATTACACTTAAAAAACAATAATCCTGCAACTCTTCAGCCACATTAGAAGCCCAACTAATCTTAACAGATTTTAATATTTTTTAATGTTGATCTGTTAACACAGTGAAAGTCCATTTTTTATAAATATTTAAAAATATAAATGGTAAAACATTGTTTTAATTCACTTTATTCTTTTTTTTTTTTTTGCTCGAATATTTTAATAAATTTATATATATATAAAAAAAATAAAGTGAATTAAAACAATGTTTTACCATTTATATTTTTAAATATTTATTGACAGATTTTGTTTACTCAAAAGGCTGTAAACTTTAGAGGACCTAAACTTAACGGCAGATTGTGACATTGGTGGAGTAATTAGGTAAAGTCCAGACACTTTCCGGAAACAGCTGAATTCAGAGATCGATAGTGAGGATCGTCAGAGGATCAGGAGTAACTTTATTCAACTACCAAGTTCTCTTACCTATGTATAGTGAATTTTGTTTTATTTTTTCAGTCCAAGCTTTCTTGATTTCCTCCACCCCCTGGATGTGATGATCTTCTTATCATCATGGTGTGGATATCGGCCATAGACGACTTCGCTTTTTTTCAACTGGATCATTATTTGTACATTTTATTGTGTGATATTGATAAAATAAATTAATAAAATTATTTAGTTGTTGTTTTTTTTTACTTATTTTAATCTAGTTGTACCTATCTATAATTTTACTTCTTAAATGACTTAAGACAGATACGATTCTCATAATTTCTTGTGAAACACACAGGTATTGGTAAAAAATCATTCCCCGAAAATTGGATCTAGATATACCTACATAGGCAAAATTGTGCGTTTACTTCTAGGATATTTAAATAATAACTAAATTGCCAGATTTTATGATGAAAGCCCCTCAGATATTGTATGGAAGGCCCAGAGATTACAATTCCCAGTGCTCCGCGAGGCTTCTATCAGGATGCTTGGATTACGGAGCATCTTTTTTGACAACTTTTGTCAATCAAAGGCACGAACGTGCACAGCATTTCAAGCATGGTGAGGCAAGCAAATGATTTTTTCCAGTTCATAAAAAATCAGACACAAGTTCATTGTACGAATTTGTGCACATTCAAAAGCTTTGCATTTAAATAAAATCATTTCAGTTAAAAAAAAAACGTAACCAAGCTACACATATAGTGTAACTTCTTGCCGAGTTATCCCCGAACGGGTCGCATAAGGGGAGTTGAAATTATTTATTTTTACAAGAAAGGGGGCCGGCCTTACGCCAACCACTTCAGGTGTGTGAAGTGTTGAAGAGGATTCCCAGCTCCCGAGAGGGCTCGTACTCATTTCTTGTGAAGGCTGAGTAAGCCTTGCTGGGATTTTATTTTGGGTTTGAAATAAACACCGATATGGGAAATCATTTCTGACACCCTCGGTGGGATTCGAACTCGAGCTCACGGTATGGAATGCAAGCACTCTACCAACTGAGCTATCGACAGGAAAGATCAATGTATACCTAATTCAGGATTCATTTTTGTAATGAATTAAGTACGGAAGAAACTATTTGCCTTTATTGTGGTTTCACCGCTGCTCTAAGGGTATGTTTTTTCAAAAATAAAGAAAAGAAGTTCACGCTTAAATATGCCGCATGTGTGAGTACTGAGATAAACATGAACAACATTAACCCTGCAATTCTTGCTATCTTTCCCTGAAACAGTATAAACAGTATATATGTAGTAGGTACATATACTTATCTAAATCACCTTAAAATAAGGATTACAAGCATATTTAAAACATCGTCACACCCTTTTAAACAAACAGAAACCCCGCTCTAATTGGTTGATTACATGTTGATCGATACTCAAATAAAAGAGATTATATTGTTCAATAAGTCAAGCCACTTTAATACGTTAACAATGCATTCATTTACGTACTTCCACATGTTCACATCTGATAAAGATTAGATAATCGCTTCATGTACTTGTGCGGATCACTCTATATAAAATACAGGTGTACGCCTTAAGAGTCATCTTTA
Source organism: Agapetus fuscipes (assembly GCA_951799405.1). Taxonomy (NCBI): domain Eukaryota; kingdom Metazoa; phylum Arthropoda; class Insecta; order Trichoptera; family Glossosomatidae; genus Agapetus; species Agapetus fuscipes. The sequence goes on from OX637336.1 coordinate 10,662,021, forward strand.
GAGATATACTCTAGACTTGGGAATATTGCTGTAAGTACAATCTATTTACTTAAAAAAAAAATCTAGTACTTAACTTAATAATGATTAATTAAAAACCAATTTATGTTTTTAAAAATCACACTTTTTTCCCTTTTTCCATTTCACTTTCTTTATCATAGCTAGTCAATACCGTTTTCTCAAGCAAGACCAAATTGCTATAAAGCTGGGTTGAACCTCAGTGTGAGCGGTTTTTGATACAGGCTAATGAATTTTTTAAACTTATGATATTATTTTGTGTTCCACTGGGAATCCAACCCACTGTCTTACAGTTGCGAGTCAGAACCACTTTTTACTACAATAGGTCATGATAAAAACAATCATTTAAATCTCACCAAGACGAGAATAATGTACATGTTTGTCAATGCAAATGTTAAAATTGTAATTAATTGCAAAGTTAAATTTAGTACAAAAACATGTCAATCGACTGTGATTTCACTTTGAATTCAATCTAGCAACAATGTGTAGTTATATGCATTTCATCCATGTTGATAAGACAATAACTTTGTTTTGGGTTCTTGCGGAGAAGAAACAAAAAGAATGACGATGTCTGTCAATTTCAGGAAAGATGAACCGCTTGGTGCTGTGTCTGTTGGGGCTGACCCTGGTTGGGTCAGTTCTAGCTCACAAGAACCCTTACTTCAAGGACAACCGTTCCACCATGGTCCATCTCTTTGAATGGAAGTGGGCTGACATTGCTGCTGAGTGCGAAAGGTTCCTTGGACCTAAAGGATACGGAGGAGTCCAGGTTTGAGCATATTTTCTACTTCATCTTTCACTTTGGCCATACCACCGATGTCTTGAGTATTTGATTGACTGTGAAACCAAATTGATGCAGGTCTCTCCAGTCAACGAGAACTTAAAGATTCCAAGCAAGAACCGTCCTTGGTGGGAACGCTACCAGCCCATCTCTTACAAATTGGAAACCAGGTCTGGAAATGAAGCTGCCTTCACTGACATGGTCAAGCGTTGCAACAATGCTGGTGTCAGGTAAAGAAAAAAACTGTTAGCACTTATTTTTAAGATATATTTCTCTGAGGTATTTATTATTTTTTTCGATTTCTCAGGATCTACGTCGATGTTGTCTTCAACCACATGACCGGTTCATGGAACGACAATGTTGGAACAGGTGGATCTACCGCCAACTTTGGACAGTGGAGCTTCCCTGCTGTGCCATTTGGAAAGGGAGACTTCAACTCTCCCATCTGCACTATCCAGAACTACAACGATGTCAATCAGGTAACCTAACAAGATCAGTCTAAATTTTCAACATGTTTTATTCCTGTTAGTCCTTACTATATCAGTTTTTCTTCTTGTACAGGTCAGGAACTGTGAACTTGTTGGCTTGAAGGATTTGAACCAAGGATCAGAATACGTCAGAGGCAAGATCGTAGACTTTTTGAACAAGCTCATCTCCATCGGAGTAGCTGGATTCAGGTGAGTCACATTATTGTTCCTATTCTGGTCACAGCGTTTGTTTGCTTGTTGTGTTTTGATGGAAAATTTTATAACTCTACAGGGTCGATGCTGCCAAGCACATGTGGCCCGGAGATCTGAAGGTCATCTACAGTAGAGTCAACAACTTGAACACTGGAGCTGGATTCCCAGCAAACGCAAGGCCCTACATCGTTCAGGAAGTCATCGATCTCGGTGGTGAAGCCATCAAGCGCGAGGAATACACTCCACTGGCCGCCGTCACTGAATTCAAGGTATGACATAACCAGTATTTTTTCTCACAATCATTCTATCTAACATTTCTGAATGATTCCATATTGTGATATGATTCTTTCAGGCATCAGCTGAGTTGGGAAAATGCTTCCGTGGAAAGAATGCCCTGAAATACTTGGTCAATTGGGGACCTTCCTGGGGTCTGATGGCATCTGGCGACAGTTTGGTCTTCGTTGACAATCACGACAACCAAAGAGGACACGGAGCCGGTGGTTCTGATGTCTTGACCTACAAAAACGCGAAACAATACAAGGTAACGATCATGGTATTTTCAATTTACAATATTAACGCATTAAAGCTGATTCATTACTTTTGTATTTGTTTGTAGGCCGCCACTGCTTTCGTCCTGGCTCATCCATACGCAACTGCCCGAGTCATGAGCTCCTTTTCTTTCACCGATAGTGAAGTTGGACCTCCTATGGACAGCAACCAGAACATTGTTTCTCCAAGTATCAACAGCGTAAGTCTTTCTATGCTAAAAGTTGAAACCGATGTAAAACTTATCATTGAAAAGATCCTTGACAATCAGGTTGGTATGAGGCTGACTCCCCATGCTGTAAAAACCTGGTTCCCTTTTTTCAATGCCACCCCGGCTAAAGTCGGCACGAGTTACAAAATTTATGTTCCTGTGCGGTTTAGTTTATTTTGTACACATTCAGCATATGTAAGCGCAAACTTGCATGTGCTTGCTTGTGGACATGCATTAAAAATAAGTCGTAAATGTCAATACATCTGTGCAACTTACGTTATAGATTATATGTAGATTGTAATCAAATATTGACCCATACACCTTTAGGATGGAAGCTGCGGAAACGGCTGGGTATGCGAACACAGATGGAGTCCGATTTACGAGATGGCTGCTTTCAGGAATCAAGTCTCTGGAACATCCCTCACAAACTGGTGGGACAACGGAAACAACCAAATTGCCTTCTGCAGAGGAAACAAAGGCTTCATCGCTATCAACATTGACGGCAGCGATCTCAACAGGTCTCTCCAGGTAATAAACTATCTTTAACTCTATTTTTCCCCTTTCACAAGCCTTTTTCAGGATAACCTCAATGTCAAATTCGTCTCAGGTATTTTATTTTCATATCAACATCACAAAAAAACCTTTGTCTTTCAATTTTCATATAATTTGCTCAACTCTTCTCAGATTTGTAATTAACTTTACTGTTTATTGTTTTCCTTGTCCTTTGACCAGATTTAAATCCTAAAGTCTTACTTGAGAACACACTTGACGTTTAAGATTTTGCATGCACCAACACAATAAATAACTTTATTTTATTCTTCCATCAGACCTGCCTGCCCGCTGGCAAGTACTGCGATGTGATCTCAGGATCCAAGAACGGTTCATCCTGCAGCGGAAAAACCATCACCGTCGATGGTTCAGGAAATGCCAGCATCCAGATCAGCTCTGGTGGATCAGATGCTGTGGTTGCCATCCACACTGGCTCCCAGGTAATTGTTAGAACTAATGTTAAGTCTTCAAAGCATTTCCTCATCACAATTGGCAAGGCAACTCAGGGCATGTCTTCGCCTCCTTGATCAAGCGCTGTAACTTCTGCTTGTCACTTGTTTTGGCCAACATGAACTGGGTCTCTCTACTGCCTTGCACCATCGTCAGTCCAGTCCGAAGCATTTGTCGCTCTCAATTGATAAATCTGTTGTTATGACTAGAGCGATTTTTCCAAACAACATCTATAAGTACTTGAACTATTCAGAGCAAGATAGTTTTAAGATCAATACGCAAATATTCATATGAAATATTTTGAAAATTAAAAATAAGTTTCTGATCTTTTGTATCAAACATTTTCAGAATATCAGGAAGTGGTAATTATTTATTAATTAGTATGCTAAATTACAAATTTTAAAAACTGATTTTGTGCTTTGAATGTATCATTTCAATCACTTGAATCTTAAAGATGTTACAACTATATATTTATTATACAAGTATGTCACTTATAGATTTTATTTTTATTTTTTCAGTCCAAGCTGTAGAAATTCAATCCAGGAGAACCCCCTGATGAGACTGCAAAATTAATTTGAATATTTCTTTAACGTTTTCTCATTTTTTTAATATATGGCTGTTTGATGTGATTTTTGTTATAATATTTATTTTAAAAAAATAAAAACTAATTTTTATTTCTATTTCACAATTTTATTTTAAGCATGTATTTCCTTGACTTATAGGTTGGTATGAGGCTGACCACTCATACTGTAAAAAATGGGTCACTTTGCCAATGCCACCCCTGTTTCAGGGAAGGAAGAGTTGCAGTTTATGTTCATTTGAGATTGGGTTTTTATATTGTCGATCCACCATGTGTTAGCGTGATCTTATACATTTCTGCTTGTGGGAATGCGTTTAATATGTATATTTAATGATATATATCGTTGCAGCTTAGATTTAGATTAGATTAGATTTAGGTACTTTATATGAGTCATATAAGAATTAAAAATTGTTAAATGAGATGAAAAAAGTAATAATTAAAAAATCTTTCTCAAATTTCGAGAACAAACTCGATAAAGATGGTCACGACGGGGACATTTAAAAGAATGAAAGGCTATGGAAAATGATGAGACTGGCAGTACACAATGGAATACTGTTACCGACTCTGATGTACGGAAATCAAACATGGACGGTGAAAGAAAGTGAAATAAGTACGATAGAAACGGGGTATTTAAAATGAATAACAGGTCAAATTCTAAATGAGACTCCGTAATCACTAATGATTGCGGTATACACGAGAATATGAGAAAGTGCAAAAGACTACAATGAGATGGTTTGGGCATTAAGGAATAATGGTCGATGACTGTACTGTACTGTACTGTATCCTGCCGCCGTTCCACTAGGGGTGGCCGGTACCTCCGCAGATGCGCCTCCACTTTTTTCTGTCCTTACAAACCACTTTCATTTCCTCAATATTCATCACCTTTTTCATAATACTCTTCTCTTATTCTCACTCTGCAGGTTCCATTCTTTCGCAATCTCACCTATTTGGTCTAACCATTCTTTCCTCGGCCTTCCCCTTTCGCGCTTTCCTCTGACATTTCCTTTGTACACTTTCTTCGTTAGTCGTTCATCATCCATTCTTTCGAGATGTCCGAACCATCTCATCGTACTTTTTTGTACTTTCATTCTCATATTCTCTTTTATACCACACTCGTTCATCACCCAATCATTACGTACTCTATCATTCAGTGTCTTTCCAGCCATTGCTCTCAGGTTTTTCAGGAAAATTTTGATGAAACACTGGCAAAAACATTACACAACTTAGCTGTACATATAGGCAATTTTTTACAGCGTATTCCCCTAAGGAGTCGCATATGGAGAGAGAAACCTTCTTATTTTCACATGTAAGGGAGCTGGCCTTACAACAAGCAACTTCAGTTGAAGTGGAGATTTTCCAACTCTCGAAGGGGCTGGTACTCATTTTTTTGTGAAAGAGGTGGGATTATTACCTCTTTGCATTATACTATCTACAAATAAAGTTAATTAAAATAAATTTATTGATTTATTTTAAAGCTACTTTATTATGATACAAAAAGTAGTGTAACTATTAAAAAAAAAACTCTTATGTGTATATATTTTTAATGTTGTCCCTAGCTTTAAGCACTAGACTACTAATCCACTAGGAACATCGATTTGATTTAAACTCGGAAGGATGAGGTTTTCAGTATTTCAAATGGTCATCTACTTACTGAACACAATATATTAAAATCAGTGTAACAACTTTTTCGAAAACAATATTTTTTTATGTAATCTCTCTTTATTACATAATATCTCTCTCTCTAAGAGTAAAATCTATGTACGAGTGATTTTACTAAAAATTAAATTTTTTAGAGTTTGTATGTTTACACAGTGAAAAATATTTTTTGTGAGAAGGCATATTTAAAAAAAACGAAGTTTTTTATTTTCACAAATTGAGAATTTATTTCACCTCAAGTAGGTACTTTCGACTTGCTTGCGTCATTTTCAAGCTAGGACACAAGTGAGTTTTCTGGGCAACGTTTTATGTACATGTCATCAATATAATCCATGTTGCGAGATGGCTTAAAAACCAGGAAAACTCCAAAAAAATCTTACAAATGCCCACTACCTCACTGCGACAACACAGCAAACGCCCTTGGAGTGAAGTAATCACGAAACGGAGCTCATATCAAGTCATCATCATATTAAGATTTAGATTCACATTAAATACATGCCTAAGTTCGTTATTTTCTTAATAAGATTATAGTAGTTCACAACGAACTGAAGCGTGCCTGATTGTGCGCATTGCACTTGCAAAATAAAAATTAATCTAATCTAATTTAATCTAAGTTGCAAAGATATGTTACATTGGAGATTCACATTACATGCATTCTCACAACCAGACACGTACAAGTTCGCGCTTGCACATGCCTCATGTGAACCTACAACATAAAAACTAAATCTCAAATGGACATACACCCTGCAACTCTTGCCGTCCTTCCCTGAGACAGGGGTGACATTGGCAAAGTGAACCATTTTTACAGCATGGGTGGTCAGCCGCATACCAACCTATAAGTCAAGGAACATACACGACAATTTTTTTTTTTAAATCAATAAATAATAATATATATGGACATCAAAAACTAAAACATAAAACAAATTTCACTTTAATAAACTCTATAATCCTTGTAACTTTTTTTTTATTCTGCCTGGCAATAAACAGGGATTGATATCATCAATGAATAATTCATTATTGTATATTTTAATGAGTTATTAATTAATAATTATCCAATAACAGTTGTTGAACCAGAATCAAAGTTATGGTCAAATGAGGGTAAGCGGCATCGAGATATATTTTATTTATATCGATGGTAAGCGGGGATCGAACCTGCGTTATACTATTCCAAATACCTACTCCACAAAGATCAGCCACTTGACTCCCTTGGCCATAACACCGACTTTTCCTGACCTTCCTTGAAACAAGGGTAACATTGGAAAAGAGGTCAGCCATTAGTCAAGAAAAATGTTGATACTTTAAGTGTGAAATCAATATAATAAATATTTCTAAGCTCTACATAAAAAGAAAACCAGCCCATAAAAACCGATTCTGGAAAAAACATGACAATATAATTTTAATCTGCATTCGATAAAAGAATGACATTTTTATTATCTAATCATTTTGTATCTAAATTACAGAAAATAAACAATACCGGATCAGCGTAGTGATAATATTTGTACATTCAATTGTTTTGTGGTTTCAGCCAATCAGAGAGCTACGTTTCATATTTTACATCAAGTACACCTTCACCCACCCTTGGCTGAAGATTTATCAAAATAAACGATCTGAGTCGATCAATCATTTCAAATTAATTTAAATAATTAATTAATTATTGAAATCTTTAATCCTTGTTGCATCTAAGCTACGCATGTATGTAGTGCAACTTCTTACCTTCATGTGGCGATTCGGGACCTATTTATTTTTTACGGGTAAGGGAACCGGCCTCACAACAACCGCTTTCAGTTGAAGTGGGGGTTTCCCAGCTCCCGAGGGGGGGGCTGGTTCTCATTTATTGTGAAGGCTGAGTAAACCTTGGGATCGAACTCCTGCTCTCGGCATGGAATGCAAGAATTCCACCAATTTTTTACGACCTTTTTCGTCGTCGCTACAAAGCGCCAATTCTCAAGCAAGACCCAGTTGTTGTAAGGCTGGATGGGCCTTTTGATGACCAAAGTTAAAAAAAAAAAACATTGGATGCTTGTATATAATACATGCCCACAAACAAGCACATGTAAGTTCGTACTTATACATACTACATGTGTACGTACAAAATAAACCAAACCTCACATGAACATCAGCTCTGCAACTCCTGCCGCCTTTTCCTGAATCTGAGGTGGAAGTTTTTACAGTATGGGGGGTCAGCCTTATTCGGAACATGAAATGCATTTAGGTACTAAATTTTAAATATTATGTAGGTGAGTACTTTTTTTTTTTTTTTATTATTTATTATTCTATTTTTTATTCTATGATAACTTCTTCTTCTTCATGTTCTTGACTCCAACGCCGTTCTCCAGTTTATCCCTCCATCGCAGTTAGAACCTTCCAAAAATAATTTGTTCCTTATAGGCATGTATCTGGCTTTAGGTGCTGAAGCTCTAAATTGAGATTTAATGTTTTTTTAAACTATCAATGTCCGGTCAGTAGCTCGTTTGGCAGAATGCTTTCGTTCCATGCCAGAGGGATAGGGTTTGATCCCGTTTGAGTTTGAAAAAGAATAAAAAATACCGGCTCGATTTACTCAGCCTTCACAATAAATAAGAACAAGTCCTCCCGAGAGCTGAGAAACCACATGTATAAAAATAAATCAGTTCCACACGTCGCATACTAACACTTTAGGAAATACGTGGCAAGAATTGCACTACATGCGCAGCTCGGTTGCGTTTTTTTTTTTAAATCACGTGAATGATGAATGTCATATCGTGCTACCATTTTTCCTCTATTGATTATATTAAGATTTTTACAAGCGCAATAAATAAATTTAAAAATATGACTCCTGCGTTTTTATTTTAATCTGTTGCATATCATAAAACATAAGTAAGTAATTTCTTGGATAAAAAGAGAATCCCCCCACTAATAAAAATCTTAAATATTTATGACCTATTTTTGTTACAAAATAAACAAATGGCTGTAAGAATTTTATGATTAAATACGTATTAAATTTTTGGTAAAATAATATTTCTGGTTATAAATTGTGATAAAATTAACATGCGTTTGATGTGTGACAGATTACATAGCATTTTTTTCATCGGCCAGATTAAATAAACGCAAGTATTTCTCACGAAGCTTTATCCCTAGTGTTGTTTTTAAGATTTAAAGAATAAAATCTTCTGTATATTTCAAATATATTTATTTTACTTTATTAGGAGAAAAAACAGATACAGACACAGTTGCAATAAACAAAAAAGTGGATACATATAATTTAAAATGCCTACATCCTTAAAAATTTCCCACATATATATTTTAAATTTAATGTAGCTGACATAAAAATATAAAAGAAGTAGAGGAAGTCAAAATTCAAAAGTAATAAAATTAGTAAAAGAAACAAAAATAACAAGGAGAAACAAGAAGAGTAAACAAAGAAAAACATAAGAATGTAAAAGTTAAAAAGAAGAAAAAAGAGAAGAATAAAAAAGAAGAACAAAAAGCCCAATCAGCACCTATAAACTGGGTGTAAAAGACATTTTATATATAGTTTTCATCAAGTCACCCCTAAAGGAGTATTTCCCCTTATTAAACAAATCTAAATCATTAAAATATTTATTAAAATCACTGCACATTCTATGAATAGGAGCTCTTTGACCTGCATTTGTTCGACATTTTGACAGAAAAAATAATTGTGAAGAACGAGATGCGCATCTTGGTATACGAAACTTAATTTGACATAGAAGACCAGGGCAATCCGTTTCCGATAGACAGATACTCCTCAGAGTCAACGCACTCAATATTAAACATCGATTATCAATACTTACCAGATTTAGATGAAGTAGGCGTTTGTCGTAAGAGCGGTTTTCGTAGCTTAACCGATGGAACAATATTTTCGTAAATTTTCTTTGAACCGACTCTAGTAGAGTTTTATACACATCATAAAAAGGGTTCCATACAGTCACAGCAAATTCTAGTTGTGATAATAAATAATAAATAATAATTGGACAATTTGTATACAGCGCCGTTTAGTGGCACTAGCCATCGTATCAATGAATGATATAAAGTCATATAGCTCGATATCATTTTGAATTTTTTTGTCACACGAAACACAAAACCCATCATTTGAAAGGCCCTCTTGACGACGGCATGTACATGCATGTCAAACAGTAGTTTGGAATCGAAAATCACACCAAGGTCGCGTATGCAAGATACTCTTTCAAGTGTGTGATTGGAAATTGTATAATTGTAATTGATTTGAATGCGTTTCCTTGAGAAGGTTATAATTTTACATTTTTCAAGAACAAGTGACAGTTTGTTAATCGAGCAGTATAAACTGAGTCTATTTATGTCTTCTTGCAGTAATAGACAGTCGTTAATATTATCGATTTTTTTTAAAAATTTCATATCATCTGCGAATAATAATAAATTACTGTTTTTAACGCATTTATGGATATCAGATATGAAAATTGTGAATAAAAAAGGACCTAATATGGAGCCCTGTGGGACGCCTGAGCTTATCGCACACAATGATGAGGCGTAACCATTCAGGGTAACAGTTTGATATCTCGAATCAAGATAAGAACAAAACCACCTGAATAGGTTGCCCTGGACTCCATTGAAGTGAAGCTTTTTAAGTAATATAAGGTGATCAACCTTATCAAAAGCTTTGCGGAAGTCGGTGTACACGCTGTCAACAGAAGAGCCCTGGTCAAATGTCTCAAAAATAAAGTTAGAATAAAGTAACAAATTCGAAACTATGGATCTTGATCTGACAAATCCGTGTTGACTATCAGGAATACAGTGTTTAAGTAGTGGATATATTTTTCCATGTACTAACTTTTCAAAAATTTTAGCAATGCAAGAGAGGATAGATATAGGTCTGTAGTTAGAGATGTCATTCATCGGCCCTGCTTTATGTAAGGGTATTATGTTAGCAGTTTTCCATATGCTTGGTATATATCCTTCAGCTAAACTTTTGTTGAAAATAAGTGTGAGAGGTTTGAACAGGGCATCAGAGGTCATTTTAAGGAAAAAAGCACTTAATTTGTCCGGACCAGCGCCTTTTTTTATATCAATAAGATTAAGTGCTTCCCTTACATCGTCTTCACATAGGAACAAATCAGAAATACATGTGTTATTATTGTTTTGGTAATTAAAATTCATATTTATAGAGGAGGTATTGGGACTGCAAGTTAGTTGTGATGACGATTCAAAAACAGACAAGAAATACGAAGAAAACATATTGCAAATTTCATTAGGGTCGTTCGATACCCGATTATCAAGCATCATAGATGATGGATAGCCCATTGAGTTATTTTTTAAATTATGTGAATATTTCCAAAAACTTTTGACGTTATGAGTAACTGATGTTTCAATGTTGTTTATGTATGACTTATGACACGCAGTCATGAGTCTCTTTACATTAGCACGAGCAGATCGAAACCTATCGTAGTCACTAATGTTACCATATGTCTTCCATCTCTTCCAGGCTTTCAGTTTTGTGCTCATTTGCTTTTTTAAATCATTTGTGAACCAAAAGGGATATTTTTTTGCACGTACATATAATGGTGGTACATGATAATCTAATATTGAGTACAATTTGGAATAAAAGAAATCGGTCGCATTTTGAGTATTGAGATTATACAAGTTGTCATACCAATTAAATTCTAACAATTCTACCATGATTTGATTGAAATTTGCTTTCCTGAAATCGTATTTATGGACATTATGTACTGGCATCCTGGAAAACAATCGTGATGTTTTCACAGTGCACTCAATCGGCGGGTGATGAGGATCTACTGTACTAAGAGGTGCAGCACATCCCACTACAGAACAAACAAGATCCGTCAACACCAAGTCCAATAAACGGTTATTATTGTTCCTAATAAAGTTACATTGTTTGAGCATCAGGAAAAACATTATATTACTTAGGTAGGAGGGCATTACAAAAGAAAGGCCATCAATGTCAGGGGTCCAGTTAATAGAGGGCAAATTGTAATCACCAATTAAAAAGAACTTTATTTATAGCTATTTCATTGAATTTATTAAAATGTGCTTCATATATGGATTGACTGGAAAGTGGTGGAATATAGCATGCAGCAATAATTAAACCATTTCCAACTGTAGGTAAATGTAATAAAATTTCCTCAACTAACGGACTCTCATCATTAAATAATCTAACACAAGGGATGTCTTTCCTAACTAAAATTAAGACACCACCTCCATCCTTCTTTGTAGAGGTAGATAGACACCTATCCCTTCTGTGAACAACATATCTATCATCTGCAACCTCGTTGTTATAAATGCCATCATTCAGCCATGTCTCAGTGATAATAAGAATGTCATGTTCACAGTTAAGAATGTTCAAACGCAGATCAAAGAGCTTGTTACGAATACTACGACAATTTTAATAGTATATGTTGAGGTGATTTACATCTAAATTATTTACGATTGTCATAAAATATTAAAAACAACATGATAATTATAAAATAGTAGCAAAAGTGATTCAATAAAGGCAGTGATAAGTTAAGATGGCAATAAGAGTCCTGGTAGAGGTGACTTAATGAAGAAGAACAGGAAAACATGGGTAACATTTTCCTTATTAGAACGTAAGAAGAGTGAATAATAGTATAAATAATATTAAAACTAGTAGGGGGCTTGAATGAAAAAGAAAGAGAAAGTAAAACAATTGATAACAGAAGCAAGTGAAAAAAACAAATCAGTAACAGAAAATTGAACAGAATCATAAAGTAAATGTGAAAATTAACAGGATAGAAAACAAGTAAAAATAAATAACAATAATAATTCACACAAACTAAGAGTCATATTTTACTTAGGTCCTCCTGGCATCTAATATATATAATGGATGATCCATCATCCTTACGCAGCATGATGTTATTATTCCTTACCCAAGTATATTTGTAGCCTTTAGATTTAGCCATCTGCCTTGAGTTGGAATAAAGGATTTTTGTGGAAAGAGTCAGATGATCATTGATGTAAAAGGCATTGTTATCAGTGGGAAAACCTAAGCCAGCCAGCTGATTTAATTTTAATGAACGACGCTTCCTTGCAGCCGCTACCATGTCCTCCTTCAGTTTCCTTGTGGTAAGTTGAAGTATTATGTTCTTTGGCCTCGTGGTGGGTCTTCCAGGAGCCACTCTGTGGAAAATATTTTATTTTTTTACTTTGCGGCAAACTTTAATATTCTCATTCATTCTTATTATAAAATTAACTAAACAAGTTAGTAGGGACCACATTTTGCCGGTCCGTAGACTAGTGGTTCGGCGTCGCAATAGGAAGATTATGGGTTCGATTTCCGACGGAAAATAAAAATATACCATTAGATACTCGTAGGTGGAAATGGAAATGCTGATTTTATACTAAATTTGACACAAAATTCTTCTTCTTCTTTTTCAATGGCGCTACGGTTCAATTCGATCCTTGGTGTCCTTTGACCTCTCGTCCCCTTAGAGCTTGTTTGTCTTATCTTCAACAGAGGGAATTTTACATGAACAATTTTTATATTTGTGTAGGTACTTGACCAATGTGTTTTCTGAAAACTGGAAATTGATTTTTAAAATATTTATAACAACTCTCATATTATCGTGTTTTTTCTTAGCTTAGATAGTGCAGAATGTGATTCTTAAAACAATATCATTGAAGGTCATCTTTGAATCAAATTATAGATAAACCAAAAAAACACTGAGGGGATGCAATGCCTATTTTTAATCAACAGTGCATTTATGAATACAATATTACTAACCCTAAAATGTTATACGTTACTATTCGAAGTAAATAAAATGAAATTGCAATAGTTCAGAAGATACTGGAACATGACGCACATACATTTATGAATCAAACAAAATGGACTAAGACATAAAGTTGTTTTCATTTTGAATTAGTCACATATGTTCTACTCGATGAATATTAATTGTTGATTTCCCTGTTTCTGAGATTTCCGTACGAGGTCCGAGAGATCATTGTTGATTTAATTTTGCAATGGTCTCGGAACATAACCGCACCAGGCAAACGTTACCCGTCTATGAAACTAGGGTCCTTATCAACCAATAGCTGAAGCGCTATTATGCTCCATTCTTCACAACCTTACGGCGACGAGATAACGTTTCGTGTCTAAAAATAAGGTGTACTGAGATTTTTTATCGATGGAGTTTTTTCGCAAGCGCTAGCAAGCTCCAACTTGGACTGATATCCAAAGTGTAAGGAATTTAGCAGAATAGCGCTTCTGGATATTACTTAGTTAAGATTGAAGTTAAACTGGAAATACGATTGATAGACATGCTAACAAACTAAAATTAACTTACATTTCAGATACTTGATAAACCATCGTAGGAGAACTTACATTTCGTTGGCGTCGTAGCTAACATCTTTAGGAGACACCGTTGTTGTGTCGATGTCAAGCAGAAACTGAGTTTATGAAATGAACAACGGTGTTTCCTGAAAACATTGGCTACGGTGCTAACGTCGAGAGTAATTTAAGTTCTCCTGCAACAGTCGGTGCTATGGCCGAGGGGGCCAAGTGGGCTGATCTTTCTAGCGTATTTGTAATAGAATAATGTTGGTTCGATCCCCGCTTCATTTGACCATAACTTTGACCCTGGTTCAACAGATATAATTGGGTAATTATTAGTTAATAGTTCATTAAACAAACAATAATGAATTATTAATTAATGATATTAATATCTGTTTCTGGCCGGGCAGAATAGGTTGGTGAATTGCATTCCTCTTCACAAATCTATTTATTTAAAATAAATAAATAAAAAAAACAACAGTTAGGCAAATATCCAAAAGTTAAACAGTTATTAGTTAGTCTATAATCTAAAATTTAATTAGCAAAGATGTATATACTCGTAGTTCACTAAGTATTCATATTAAATTTTGGCCACAGTCAGTTACGTAAGTTTGCATGTGAACTTACAACATAAAAAGCCCATCTCAAATGAAAATAAGCCCTGCAATTCTTGCCGACCTTCCCTGAAACGGGTAAGCCATTTGTTACAGTAGGGGGGGCCAACCACTCACCAAAATATACGTTTTGGAACAGGTCTTCTATTACTTTATTGCCCATATAAACCAGGCATGTCAAACTCGCGGCCCGCCGAAACATTGGTTGCGGCCCGCAGAGAAAAGATGGCCTTATTTTCTTTTACTAGAAATTATAATGACTTCTGTAAGTAAACAAGTGTATCAGATTTACATAACAAAGAATGAGGGGAATCTCTCCATCACCTGCATGTGTTGATAACAATTAGTGCTCTAAGCTGTGATCATGTGGTCTCCATTGTCCCCTGGCATCCATGATTTACGATGCTCAGTACATTTTGCATTACAACCGTACTCACCGCTACTTAAACGCGAGACCACAAGTAAACGCGATCAGTCCAGCTATCAGTGTCCAGCTACGCACATCACATTAAGTAAACAAATCTTTTTAACCTTTCTATTAATTTTATTTCTTATCCATTCAATAGCCTAAATTCAGGTGGAAATCTCTTTGCTAGAAAATTAAGTCCGCACTTGTGACATATACAAATAAAGCTGTGACTACAAACAAGAGGGGCTGCCAGGGGGGAGGTCAACAAATATTGTGTGGCCTGTAAAGTGTGATCACAAAGAAAATTAAAATTAGGAACATCCGTACTGAAAATGCCTCTACGTAATTTTTGATGATTTTATTTTGTTTTCTTAATAAATTTGTGAAGAAAAACGCAATTCTTCAACCTATTTTTGCCTCTTCAGTTCAATTAATAATTCACCAATTTTACGTTGGTATCTTATTATTATTTAATAATTACCCAATGACAAATCGGAACTCAAACTGGCGCTGTTTAGATTTCAAACACGCCAATCAAACTTGCCACCGCCTTGTCCGCTAGAGAAAGAAGATGATAGGAACGGTACTATGTGAACGGTGAAATGATTCAAACGAAGCAAAGCTTTTCCCAAGCGCTACCTATTCGGTTATTAGTTGGTAGTTTCCGCTTTTAAATCGAGAAAACCTGGTTTAAGGTTTAATCTGAGGATATCAGCTAGGTTCTTCTTATTTGAGTCGATCTGATTCAATCTGATTCGATTGGACTAACAAGCGGTAAAATAGTTGATCTGGCAGTTCCATGTTTTTCAATTGATTTGTATCAGCTGTTAAGGCGCAGCCATGTTTTATCTCTTGCCATCGACCTATCCGATAGCTAGAGTAGACGAGATTGATCATGCTGGAGACTTTTGTCATGCCATGACTCATGACATGGGTTCTTAACTTCCCGGACAGCCATTCTGCTCCTCTATTATAGACTCGAATAAGCATTATCTTGCAGTGAATCATTTTCAGACATTCATGAGGGACTAGCACGAGGTGGGACCATACTTCACTCAAGGCTTTTCTTATTTAACAGACTGGTTCAACTGTTTTCTTCTTTCAGAATGAGGTTCCTCCTCACCATCATGTTTCTGGCCATGGCCGGCAGCGGTCTGGCGTACAAAAACCCCTTCTACTGGGATGATAGGTCTGTCATGGTCCATCTGTTCGAGTGGAAGTGGGACAAGATTGCCGAAGAGTGCGAGAAGTTCCTGGCTCCAAACGGCTTTGCAGGTGTTCAGGTATGATTCTTGCTTTTATATTCCAACCTAAAGATCTTACATTTAAATTATATTTTTATACCCAAACTTTAAAAGTACGTTTTTAATAGGTTGGATTTAGCTCATACGCAAAAAATAAAAACTCTTTGAAAAAATTATCCAAATTAAGGTAAATGTGACAAGAGAATTGAAGGGGCTATATTAATTTATATTCATCAACACTGACATGATAAACTGAATCTAGGCGACCTTCATTGCCAATTTCTAGCTCTGTCCATCTTCTTTGTCCTTCTCTCCCATTTTCACATTCCCTCAGCTCCACAATCCACCACCAATTCATCCAGCCACACTGTTTTCTCCTATTGTATTGCATCCATCTGGGTTCAGTTAATCTAACACAGTCACAATTTTCACAACATGGAAGTGCATTTACAACAATCATATTTGCCAACTTACACATGTTAGCTGATGTAGGGCCATAAAAAGTGGACTTAAAGACTGAATATCTGCAAGTTTAATAACATATTATTATTATGGATACATTATTTAACATGGAAATGTTTTGTTATGTCATTATTTCTTCAAAACACAAAACATCAGTCACAAATGTGTCAACATTTCCCTATCATGACCTTGAATCTAAAATAGATTACTCTACCTGCGCATCATAATAGACAACGGAAACAAGATGGCGGATCGCATTTTGTCTATCAGCTGTTAAACGTCAAACTGAATAAAGCTTGAAAATCAGTTTAATACCTATTCTATAAAATCACAACAAATCGTGCAAAATTAAATCCATTTTTAATCATTAACATAATATTGAAAAGGTCTTTTAGCGTTTGAAGTAGTGCATCATAGCTAAAAGTTTGTTAGAATTTGAAAAATCCTAACCTTAAACATATGCTGAATAGAAAGCATCCGTTTTATTGGGAAGATGGTTCCAATTGTAATGATTCAAAAAGTAATCCATTCACCAACATTTTGAGAAAATGCTCAATGTCAAAATGTTACCCACTTTCCTCTGAACAAAAACACAGGAGAGGTATGGCATACAAGAATCCTCACTTTGTAGGAAACAGATCTGGTATAGTCCATCTTTTTGAATGGAGATGGAAAGATATAGCCAAAGAGTGCGAATGCTTCCTTGGTCCAAATGGATTTGGAGGAGTCCAGGTATAAATTGCATTCTCTTCTTCTTATCATATTATTCACAGTGGCTTTTTGTAGTTTATATCTATACGAGGACCTTATTTTTTATGAATTCATTCGACAACAAAATACATCTTACATATAATCCTTATTTATTTTGAATTTATAAAATATTTCAATCCAAAGGATGAGGTCACCAGTAACTGTTTGAATGCGAAGTTATAGACATTATTGTCCATCGATAAGTAAAGGTGCACATATCTCAGGATCTATCAAACTTGCACCATAGCTTTTTCTGAAAAAAAAAGCCTGACAATAAATCAAAACCCAAATACGAAGGTACTTACCTACAAACATAGGTAAATGGAAGGTTGTGGGTTCGAATCCCGGCGGATCACCAAAAATACCATTACTATTTTCAAATATGCTCTTTGCTGGGTTGAAAACTTCATATTCCATTACCAAAGATCATCCATTATTAAGTCCATCGAGCTGTACAGCAATTAGGTCTTGTTTGAGGATTGGCTCTTTCTATAGCAACGACAAAGCACGCAGATGGCTCTTGAGGTGTGATTTACACAAAAACAGCTTTCACCAAAAAAATCATCCTAATATTAGTAAATCGCTGCCTTAGTTCTTGTTTACTGTATACGCCATTGGGAAAATTTTACATGAGCAATGTTTGCATGTGTACTGGATCAATGTGTCTTATAAAAACATGAAATTTATTTTAAAAATATTTAAAAGAACTCTCACATTATCGAGTTTTACGGTTTTTCTTAGCTCAGATTGTGTAGAATTTGATTCATAAGACAACTGCATGAAAAAGTCATTTTTGACAAGATTGGCGTTTACGGTAAACAAGAACTGGAGGAGCGAAATATCGTCGAAAAAAATAATATTTCTGAATTCCACCCAAAGCCAACCACTTAAAGAAGTTTCTTGTCTTCATATTACAAAATATGTTCTTATTCGAATCTAATATGCATCTCGCTTGCTTCCTCTTCAAGCCTTCACATCCTTACGTGGTTCGTTGTGCTTTTCCTCAGGTGTCTCCAGCTTCGGAGAACATCATCGTGAACAGCAGGCCGTGGTGGGAGCGCTACCAGCCCGTCTCCTACAAGCTGTCCACCAGGTCTGGAGACGAGGCGGCCTTCAGGGACATGGTCAAGCGGTGCAACAATGTTGGAGTCAGGTGAGTCATCAAGCTAGCTCCTCAAGGGCTCATCAAGGGCTGATTCTCCAATTCTATTAGATGAAATACATTTTTTATACCAAATATCCAAACTAGACAAAGGCATCTCTACCCCCCTGTAGTTGCCTCGACCGCGCATTATTGTTCTATCAATCGAATCCAACGTCTGGGCAATACCTATTAAAACGTTGGTGAACATTGTGATGATGTTAATAGGTACAAGTTGGCAATAAATTTGAATAGTTGTGTGGACGAGTCCTGAGGGGATGAACAATTGAATGAATTCATTGTCAACGACGTTAGCCATGTTGAAAGCACCGGTTCCCATAGATCACCGAAGTTGAGCAACATTGGGCGTGGTCAGTACTTGGATGGGTGTGCGCTCAGGTACACCGCGTGTCGTTGGCATCTCGGACCGGTCCGTAGTCCGTTGTGGCAACACTTCGGACTCGTAAATATTTGGAAGGTTGTGGATTCGGATCCCGGCGGAGCACACAAAAAATACCATTAATATTTCGAATGTGCTCTTCGCTGGGTTGAAGAATTCATAAGCCTTTACCAATGACCGGTCACCAAGGGTCCATCCAGCCTTACAGCAACTGGGTCTTGCTTGAGTATTGGCGCTCTGTAGCGACGACCAAGCTCGTACACCTCTGCGGCACTACAACAAGTGTCATAGACCCCTAGAGTCTTCAGAATCTAGGGAGTCTCCCGCACAGGATTTTCTTAAAAAAAAAAAAAAAAAAAAAAAAAAAAAAAAAAAAAAAAAAAAAAAAAAAAAAAAAAAAAAAAAAAAAAAAAAAAAAAAAATTATAACTCTTATGTCCCGTTCATTTTTTTCAGTGTATAGTGCATAATCAAATCAGAAATACGGTTTTTCGACTACTACCTGCTTCTGAAATAACGAAAGAGATGAATATTTTAGCAACTTTTCGTTCGGGTCATATCCGATAGATGTGGCTCAGATGAATTTTGAAAGTATCTTTCTTCTCCATTTATCAAAAGATTTTTTTTTTTTCAAAGTTGCTATAATATATTATGTTCATTTCAGATTCATATTTAATGCACCCTCAAAAGTATTAATAAAAAAGGGTCAGCAAATCCATGCATTATTAATAAACTCCTTAATTTAGTTTCCAAACGATGATCCATGGATCACCTAGGAATTAGCGGATTCATTTTGTTTTATAAAAAAAAACATTGGAACACGTGGAAAAAATATCGTTTTGTTACGAACTTGGAGTACCTACGCGCACCTGCACAGGTACAATAGTGTGTGTAGAACAGTCCAGTATGACCCATGATGGTAGTAGTAAGGTATATGAACAGCTGTCTATTGTTATCTAGAACAGAGATTGAATGGTCTGGAATATGCAAGAATGATCTATTTTGTACTTACCTATATAAAGGGACTGCAATAGGGCATCAGGAGAGTGTTAATTTAAACATTGAGCCGTGAAGTCGAAAGCCAGGGCTAGAAATCAATTGTTGTAAATTGTGAACCAAAACGTGTAAAATAAATTCCGTTAAAATAAATAATTGCAGTTTAATTAAAAGAGAACCCAGTAAAATCATAACACTATGATAAAAACACAATGCTCATTTAGCACTTGAACTTGTGGAGGTACGAGAGTTTATTTCCGTAAAAAAGATCACCTGCCTTGGAAATTATCTGATGAGTGATTGCTCTCTGTCCAGGATCTACGTGGACGTCGTCGTCAACCACATGACTGGTGGAGGCGGCGAGTGGGGAACTGGAGGAACTCAATCCCAGCCCAGCCAGAGGCAGTACCCAGGAGTTCCATTTGGCCCCGGAGACTTCAACTCTCCCATCTGCAGCATCCAAAACTACAACGATGTCAACCAGGTAAGTTGAAGCAAAAAAGAATACAAGTTTCCTACACGTTTGAAAAAAATTGTTGGCAGCTCCATGTCTAAACAATATTATTTTGGCACAGAACCACATAGAACGAAAATATTTTGCACAAAAAAAATATGTCATGTTATTATGGAACTACATATATTGGTATAACAGATTGATTTATTTTAATAATATTTTTTACACTGACAAGCTCTACTGAAGAGGATGAATTAAATTTACGAACTTAGTGTGCAATTTGTGAAAAAAAATAGGCTTCGGTCTTGTGTGGACAGATTGCACGAATAGAACTTTTTTATAAAAATAAGTTTCTTATTTTTAGGTTCGTAATTGTGAATTGGTGGGACTTCACGATCTGAACCAAGGAAAGGAATATGTGAGAGAAAAGATCGTCGGATTCTTCAACCATTTGATCGAAATTGGAGTCGCTGGACTTCGGTAAGCATAACCTCCCTTTAAATTAAATAATTATTTTCTTGAGGTTTGATCATGGTTTGATGAAAAAACATTGTTTTTTTTAGTGTTGATGCCGCTAAGCATATGTGGCCTGGAGACCTGAAGGTCATCTATGAGAGGATGAACAATTTGAACACCGCTTACTTCCCAGCCAATTCCAGGCCTTACATCTTCCAGGAAGTCATTGATTTGGGAGGAGAAGCCATTTCCAAGCATGAATACACACCACTGGGAGCCGTCACAGAATTCAGAGTAAGAATTCCTATCCAGCTTCTTCTTCTTTTTAAATGAAACCTCGTCGATAGCCTGATGCTCATCGTCATAAGCTCGGTAGCGCTGCGTGGAATGCAGGATTCTCCGCTCGCGCCTTACCGTAGGTAGGTATATTGTCTAAGCCATAAGACAGGAGGGGGTGGCGCTGCCAAGATAAATAAAAATGAAAAGAAAATACAGCGATGAAATCTGCGAAGAATCTTAATAAAGGTGCATGAAAACTCAGCACAACATAGAACACTTGCAAAAATTATGTAAGTAAATCATTAGGTACGTATAGGTACCTACTTGTAACTACGAGCTGCAAGAGACAGCGAGACATTCTCGCAAGGGATTGTCAACATTAGAGGGACCTGACATGGCACTAGTAGAAGGAAGAAGATGTAACTACAGGTTTTTAAGCTCTACTATGGGCTTTTTTTCAATTCCCTCACCACCACCTCAGTGCATGAGTCCAAATCTAGCCTTGCCCTCCGAGCTGAGATATTATTATTTATCTGTTTGCAGTTCAGCGCTGAGATCGGCCGCATGTTCCGTGGTCAGAACTCGCTGAAGTACCTGGTGAACTGGGGGCCGGCCTGGGGCTTCGTGGCGCAGGGAGACGGTGTGGTGTTCGTGGACAACCACGACAACCAGCGGGGGCATGGAGCTGGGGGCAGCAGCGTCCTCACATACAAGCAATCCAAACAGTACAAGGTCAGTCCAATGTACCAATCTTATCAAACATGATCAACTGTGGCCAGTGCAGTGCGTCCAACAACTTTATTTTCCAGTCTCAAACTACCATACTCCACCACTCGGTAAAGCCCGTGTGCTCTGGATCTTCAAACATTAGATCTTTATTTCAAGGTTAAAGTTTTTTATCACATTTTGCCTGTATGGATTGCTCACCTCTGAAGGATGTATATGGGCACAGCATGTACAGCTCCTGAATATCTCGACACATATAAAATTGCTTAGATTGAAATGGACTACAACGTGCAGAAGGTGTCAGATATTTGTCAGATGCCAGATGACAAAGAAACTTCAATAGATGCCCTGGATAAATAAGACTCTCGGAAGAACCCATAGACTGCAGCAAAAAGATGGGTTGAGGAGAGATATGGTACAGCTTTCTCAGATGGCTAATTTGAGGTTGGCTGTGGGTGACTAAAACGGGGCTAAAAAACTGTAATAATTGAATTTGCAAATTAACTTCAACATACATTTTCTTTCAAGTTTTTGTTATCATCAATTGATTGTTTGTTCCTATGTCCAGGCCGCTACAGCCTTTGCCCTGGCCCACCCATACGGAGAGCCTCGCGTCATGAGCAGCTTTGACTTCAACAACAGCGAGCAGGGACCTCCAGCTGACGGCAACGGAAACCTCATCCCACCCAGCATCAACGCTGTAAGTAATAAGTATCCACCACAACAATTACATTTACTTACTGCTCTGTGCTGAAAACATTACAAAAGATGCTTAAGGTTATTACATTGGAATACTGAAGACACGGAGTCCAAAGTGAATGAACTGCAAGATGAAAGCCACTTTGCAAAGGATCTGAATGCCGTTAATAAAAAAACAATGGTGTTTCACTTGCAGTACAAAAATATCAACATAATCTGATGCGCACTTGTCTTTGATCAAGAAAAAACTCATCAACAATGTATTAAATAAATAAGAGGCTTCATTTTAATTAGAAATTATTATTTTCTTCTTCTGCTATCAATTCCTATGAATGTGCTCTCAACCATTCCACTTTGTTATCTTGATGTGTGCTGTGCATAAGGGTTTTGATCCCTGTCGACTCTCTAATATTTTTGAAAGTTTTTTCTAAAAAACAATTACAAATTTATCAAGTTAGAATATATGTATGTAGGTACTTAATATAAGTGTCTAAAAATATGACAGTGATCACTGAAAATGGAAATGAATTTTCAATCAATTATTCCTCATTCTGAGACTTCTCGTCAATCTACATATATACGTACAAAATGCATCAATAGTTTATTAAGTAGTGTCAGTGTTCATCCAAATAATTTGTAATCATTCATGGTTGTCCCTCCCAGGATGGCACTTGCAGCAATGGCTGGGTGTGTGAGCACAGGTGGAGGCAGATCTACCAGATGGTGGGCTTCAGGAACGCCGTCAAGGGCACCAACGTCAACGACTGGTGGGACAACGGCAACAACCAGATCGCTTTCTGCAGGGGCGGCAAGGGATTCATCGCTTTCAACAATGAGGGCCGAGATCTGAACCAGTCCCTCCAGGTAACTAAGCATTGCATACCTACCAAAACACTTAGGAGAGACCCAAGTATCTCGAGTAGCATCAACACATTTGCCCATGACTATGCTGAGGACCCATGGACTTATCACACATTCTTGCCTTACACCCGTAAAATCTTCAAACCATTCACTATACTCACCATTGATACAAACACACGTCATACTATTTTCATAGTTTCTTGCACGACGCTTAGGAGAGCCCTATTCACTTCAAATGCTTTCAGAACATCCCACAACATACCTGTAAGTTGAAGGCTTTTCCAAATCCACAAATGCTATGAACAGCTTCTCTATTATGTAAGTCGCAAAGACGTATTGACATTGAAGACTCGTATTTAATGCATGTCCATGTTGCCGAGGCTCCGTGTGTACAAACAAAATAAACCAAACCTCACATGAATACAAACTTTGTTACTCCTGCCGCCTGTCCCTGAAACCGAGGGGGCATTGGCAAAAGTGAACCAAGTTTTTACAATATGGGGGGTCAGCCTCATACCAACCTATTAGTCAAGACAACCCCTCCCTTAACGATATTGGAGTCTCAACATTTTTCTCACCAGGCAAACATCACATTTTTATGTAACTAGATCCCTTCAAAATATTAAGTAGTTTTCCAGCTAGGCGAGGTCACAATTTTTTGTCTACATACTTAGTTGTGCCGACTCCAGAAGACAATTCATGTCACCAAATCAGAAACAAAAATACCTAAGCAAATACAGGCACTAGACCACATATTTACTGTACACACTTAGCAAAATAGAATGGAGTTCTGTAAAATAATTGTCAAAGATGCCAATTTAACGAGCACCTTAACTACTTGCAGACCTGTCTGCCCGCCGGCGTGTACTGTGACATCATCTCTGGCTCCAAGACTGGCAGTGGCTGCAGCGGAAAATCTGTCACAGTTGGCGGAGACGGCCGAGCTCAGATCTCTATCGGAGCCTCTGAGGATGACATGGTTCTGGCCATCCACGCTGGATCCAAGGTAAGAGAAATACAAGCAAGCCACATTATCTACAAAATATATTTTGGGATAATTTAGGGGAAAGCCCGAGCATTGTTGAAAAAACTGCATTGGCTTCGTTTTCCGGAGAGAGTGGTCTACCGTGTTTGTTTGATGGTTTACAAAGCTGTCAATCCGGTCCATAGCTCAGATCAAAGTCCGGTCGATAGCTCAGGTGGTAGAGTGCTTGCATTCCATGCCGAAAGCTCGGGTTCGAATCCCACCGAGGGTGTCAGAAATGATTTTCCGTTTTGGTGTTTATTTCAAACCCCAAAATAAAATACCGGCAAGGTTTACTCAGCCTTCACAAGAAATTAGTACCAGCACTCTCGGGAGCTGGGAAAACTCCACTTCAACTGAAGTGGTTGGCGTAAGGCTGGCCCCCTTACCTGTAAAAATAAATAGGTTCAACTCGCCACATGCGACCCCTTCGGGGATAACGCGGCAAGAAGTTACACTATATGTGTAGCTTAGTTGCGTTTTTGCATCAATGGTACGGCTCCTTCATACCTGTCTGACATGTTCTCACCTATTGAGATAGATTTGAGACGCAAAACTCTCAGATCTGCAGGGTGTGGGGTGGTTGACTTAGTCCAGCCGTCACGTCAGACACGCACTAATTTTGGGGACCGTGCTTTCCGGTTTGCGGGCCCAATGGAGTGGAACAGACTACCACCTAATGTGAGGAAGGCAGAAACTGTTGGTGTCTTTAAAGGAGCACTAAAGACGCATCTTTACAAAAAATCTTATCCGTGATTTGAGAGGGCCCTTGAGGTGTGACACACAAAAAAAGGCGCTCTTCAATTATGTGTACCTTATAAATAAATTATCCTTGTATATATAATATATATTGCAATAGCATCAGTAACTTTAGGTCTCTGTAAGATTGTTCATCAATGAGCATGTAGGATCTAGAGTCAACATGATTCTTGGGAAATTCTCAGGATGGTCCTCCTCAGCCGCTTCATCTTAAAATTAGCATTTCATGAGCTTTCTGTGATATGCTTCAGGGATGGAGGTGTGAGTATCGAAAGGATATGAGGAGATTGTGAAAAAAAATTACCCCTTTTTCACACAATGTGGTTTCGGCTATTCAGTCGCAACTTGTATGGGATCTATGGACCCACCACGCTTGATCATGTGAAAGCTAACATTCATCGCCATACACACGCGACCAACTATCCGACACCAGACTAGATTGTGTTAGAAGGGACTTAAGCTGGTGTTTCAGTTCCTGTTTTCTAGATGAAGAATATTAAAAGCAGATCCTAATAAATGGATAAAAGGAGATTCAAGTGTAAAGCTTAGTAAGAAAGTTCAAAATCTTGTTTGCAAGTGTGGCTACAAATCTGCATGCAGGTGAAATGATTGAATTGTTTTTCTCTTTTTTTTCAGTCTCGCCTGAACGCCCAATCAAAACTGTGATCTGACAATACAAAATTGGTGAAATCAAATCCATAAAAAGCAATGTTGCTTAGTTGTAAGAAAATATGTGCACAATGACGCATTCCAGTAACCTGCTTGGAAATAAAATACTGTGATTTTATCAAATGTGTCTTTATTTTTTTGTTTTACATCAACTACATAGGTATAAAAATCATGAAAAATGTATGTTTTTAATTAAATGTAATATTTGGCTTAGTTCTCCTTTTAAGCTCCCAACACCGTATTAGCTGTCTGATGATTTTTAATATTAATATATTAGTAGGTTCTATTAATTATTTCTTATTTTTTAATTATTCAAAGGAATATTAAAATCTCTGGCACATTAGGAACAATATTGGGGCACTTATAAACATAATACGTGTAAATAATGTAAACACTGGATTTAATACAAAAAAAGGGGGACCTTTAAGTGTTCTTAAAGCCTATCAAAAGAATAGTTTTTGGAGAAATTAATTCTGGATTAAGTTCGCATAATTCTTTTCTAACTGTGGTGCTATTATAGGGGAAGTAATTGCTCGTACATTGTTTTCTATGCATACTTTTCTCCTTCAAACATTATTCTTTATTCTCTTCAAAACAATTCTTCATCATCATTTTCTTTCATTATTCACGCTAACTCATCATTAATTCATGCATACTCCAACCATCTCATCACATTATTTGAAACTTTTGCATCCATTCTTTACCCGCTTTTCACACAAGAACCATTCTGCCCGGGTTGTCTATGGATTACTGGACAGAACAAGTGAAAACTACTAGAATTTTTTATTTAAAGCTGCTATTTTATGAGACATCTCAAACAACAAAAAACTGTCAAATACAAGTTATGTCTTACAAAAATCTAATCAATTATTTACGAATCAATTTATAATTTTATCACAATTAACAATATAAATGCAAAGGGAACTTAACACTAGGGATAAATCAGTCTAAGACAAATGGAAGAACATTGTTAGTATGAGTATTATTAATTAGAGTATATTTAAATGAAATAGATATCAGTAAGGGAATGATATAGTGTGAAAGGTCCTTTGGCGATCTTCGCAAGTAAATGTTCTTTTTATGCTGACCCACGGAAATCTTTCCCTCCATCTTCGAACCTAAAAAACACATATTATTTAAAATTTATAATTATACAATATACTGGTTAGCTATTTGGTTAGCTACTCAGCGATGGGTGCTAAGTTTTTCTCTGGCTTAATATTAACAGTTATTTACTTTTATTTAAAAAAAAAGCACAGTTTTACAAAATAGTGATTTAAAACTGTTTTTTTTTTTTTTTTAATTTATACAATGGATTTTTACAGAGTGAACCACCAAACTCTAACAATTTATTTACTTGTGTAAACTTTGTCTTTCCGTCAATCTAAAAATAAAAGTCATAATTCATTATCAGTCTCATAGATGGCAAATCTTCTTTGAAAAAAAATATTCACCTGGCTCTCCAAAATCTGATCACAAAAACTAATATCCATCAGCTTCAAGTTCGGGCATTCCGCCAAAATCCTGCAAAAAAACAAAACAGTATAAGAAATATTCTTTATTTAAAAAATGGTTTGTTTCTGGGATAGAAAAGGTTTCTAATTACAATTCACAGATGTCGGCTGTTATGGCCCTTACTCCAAACAGATCGAGCTGTTCCAGATTAGGGCAAAGACTCACTACTGGCCTGAGATCACGGTCAGAAATAGCCCGCAGAGCACCCAGGAATAATTTACGGAGTCCAGGACAAGCTTTGGCCAGTTCTCCGACCCACTCACCAGATCCACCAACTTGGAGACTGGAAAAGAAATGGAGGAAACATGAAAAAATATTAGAATCTAACACTTTTTAAATAAATCATAGAGGTGGAATAAAAAAAATACTTATCGGAGAAATTGTCAGAAATATCAATTCTGAAATCAAACTCTTGTTTTTCTAACAAATAATACAATATCAGTCATAAAATAAATTAATATAAAAAAAAACATTTAAAAGAATACATGGCCATTAAAATAAACTCTAAAAACAATTGAAAAGTTAGTACGAATAACTCAAAATCTAACACAACTAACTAAGAATTTATAATGGACTCAAAGCAATGTCACATTGTTTACACCCATTCAAATATGAAGTCTATTCCACCAATTCCAGATTTATTTTTGTACATTCACATTGTAAGAAAAGGTCCCTCACCACCATCCAAAGTCAACCTCCTGTAACTTAGTGCAGTTGAGAAGTGCTCGGATACCAACTTGCGTCAGCGAGTACGTCTTCCACAAGTCTATTGATATTAAATTACGACAGCATCTTCCAATCTCCATAACCACATCATCCATAGAGAATATATAGCCGCATGCACCTAAACAAAAAAACATAATACACATCTCATTATAAGTGGTGTCTCAATGGCACGTTACTTTTTAATTTATGCATACAAACATGAGTTTTTTTAGAGTTGTTTTTGTCTTTAAAAAGACATGTTTCACTTTAATAAAATATCCAGCAAATGGCCACGACAGCTGCTCTGATGACGAGTCATTGCTCGTTTCATAAAATTTAAATAACTTTTTCACAAAGGTTTCAGCGATGTAGTCACATTTCAAATGCTTCTAATCTAATCTAATCTAAGCTGCAAAGATATATATCATTTAAGATTTATATTAAATGCATTCCCACAAGCAGACATGTATAATTTCGCGCCAACACATGCCGCATGTGGACCTACAATATAAAAACCCAACCTCAAATGAACATAAGCCTTGCAACTCTTGCCGTCCTTCCCTGAAACAGGGGTGACATTGGAAAAGTGAACCATTTTTTTACAGTATGGGTGGTCAGCCGCATAACAACCTATAAGTCAAGGAACTGCTTCCAGTCTGTTTATTGAGTAGACCTTTAGAGCCGTTTCAGATACAACGCATTCCGCCGTGTTCGTCTATGGATTACCCAAACAAACAGTGTGAAAGCTTTCGTACACCTCCATACACTACTGACTTCCAACCCGGCGACGGATAAGAAAAACATTAGACAAGACAAGCAGAATGTGTCTAGTGTGTAATGGTGATAAAACAGACCACACACAGCATTTGATCATTCTCTGGCAGAGTTTCAAATTCATGAGATCATTACAGAAGGGTGAATTCATTTTATGAAATGCAGCTGTCGCTGTCTCAATTCTCCATTTTATCTCTAGACCTGGGTCAAGAGATTATGCTGGAATGCTACCGAGGCATTTACATTTCCCCACAGAAATACAGCTAGTTATTTGATTATTACACAGATAGTACACATACCTAGGTTGATGTGCTCCAGATTTGGATTGGATCTGATGATTGCTATAAGAGGTGTTTTATCTATTAGGGTCCTGTACAAGTCCAGCCTTGTTAGATTCCGAAGACTCGATAGATAAACAAAACCAGATGACACCACTCCACAACTCCTCATGGATAGCTCTGAAAAGTGGAATAATCATGAAAATGCCTATTTTACTTTGAATCCTTATAATTTCTAGACAAATTAAAATTTTGAGTTAACAATGGCAACTGTTAACTTAGGGTCAAAGGGCCTGGCGTGATTCCAGCCGGCATTGTTTTATTTGAAACATAAGCAAGTCAAATTACTCGAGCCATAGCGCTCACAGTTTACTTATATTAATTGGTGTTCGGCAGTGATGACCAACTCAAAAACTTTCTTGGGTTATGTTCGTTGCTTTAGTGGGTTACCATCACAAAATAATCACAAACGTCAAACTTCTGTATGGCAATAGTCCTTCAACCAATAATAAAACATTTGTTTGCCTTTTCTCTAGCAACCCAGCTGTATGATGTCACAATTTTGTTGTCTACATAATGTGCCATATGTTTTGTTGTCTATGCGATTTGATGTAAGGACAGGAAAAGATCTTTCTTGGATGGGCAGAGATAGGGAGGCATTCTCGCAAGTGCTGGGCCTGACACGGCACTGGAGGAGCAAGATGGACTTTGTTGGGAGTCCAGTAGGATAAATGTAATACCTCTGAGGTTACAGCAGTATTCAGCTATGCATCTCATGGCTAAGCAGTCCACAAAGTCACAGCTGTTGAGCCGCAAATGTGTGAGTGTTGATCCTCGACACTGAATTAACCTAACAACAAATATTGAATAATGAAAATATAATATGAGGCATGCAGTAATTTCAATTGTTCATATTTATTGCCAATAATAAAAAAAAATGCTTAATTTTCTTCTTTTTTTTGTCTCAATCCTAAGATTGGTTTGCAGTAATGTTTTTCAATATATTTACTCCCTATCCATGGCAGTCCTTATAAGCTCCTCACATGAGCAACAGCCACAGCACACCTCTGTCAAGATCTTCTGTGGGAACTCACGGAAGGTTCGTCCTCGGGTGTTGGTGCGCTTCATTATTCCCTCAATTATGCTAAATCTTATAATGCATGAAATTCCATAATGTAAAAAGCAGCATTTCAGTTTATTTGATGTCTTGATATTAACATTGTACTTACTGACTAAACGCAAACTTGTCAAAAACCTCATGATTCCCACACCAAGACAAATCAAGCTTTTGCAGCAGAGCAGCCCTCGATGACAGCGTCTTCAAAACCTGTAAACAATTCAAAACTTAACCAAGGAACAGAATAATGAAATTAAGTTTTTGAATTTCAAAATTGTCTTACATATTCATCGACGCAATGCCAGTAGGGTTTTAGATTCAAAGATTTGTATAAAGCAGGATCTCTTGCCAAACGATTGAAGTTTTTACTGACTTGAGCGCACCTACACAGACTCTTCAAATCCAGAAAACTGAAGATTTTCAATACAGTTTCATCCTGAAAAACAAATATGCATGCCTTTGACAGAATTCACTTGCAAAATGATTAAGCTTTTTAAAATTGTCAAATATATTACCGGTAGATATCTAAAGTTGCCCATACAAGCCGAATCATTTGAAAATAGCTTACAAAAATCTTCATTGAATATGTCCTGAATCTTATCAAACTCTGTGATGAGATCTATGTGCAGTCCTAGAGCGATAATTCTAGACGTCAAATCTGAAAACAAATACAAAATATACAGTACACTGCCGGCTGTTGATCCTGAAGAGCTACTCTCCACCACCACAGCGACAAATCCCGGAAAGTAGCTCTCCAGTAACAAAAAAATACTTTTCAATATTTCTTGGACTTGGAATATAAAATTTCCACAGGAGAAAAATAAGTTGACAAGTACTGAGCTATAATGTAGACTGGAAACAGGTTGACTGTAGATAGATGCCAAATCTGTACAAGTTACATTAGAGCAGTGTTTTTCAATCTGTGGGTCGCGAGCAAAAGGAAAAAAACAAGGTTCTATGATTGAATGGGTGTGTTTATTTTTCAAAGATATGTCAAATCGTGGTCAAATCACCATGGTTATATATTGCAAAAAAACAACAAGTCAAATTGACAACTGCAGCAACCACCAAGTTGATAGTTTTTCGAAAAAGAAAGAAACAACAAAACATCATTGTTTTACTTGTAACTATTAAGATGAAAGTTAATGACCCTAATATCAATAAAAGTGGAAGCATCTAAACTAAAAGCAGCCACAATGATACCTGATCGTTGCTAGGTAGAAATAGGAATAAAAGAAGCACAACATGAGCATACCTCTTTCAAGCGATTCAACAGAGCCATGGTTTATTTCCGAGGATATCTTGGTGAGATCTTCTCTTTTTGAGTAAACGTCCAAATCCTTATTGTAAAGCTTAAGCGTCCCTTCTAGAAGGACAGCGTCTAGTTCTGTGTAGTACGGCAGATGAGTCTGGTTCAATTCAAGCCTTAGAATACTGGAAATAAAACCAATTTATGATAAGAAACTAGAATTACAGAATCCTCTTCTCGCATCAATGATCCTACCAGTCATCTACTCGCCGAACAAACAATCTAAGATGTTTGAACAAATAGAGTCTCCACGATATCTGCTAATGAATCTTTGAGACTAGAAAAAGACAACTCAAATGATCAAGTTAAGTTGAAAAAGGCATTGAAAACACTTTTAAGGTCAACTCACAAATCAGCGCAAGAAATGATGTATCAATTCTTCATAAGAGACCATATAATCAAATTTTCATGTTCTTACATTGTACTTTTTCTTGTCTTACCAAGTCTCCAGTTTTATCTTTCTCAGCTTGGGTTGAAAGAGTCGTGATGTGTGCCCCACAACTTGAGGCGGGCCTTCCCAGAGGTTCACCCAGCCTTCTCGGGTTCTTGCCCATATTCTGACCACAGCACCGGGATTGTAAGTCTCATATATCCTGATGCCCGTCGGGTATACGGCCCTTTTGAATTGAACCTCTGAAATATTATGATGTAAGGATGTGAATTACTGTTTTATCTTTGAAAATATTCATGAATGCTCATCATCTATAATCTAAGTTACAAAGATATATTACATTTAAGATTCCTATTAAATTTAGTCCCACAAGCAGACACATATAAGTTCGCGTTTACACATGCCGCATGTGGACTTACAACATAAAAAACCCATTCTCAAATTAACCTAAGCCCTGCAACTCTAGCTGACATTCCCTGTAACAGGGGTGACATTGGCAAATTGAACCATTTTTTTATGGGTGGTCAGCCTCATACCACCCTTTAAGTCAAGGAATACAAACAATTAATTGCATGCAGCTATATAAAACAAACAAACATGACAAAACAATAAGACTAAAATCTATAAAACAATTATAAAAATAAAAAATTTAAAACTGCAAAGCCTTTGCCATTGTTAATCAAATTAGAATGCCTGATAATGTAATTCAAATTCAATAGCATTAATGTTCAGCATAGATAACCACTACATGGTATTTAATGTTTTTATCTATTTGCAAAAGGAAATGAGATTGTGCATTAAGGCAAAACAATCCAACATTACTAAAACCTTCCACAAGGATAATTGTCTCTATTCTGGCAAACTTGAAAGAAAGCGCATAGTTTTTGGAATCAGTTTTGCCAAAAATAAGTCAATCAACTGTCTCTGAAAACCTAAAAATTTTATGATTTCAAAAAGAACTTGAAGGGATGTTAACACAAACAAGACTTGCTTTTGTATGATAAACTTAGGGCCTGTTGCACCTACCTCCAATCAATATTTGATTTGACAAATCAAATTTGTTACCTTAATTCTGGTAAGGACCTCGGTTTAATACTTCTTGGATGCGGGTTATAATATGATGAAATTTGAACAGGAAAGATGGTACGTACATCAGCTGACTTAAGTATATGCAACCAAATTTTTGATTTGATGCGAAAAATCACACTTAACTTTGATTTTTGTCTGATTGGAGTTTGGGGCAACAGGTCCTTAGTGTATCCTCTTCCCACAGGTACCTCTACTTAGGAGTTACTAAGCACAAGCAATGATAGAGTCGGTAAAAGTTGCCTCGCACTTCAAGTCAATCAAAAAAACCGCAAGAATTCAACTTGCTTCAATCTGGATAAAAATCACATGAGACATCAAACAAGATACGGCGAGTCCGAAAAAAATCGTCATTTCAGCGGTCCGACCAATAATTGTTAACATTTAAGAGTTGGAAGGAAGTGATCACAGATGGGAGGTCGTTTTTGCTGTACGATCAACCGTTAACGAGTTATGGCCAGTTGAAGATATCACCCAAAAAAATGTTGGTAAAACTTCATCGGAACTTTAGATTTGAACGTTTCTTGCGGCTTTGACCGTTGGTTCTGTTTGCCAGAACGGACACGAATCTTGGGTGAAAGACTCTCAGATTTCATAGAGGCCTCTCCGCCACTTCAGGGGTGCGCTGTCTAGCGAGGACAGGCTCCTCTTACAGAAATCAGAGTAATTCTAAATAATGCAAACCTATGAAGTCTGTACTGCTGACGGCTCCATTATTCTGTGGTTGGAAGTCTTCACTTCTTGACGGAGCTTCATCCCACCATCTGCCGTAGGTCCTCTGCAGAGGCATTCATGTAAAAAGCAGAGACAAAATATAAATAATGGTCTTAATATTCGTGGCTTACCATTTTCTTGAAGAATGAAATGTGACATGCGGCGAGTGTAATCTATTTATTAATTGATTAATCAATAATAATCAATACTTACATCAAAAGAAATTTGTATTTGGTTACGGGGCGAGCAAAATTTACTAATGTATGACTGGTTTCAAGAGCAATGTTCAGATCATCAGGTACAGATAAGGGCCTTCCCCCAAACACTTCCATTGAAGTGGGGTTTTCCTGCTTCCGAAGGGATAGTTTATTATTTCTTTTGAAGGCTTAATAAGCCTTTCCGGTATTTTGATTCCGGATTGGAAATAAACACCGATTTATCATCCAGACAATGGCAATTTATAAAAAATAAAAATAAATGCTGAATCTCAAGGGTTATTAAATTGCTAAATGTTCTGTTGCAGGATCTAAACCACCACCTACCAATTACGAGTCAGAAGCGTTGACCACTAGCCTACGACCTTTAAAACAGGCGATCAATGACCTTAAAGCTTGGCAACACATAACAATGCCAGCTGACTTGCCAAAAACAAAAAACAAAATGTCAAATTCCGGTCAAGTTAAAACCAATCAAACTGTATTGTTTCAATGAATTAAATAATGCAAAACAAATACCGTAACACACGCTTGAGGATAATCTCCATAATCTGGAAATATTGAAGGCTTGCCACTTAAATTTAGGGCGCTATAAGAAACGCTAATGTCACTTCCATATTGGGAACTAAAATCAAGAACTTCTTGTACAAATTGCTCCACAATATTATTCTTCTGATCTTCGTTGCGATTCGAAACGATTAAATCGAACCAAGCCAATGCAGATTTTAGATTCTCCATGGCTTGATCGATTATTTAAATAAATTAATTTAGTATTTAATTTTACAACTCAGAAACGTCTACACAACAAAACAAAGTATGACAAACGTCAAATTGTGTTTTTTTCGATGCATGTTGTCTATGGTCATGAAAGTTTAGTGTGGCAGTAAATAAAATGTTTTTGTATAGTGTTAGGTAAAATAAAAAACTTTACGTATTTTATTCTTCTTTGATTTATGCCTGCAAATAAAATGTTTGTTTATAGGGAAGGAAGTGCTTTCCGACGATTTATTTTTATGTTAAAAGCATTGTTTTTTTGCCAAATACTAGCAGTGCTATTGACTAAACATTTAATCCAGAGCTGATCTACGGATCATCGATTTTGTTGTATGGAA
The DNA here is from genome assembly GCA_951799405.1 of Agapetus fuscipes. Classification (NCBI taxonomy): domain Eukaryota; kingdom Metazoa; phylum Arthropoda; class Insecta; order Trichoptera; family Glossosomatidae; genus Agapetus; species Agapetus fuscipes. The sequence continues at coordinate 10,696,922 of OX637336.1, forward strand.
AATTTGTTACAGGCTGCGGATGAGCCACGGCTTTGCTGTTTAAAAATAACACCGTAGGATTTTAATCAAAAAATATTTTAGACACGGAAAAGTTGAGAGATTTACAATTAGTTTTAATAAAAGTAGTACTGTGCGAATTATCGAATTAATTATCAAGTCGCACATTCATTTATAAAAATAAGCATTTTTTTAATTGAACCATTGAATTATTGTTAAATATTTTCGTAAAGTACATATTTTGCGTTGCGCAAAAATCGAAGTGAGAAGGGGGTGTGGTTTTAAAGAAAAAAGAGCCCTAAATTTAAGCATATTAGGGAGGACCCGAGCTAGACCCCGCCTCCTAAGGGGTTAATCTGGGCCTCCTGAATTAGGTATTTTAACTTACTAAAAGAGAACCCCATGTGAATCGTCCTTTTTCCGTAGGTACCTAGTATCTACTAACTTGGGAAAAATTACATTATTATCCATGGGAAAAAGAAAGCACGTTCTAGTTCATCTAGGGATCAATTCTGAATTCTCTTCGCTACCAAATATCCTTCCTTTACTTATAAAATCCTCCTTATTACCCATTTGGCGCCATCCATTCAAATTAACGCCCTCTTAAAGCTATTTACATCGACACTTGAGCGCCTTAAAAGGCTCTAGTCATTATATTTGTTCAGCTATGTTAGTTACCCAATTCTGTTAGTTACATAATTTACTATAATATATCGTTGAAATAAGTATGTCCTCAAAACATCACATTCTCTATTTGTTATTACTTTATAGCAGTCCCTAGGAACTGATTATAAAGTCTTGTATTCATGAAAAAAAAAAAAATCCACGGAGATGAGTTGCCTTGCACCAGGACATGTAAAAAAATCCCCTATTGGTCAAACCTGTCACTTCATCCGTCTGTCCGTCTGTATGTCGCAGCCGAAATTTCTGATTGTAGAAATACTGTCCGGTCGATAGCTCGGTTGATATAGTGCTTGCATTCTATGCCGAGAGCTCGGGTTCGAATCCCACCGAGGGTGTCAGAAATAATGTCACGTTCCGGTGTTTCTTTCAAACCAAACCGGCAAGGCTTACTCATCCTTCACAAGAAATGAGTACCAGCCCCCTTGGGAGCTGGGAACCCCCCCCCCCCCCCCTCACTGAAGTGGTTGGCGGAAGACCGGCTCTCTTACCTGTAAAAATAAATAGGTTATGTAACTTGTGATATGCGACCCCTTCGGGGATAACGCGGCAAGAAACTACACTATATGTGTATTTTTTTTTAGTTGCGTTGCTTGAAATTGGCAACCACAGATTTTCATAGCCCGACTGGCATGGCACCAACCTAAAAATTTAAGATGGCTGCCGTACTAATAAAAAACATAATATCTCAAAAACGGCTGGAACGATTTTTTTTTAATATTCAGGATAGTCTTCTGGTTTTATTTATTTATTTTTTCTTGCACTTCTTTCGAATGGCACAACAGTAACAGAAAAAGACTTTCTCCGTGCGTGTAATAACAATCACGCCCCCTTTTCAATGGGGCTGGTTTTACTGCAGATATTTCCTTTAATCCTCTTGTTTATACCCCGTTCTGCGCCCTGCTGCGTTAACAGCGCATTCCTCTTAGTCTCACCTACTCTTATATTCTCTTATACCCAACCACCCTCACACCACGTTTCCCATTCTTTTTCACTGTATCCATGTATTCATTCCTTTTTTGATGCATAAGAAATATGGACGTGTACAAAACACATCCTGTGAGGGCACAGCTTTTTGTGCGAATCACACATCAAAAGCCCTCTGCAAGCTTGGTCATCGCTGTAGAAAGCGCCAATTCTCAAGCAAGACCCAATTACTGTAAGGCTGGATGGACCTTTAGTGACCAGTCTTTGGTAAAGGCATATGAATTTTTTTTAGGCATATGAACCCAGCGAAAAGCATATTTGAAAATATGAAGATATCTTTTTTGTGCTCCGCCGTGATTCGAGCCCACAACCTTCCATTTACGAGTCAGTAGACTACGAACTATATATTCCGTGATCTGTGCTACGAACCATGAAAGATGACCATCTAGGTCGAATACGTTTGTTATTTGTAATTTAAATGTATTGTGTGGGAAAATAAAACAGTGTTTATAAAAAAATTGTGTTTTTTTAAAAAAAAAATCAATCAACATTAATTTTTACAGTGTTAATACACAAACCATGAAAAAAAAAAACAAAAACAATTTGTGTATGGGTTACGAGGCGAGTAGGTACTTTATAGTTATTCAAAACGGAAATCTCAGCGAAAATGTGCATGCCAATTTTTTTTTAAATGATTGCAGGTCCACTCTGTTACTAAATCATGGGTCTACCAAAATATCTAATGGCAATACTTTATTTGGATATTTTTACTTTTTGGGCAAAACAATTATTATAGGGGTAAAAATACGCCGCACTTGGGGCGAAATAATGATGGAATAATTAAACTCTTATGTACAACATTGTAACCCATTAGATGTAATGAGAGATTTATGTTTTTCTTTAGTTTACGCCCTGACTTATATTGTGCTATTTTCTTCTTGTCTACATATTTTATTAACCAAAATATTAAGGTGACGTCATGGATCTTCATCGTCTTCTTCCCTTTCTTGACTTAGATCTTTCCATCTGTCTATTTCTATAATAATGTGTAATCCAAGATGCAAATATATGTATATTACATTGAAGATTCATATTACATGCATTCTCATAATCAGACACGTATAAGTTCGCGTTTACACATGCTGCATGTGGACTTAACATGTAAAAACCCAATCTCAAGTAAACATAAGCCCTTCAACTCTTGCCGACCTTTCCTGAAACATTTGTGAAATTGGCAAAAAAAACTGTATTGTAAAAAATGGTTCACTTTGCCAATGACACCCCTGTTCTTTTTAATTTAGTGTTTTTATATGGTAGGCCCACATGCGACATGTTGTAAGCGCAAACTTATACGTGTCTGCTTATAAGAATGCATTTATTATGAATCTAAAATGTAATACATCTTTGCAACTTAGATTATAGATAACAGGTTGAACCTGCATAGATTCGCAGAGTAATTCAATTGTTATTTATTTTTCGAAAATATTAAAAATTATAGGTATTCCTTGACTGATACGTTGGTATGCGGCTGACCACCCATACTATAAAAAATGGTTCACTTTGCCAATGTCACTCCTGCTTCAGGGAAGGTCGGCAAGAGTTGCAGGGCTTATGTTCATTTGAGAGTTGGGTTTTTTATATTGTAGGTCCACATGCGGCATGTGTAAGCGCGAAATTATGCACGTCTGCTTGTGGGAATGCATTTAATATGAATCTCAAATGATACATATCTTTGCAGCTTAGATTTAGATTAGATTTAGATATCACTGGCTGAGGAACCTGTAAGCCTTGACAGCGGTCCCCAAGGTGCCGGATATAGGGATGCTCGCCAGGCCTGCCTGGAGGGTAGGGATGGAATAAAGTAGTCCCCGCAGACCGACAGGCAGTCACCAACCCGTCTGGCAAGCACGTGTAACTTATTGCCAACTCCCTCTAACTAAAAATCAGAATGTTGGATTGAAAAAAAATGAACACAGCAGCTGGTTGAAGAGTTTGGAGAATATTGGAGAAGGCACTGTCCGCTTGTCCGGTCGAAAGCTCAGTTGGTAGAGTGCTTGCATTCCATGCCGTGAGCTTGGGCTCGAATCCCACCGAGGGTTTCAGAAATGATTTCCCGTTTCGGTGTTTATTTCAAACCCCAAAATAAAATACCGGCAAGGTTTACTTAGCCTTCACAAGAAATGAGTACCAGCCCATTCGGGAGCTGGGAAACCCCCACTACACCTGAAGTGGTTGGCATAAGGCCGGCCCCCTTACCTGTAAAAACAAATAGGTTCAACTCGCCACATGCGACCCCTTCGGGGATAACCCGGCAAGAAGTAACACTATATGTGTAGCTTAGTTGCGTTGTAGTTGCGTTGCGTTGCGCAGGTCCTCTGGACGTAGGTCCAGAAGTGCTATTCTGGTAAAATCCTTACACTTTGGATATCAATCCAAGTCGTAGCTTGCTAGCGCTTGCGAAAGAACTCCATAGATAAAAAAAAAAAACACAAAACACCTTATTTGTGGAAACGAATCGCTATCTCGTCTCCTTAAGGTCAGTAAGGAGTGGACTGACAAAGAGGACGATTTCGTATAATTACGTAAATCATTTTTTTTTCATATGGATGATGATACCTTACCATATGTTTTTATATTTTTAATGTATCCATTTTTGCTGTAAAATGACACAATGATTATTTTATGACAGAGTTTTATGAAAGTTTACACTCCATCGGGCTTGCTCCCCGTCGTTGAAGTTGTTATCCATGGACTTTAAATGAGGTTAGTATCAAATTTCAAGGAAGTTTTGGACTAGAATTTTGTTTCCAAGCGTTCCAAGAAGAGTGAAGAAATCGTGTAAAAATGTGCTGTCCTGCTGCAAAGATGTTGCCTTATAGGGTGAACACCTTATAGGTATAAAATACAGCAAATACCCCGCACGGTAAACAATAGTGTTTACCAAAATATATGTCGGAGATCAGGGTGTCGTGTGAGTTGCATCAAGCAGTGTTACTTGGTTGATGGTTGTTGTAAATCTGATATTTGTAGCCTTCTCATATACCTACCTCCTCCTCTTGAAATCTGTATGCTTTTAACTATCGTAGGTACCTACTTTGTACCCTTTTTCAAAAAAACACTCAAGTAATCATTTACATGACGTTTAAACTAGCCGTTGGCATGTAAAGTGTTTGGACAAATTAATAAAAAAAACTCAACTGCTCTATTACTCTTTAAACCTTTTATCTTCAGGGATATGCAATCATTATATTTTTTCAGCTTCATCTGGGATCGAACCACGTACCTTCTCACCAAAAGTCCTGGGTTTTAACCACTAAACTACAACCTGCACATGATATAATATTTTTATGTTGTGTCATTTCGCACGTATTTCATTTGTTTCAATCAATAAACGTCCTTTCTTTCGAGATCATTAAATCATTTTTTTTAACACCCCCGCAAAGCAATCATTCAACACGCAGCATTATTGCGTGATTTATTGTATATGTGCCATTTATGAATGACGGGCCTAGAACCTCCACACAAACTTGCAGACGTAAAGTTGGTGCCTGTCACTTTTGCCTTTAGCTGAATGAATAAACTTGCATTGTAATAAACTTGTAATAAAGAATAAACTGATTATCATGCATTTGTTTTCAGTGATGATCTGTTTTGAGCTTCCGTCTATAGGTATCTATAATAATCAATAATCTAAGTTGCAAAGGTATATTGACATTCAAGGCTTATATTTAGTGTACGCCCACAAGCAGACACGTGTAAATTCACACCCTTCAATATTTATTTTATCATAACCAAATAACTTTAATTTCTCCAGTAGTCTCAATGTCTATTACTCCAGTGGATGCTTCGATATTTCTTAGATCGAAAGAGGCTTACGTCCAGGAGCGGATGGAATCAACTTCGTGTATCTGTTTCCAGTGAAACACTCACAAACGATTTTCAAGATGGCGTCGTCTTCACTGACAGCATCTATTATTTTTTAATGTAAGAATACATCAAAATTGTTCCAAACTGAACATTTTTTGTGTCGTTTTCCGTTAGGCATTTGATTTATATAACCAGTTGTTTGTTTTAAAGCTTTTTAATATAATTATTTTCATGATTTGGGGGCGGGGCTTGTCACTTCGGTAATTCAATTCAAAAATTAAATGCCTAACCTTCATTAAGCTGGAAAACGACACAGAAAATTTTCAGTTTCCAACAATGTTGAAGTATTCTTACATTGAAAAAGAACAGCTGCTGTCAGTGAAGGCGACGCCATCTTGAAAAGGGTTTGTTTACTAGCTAAATAATTAATGGCGATATTCGGTGAGAAATTTTTATGAAAATTGCATTTTAGTTAACTTTACTATATTTGAAAATATCGGGCCGCCTTGTTACAGTGTTACAACAACTAGGCATCCTTTTGCTTTACGGGAAAAAGTCTTCAAAGTAACAAATAAGTATACACAGCTTAAACTGATTTTAGATCTGAAACAGCTAAGAGAGGGTACTTTATGCTTTTGAGGACTTCAAACTCCTACAATCAAGGGGCATTATATTGTTTTTCTCCAACAAAATTCTTCTAAAATTTCAGCAATTCATCTAGCATCACATTGAACTATCAAAAGTGACGTTTTACCAGATGGAAACGTTAGTTCAATTTTCACCACGTTCATTATAAGCCGTGTCGATGTGAACAACATATTCTAAGGAAGGAAGGCAACGCAACTAAGCTACGCATCTGGTGTAACTTTTTTCTGCGTTATCCCCGAAGGGGTCGCATGTGGCGAGTTGAACCTATTTATTTTTACAGGTAAGGGGGCCGGCCTTACGCCAACCACTTCAGTTAAAGGAGGGGTTTTCCAGCTCCCGAGAGGGCTGGTACTCATTTCTTGTGAAGGCTGAGTAAACCTTGGCGGCATTTTATTTTGGGGTTTGAAATAAACACCGAAACAGGAAATCATTTCTGACACCCTCGGTGGGATTCGAGCCCGAGCTCACGGCATGGAATCAAGCACTCTACCAACTGAGCTATCGACCGGACTAATTGGAATAATGACCGGCAATTGGATAAATGAGGGCATGGTGAAAGAAAGAAAGTAGATGCCGACATGCAAAAATGTCACGCAATAGGGATAGTGTATACAAAACATAAGTTGCATATAATTATATGGTTATAAGAATCCCCCCTATAAAACGGTAAAGCTTCTAACGACTGGCTTCTTAACGTCTGGAACGGCTAACGGTCGCTAGTCTCCCTAACGAATCCGCTAATCCTCTAACGGACGAGATTGCAGTTTATTATTAGCGTTTATCTCATCTGAAAGTCAATCTGTTAAGGAAATAAATAAAATTAAACTAGACGTGATTTTATAATTGTTAAAAAAAACTGTGAATAATTGGCTTGTTTTGAAAAATTCAAAATAAATCAGCTTTAATGTAGAAAGTGACTTTTTGAAGGAATACCTACACATTTTACTATTATGTAAGTATGTATCATATTTACACCTCTTATGTTTTCCTTTTTATTAAAAATAATACCATTGGAATATAATTTTTGAGACTTACAAAGATCCTCTTTGTTGGCGAATAGTTTTCCAACAAAGTATATAGTCTTAATTAACGATAAAAATGTCGAGAATTTGAAAAAAGAAAATGAGATTATTGAAAGGAGCTAGAAAAAATAAGACAATTGCGCAATAAGTTTCATTAGATTTTTTTATTTTTTTTATTGTGGTTGAATTTATTTTCTACATGGGTGCATTATTATTGGAGTTGTATAGAACCAAAGGTGGCAATCTACAGGTTTTTCGAAAATAAAATAAAAAATGAAATTTTCTACGTTTCAGGATGTTTATCTATATAATCTAAATTGCAAAGATATATTGGCAAGACTTATATAAAATGTTTGCTTACAAACAGACACGTGTTAGTTCGCGCTTACAAATGCTGAATGTGTACTTATAAACTAAAATCCAAACCTCAAATAAACATAAGCCCTGCAACGTTTGCCGACCTTCCCTTAAACAGGGGTGACATTGGCAAAGTGAACCATTTTTTACAGTATGAGTGGTCATCCTCATACCAGACTATAGGTCAAGGATATCTAATCAGGAATCTACTTTTTGAAAAAAGATTGCCCGGCTTTGAGTTTTTTCATTTACAAATCTTTCTTTTTGCGTTGCTACATTTTTCCTAAAACAGGCAGTATTGGAACAAGGACATGCAGGACATTTCAAAAGTTAGTAGACAAGATTAGGAAAATTTCCCGGTTTCTAGAGATCAGTTACTATTAGTTTATCTTGAACAACTGTGACAGTACATAATTGTGTTTCTAGCTTACAGTTGTACAGTCTTCTGTTTAGTGAAATTTGATTTTAGATCGCTAGCAAACTAATATAGGATCTTTGTTTCGTAACAAAGGCTTTGTTTTGTTTTGCTTCATTTCCCAATACGTTTTCGGCAAAAATCGCTATGTGTGGAGTGTAATACAGCATGCAAGTTATGGAATAGCTTTATATTAAAAAAATGATATCCAAAGGGCCGGTTTCACCAAACTCCAATCAGATAATGATCAAAATGAAGTGGGATTTCCCCCTTTCAAATAAAAAAAATTGGTTGCATATACGTAAGTCAGCTGATGTAGGGGCATCATATTTCCTGTTCAAATTCCATCATATTATTACACACTTTCGAGAAATATTTAATCTAGGTCCTTTAACCAGAATTAAGGGCCTATTGCATCAACCTCCAATCAATATTTGATTGCCATGACAAGTTTGATTGTTGAACTCTGGTATAAGGACTACGGTTAAATATTTCTCGGAAGTGGGAAATAATATGATGGAATTTGAACAGGAAATATGATACCCCTACATCAGCTGACTTACGTATATGCAACCAAATTTTTTATTTGAAAGGGAGAAATCACACTTCATTTTGATCATTATCTGATTGGAGTTTGGCGCAACAGGCCCTAAATTTTGAGAATAGCTTACAAAACTGTAAAAAAATACTGCAAGACACAAATATTTCCAGGATCATCATGTCTATAAAATTATATGAAAAAGGATTTGATTGAATAATTCAACATATTATCTAGTTTCCCACGCCAAACAATTAGTCGTTTTAATAACCTGTGCGGCTTAAGTACCGCAACAACTATTTGCCTGTATTGCAGGCGTGTGTATAGGGTAGGTATAGGCAAATACATTTCAGAATAAATATTTTCTCCCACTCCTTTAAAATAACTAATTTTAAATTGACTTTGAAGTTCTAACGATGGCTCAAATTGAATATAAATTTTGAATTTAAATCTGAATATCAAGCTTAAATGTTTTTTTACCATATATTGCCTACCTATTAGGCGCATGTGCCTGTATGGAATGCACGCCCCTGCTGTATTGAGATATCGCCACTTCATTTGCACCGTTTACGTTTAATTATTTTTTCAAATGACTTATTACTTTCTCGACTTAAATGTTGGTATTAGGCTGATCACCCATATTGTAACAATTAGTTCATTTTGCCGATGTCACCCCTATTTCAGGAAATCCCTGTATGAGTTGCAAGGTTTGGATTAATTTGAGACTTGAGTTTTTATTTTGTAAGTACTCATGCAGCATGTTAAAGCACAAACTTACGAGCGATGCTTGTAACCTATGAACGTTAAATTGAATTTTACTTTACTTTATAGAACAATCACGTTAATTATATTTTAATTATTACACTAACGGCTTCGATCATGTCGATCGATGAATGTTAAATGTTAACACCACCACGGTAATTCTTATCTACCGAATATCGGTAATATTTGTTATGAAGGCCTGTCAATCCAAAATGGCTGCAAGTGAACAGCTGATAAGTCTAAGTCAAGTTGGTAACAGATTTGTTAATTTTCCAGATTTTGCGTCACGATGCAGGTGGAAGGCGTGGTCCTGTGCCTGTTTCTGGTGTCAGGAATCTTGGCAGAAGGTTCCAGAAGGCTTGGTAACCTGATTGATGAGGATGGCTACTCTGGAAGACAGGCTGACATCGTGTACGATGAATATCCGGTAAGTTGATCAAGATGTTTTCTTAACGTCCTGAAAACATAAGGAGATCTTTAACAAAAGCCTGAAAAGCCCTTTACATGATGCGCCACCCAACCAATCAAAACATTCTTCGGAGCTGCAAAGTAAGTACATAAGGTGAAGTCTTCTGGAGTGTGGGCGTAAAATACATTTGTGTTGGTCATATTTTGCCGCTAGGTGTGCTGTGCAACTTATTTATATTTATTTCTACTTTGAAATGTTACCATTGTTATTACTTTTATTTTTGCAATTGAATACAATGCATCGCTCAGAGGTGCTTTAATTTTAATGAAATATGCGTCAATGAATTGGAAATAATGTCCATTCAGTATTATAATTTATTCGTAGAAAGCATTCATTTAAAAAAGTTTAAAGTTGTGTTCATATTTTTTCTTTACAATTGAAACTTTTCATAATACTAGCCCCTATATTAAAAAAAAAACTATTCTATCTATACTATCTAGATTCTGGACTATTGCTATGCTACTATCTATTGTTTTTACTTTTTAAAAGCTGTTTGTATTGATTTATCGTACAAAAAAAACTCGCTGATTTATTTGTCCCAGTACGCCCCAAGTATCAGGATTTGTCATTTACTCAACCATCGCGTAATTCACTCACCCACTAGAAAACTCTGCATGTTTTCTGCTAACGCGATGGTTTAGTATACATAATATCCTTGTGTGTTTTTCTCGGAGAACCTATGGTAAAGTATCGAAATTGAGCGACTTCAAATCTAAATCTAAATCTAAGCTGCAAAGATATGTATCATTTGAGATTCATATTAAATGCATTCCCACAAGCAGACATGCATAATTTCGCGCTTACACATGCTGCATGTCAAATAAAAATAAAATAATCTAAGTTTCAGAGATAGATCCAGTTGTAACATTAGGGATTCATATTATATGTATTCTCACAAGCAGACACGTACAAGTTCGTGCTTGCGCATGCCGCATGTGAACCTACAACATAATAACCCAAATCTCAAATGAACACGTACTTATACATATGAATGAATTAATAGGTAGGTACACCATGCAATTCTTGCCGACCTTCCCTGAAACACGGGAGACACTGGCAAAGTGAACCATTTTCTACAGCATGGGGGGTCAGCCGTATACCAACCTATAAGTTAAGGCACATAGGTCACAAAATAATAATCAATATAAATATCAATGCAATTACAAATTTTAATTTAACCATTAGTTAAAAACCCTAGCCCTAGCCGCCAATATTCGACCGCCATTTCTTTCTGTCCTTACATACCTACCAGTGGCGAAGGGTGCCATACAAGCCGATTCCCATCGGTTTCCCGTTGAAAATGAGGCAAAAATGATAATAAAGTAGACTGCATGGTTTCAATGGGGAAAAAATACGTACCTATTGTTTCTTTGGTTTTAAATGTATTTTTTTACTTTGTGCCTATATTTTTTAACTACTTTTTTACATCATTTTAAAAGGGAAGCCAATAGGAACCGGCTTGTATGGCACGCTTCGCCACTGATACCTACTTACCATACGTACCTACTCTAAATAAAGCTGTTGAGTAGTGCCTGCACTAATAATAATAATATTAGGATGATTTATTTGGTGAGCGCTGTTTTTGTGTGTATCACACCTCAAGAGCCCTCTTAACTAGTCGTTAGTTTGGTTTATTCATTGATATTTAAATTCCGGCGTCATTTTGAAAATTATGTGACGCCATAACATTTATTTTTCTTGTGTTCTACTTTTTATTTATTTAAATTTTTCGATCTATAGCTCACACAACAAAATATCGACTCGCGGGTCCTGATTCCTGAAGCGCTACTCTGCTAAATTTCTTACACTTTGGATATCATTCCAAGTCGAAGCTTGCTAGCGCTTGCAAAATAACTCCATAGATAAAAAATCACATTACACCTTATTTTTTAACACGTCCAGCTATCTCTCAAGCTCTTACAGGGTTATTCACAGCACATTTGATCCATAGATTATCGTATTTTTGTGTGAAAAATTCAAGTTAGGTGTCGGTTGAGTCACCATAAGGTTTAAGGACATCTTTCGGGAGTTGACCTATAGTAGTTGGCATCTCATTAGCTCCTACGAGTGTGAGTGCTTCATGACTCATTCTGGAAACACGATCTCTCAAAAGCCGATTCCTGGATCTGCTCATCTCGCATGTCGTCTATTTCACAGGCTTTATTTAAATTATCTAAATTAATTAAATATTCTACATTCGCTACCACACGCAGCGACAAAAGCTGCAGCAACAAAGAAAACTTCATGCATGTGGATACCTACTTATTTATTATTTTGAAACAGTCACACAGAAATTGAGTTTTGAAAACAAAGTAAATTAGTGAGTTTAAATCAAAGCAGCCTTAAAATGCAACGTCGAGTTTTGCATTAAATTTATAATTCAAAGTTTAAAGTGTTCTCGCCCATAATAATGCTGCTTTAATGTGTCAAATCATATTATTCTGTGAAATCACAATGGGTAACAGCTACGGAAGAATAACTATTGAAGTACCTACGCGATAACAAGTTATACCCATGAACCCAGTTTTTCAACAATATTTCCTTTTCTTCATTGAAATCGGTACTATGGCCGAACAAGTCAAGTCGCTGTTCTTGACTAGCGTAGGTATTCGGAACAGAATAACGCTGGTTCGAATCACGCCTAGCCCTTTGACCATAGCTTCGACCCTGGTACAACAGATGTCAGTGGGTAATTATTAATTGATTAGGAATTCATTAAAATAGACGGCGCGGCATCCAGAACGCTCCAAGGTAGGATCAGCGAAACCTGTAGAAAAATCATGTACTCGATGCAGGGTACCTCCCCTACGACGTTTCTGCCTGGTAGTGCATGACTGAGGTTCCATACGGTGGGCTTTTGGTCCCGACCCTATCTTCGAACGCGCAGCACGGTCAACTAATATTCCATATTATATTTTATTTTACGTATATATTTTGTTTTGTTATTCTGCTACGGCCAAAACTCGGCTCGGACCTGACACCGTCTGGCGTGAGTTACCCTTTATTAAAGTAGTTCTTATGATACATGCTTCATCAGCTCTTTCTTGATCGTATTACAGATTGTGGTCCCCAAGCGCTCCGCTCTGCTCTTGGATCGGCTGATGGTGGCTCTCCACCATGCCTTGGAAGAAGAGGAAGGTGGCGGGAGTGCGGAGGACGTCAGGAGTCTGGTGGGCAGCCAGCCAGCTCCTCCCGCTCCCCGCATCGCAGCCCTGACCTCCTCCGAGTCACAGTTCGACAGCTTGGTTAATCCGAGACCGCTACCGTTACAGAGGGTGAGGAGAAGAGGAGAAAGGTGTAATTGGAAGAATAATAGGAAGATGTTATATGAGAGTGCGAAGGGAAGAATATGGGAAGGATATGGGAAAATTTGAAAACAAATACACCTATAACTGTCAAAACAATATCAAGACGTGATAGGAAGAACAATAGGAATGTGCATAAGGAAAGATAATACCAATATGAAAAAAATAAAAGAAGGATTTAAAAGGAAAACTAATAGCTAGGGGATGTAAAAATTGAAGAAGAAAAGGGATGTGTAAAAGGAAGAAAAGGGATGTGTAAAAGGGATAAAAAGGATGTGTAAAAGGAAGAAAAGGGATGTGTAAAAGGAAGAAAAGGGATGTGTAAAAGGGAGAAAAAGGATGTGTAAAAGGAAGAATAAAACGAATGTGCAACAAGAAGAATAACAGGGAGACTTTTAAGAGAAACAATAATAGGAATGTTTATAGAAAATTTGGATGGACTGCATATAAAATAATAAATATTCAGTTCTGTACCTTAGAGCATACAACAACGGTAGTCACATTTAGTAAAATGTGCAGGAGACGAGTTTTAGTGAAAATGTGTACTTTTATAAAACCATCATAACTTCCAAACTAGACGAGATATTTTTGATCTGTAAAAACTGTTTATCTTCTTTTATCGATATTTATTTAATGTGAAGTAATGTCAACAACGTATGTGGAACTTCCGTGGTTTATGGTCGCACTTTTATGTGCATCCCATATTTATTACACTTGATATCTCAGTAACTATGAGTTCGAGGACTCTAATATTTTTACCACTTATAGAACAGCTAATTATAATAATTTCTGCATCATTAACTCAAAAACGCAAAAAAGTGGACTTCCGTTGTTTATGCTCTAAGGTACAGAGTTTATTTCAATGAGGTTTCAATGCAATTATAGCAATGTTGATTTCTAATGTTGGTGTATTCATTTGCTACATTTTTTGCATAGGAAATTTTTGACTTTTTTTGTATAGATTTCTTTGTAAGGTTTTGTTCTTTTTTATATTTAAATGTAATTTATTATTCATATTCCTTGACTTATAGGTTGGTATGAGGCTGACCACCCATACTGTAAAAAATGGTTCACTTTGCCAATGTCACCCCTGTTTCAGGGAAGGTCGGCAAAAGTTGTGGGGCTTATGTTCATTTGAGGTTTGGATTTTATTTGTAAGTACACATTCAGCATTTGTAAGCGCGAACTACACTTGTTGGTTTGTGGGCATACATCTGAGAGCTTTAAATGAATATATCCTTGCAACTTAGATTATAGATTATTATAGGTTATAACTAGCAGTACCCGGCGTGTTTCACTACGCCATTTGGGCATGTGGTATCAATTTTTTTCTACAGATAAAAGAGGAAACAACAGGATCAAAAAAAAAAGTGTGATAATCGGAATCAAGCTTCACACAATTTATCTCTAGGTTAATCTTCACGTTTTCTAAAAAAAAAGGTCAAGGTACAACTGTTAAGCAGCAGAGCCAAGCATAGGGAAAATCGATTGCGGTGCTCCATTTATATTTAAGATAAAAAAATCGGCTATGTAACGTCACTCATCTAATCTATTCTAAGTTGCATGGATATAATTGTTACATTTGGAATTCACATTAAGTGCATGCCCACAAGCAGACACGTATAATTTCACACTTGCACAGTCTGCGTGTGAACCTACAACATAAAAACCCAAATCTCAAATGAACATACACCCTGCAACTCTTTGCTGACCTTCCCTGAATCAGGGGTGACATTGGCAGAGTGAACCATTTTCTATTTATAGTTGGTCAGATGCATATTGACCTATACAAGAAAAGAATATAAACAATAAATTAAATTTTATAATCATACAATTAAAGAACTAATCTATAAAATTCACTATACTCTTTGAGCAAAGTGAAGAAATAAATGTATTCCAAACAATCAGGAATATTTTTCAATGTAACCGCACTGTGAAACGTATGAAGTTGGGGAAAATGCTTCATACAATATGATGCACTTAAGTGTTTTTTCAACTATCTCCATAAAAGTGTTTAATTTATGTTGAATTTTTGACTCCCTGTCCTGTCTTTATCCCGGCCAAGTGAATTCACATTTTTTCCCCACATTTAAAATGTGCTCTATCCATTATTTCAATATGTGAAAGTTTTAGGTAGTGCACACGGAACATTTTCTATTGACAACAAAATTGTAAGTCGCACGGCCGGGTTAGGTAAAAGGCAAACATTTTGTTTATCTTGGTTGCTTTGGACCATTGTCACATAGAAGAAAGACGTTTAACCGCCGAGAAAAAAACGATCTTTAAATTTGTGGTGAGTATATAATTTTACAGAAATGCGTTTTTTGAAAAAACAACTATATTATGTATATTTTAATTAAAAGTATGTTTCAATAAAAGGTTTTAATAATAATAATATATTTCAATATGGTCTTCTAGTTGTGACCTACGAACTTTCGTTTATCGTATTTTTTATAAGTGCGGGATATAAAAGCTTTCTTACATTTCTAAAATTCAACTTGGAATACTTGAATAACATTTTTTAATTTGGAACTTTTTTCTAGGCCAGGGGTCGGCAACCTTTTGAGTCGGAAGAGCCAAAAATTACAATTTACAAATTTCAAAGTTTTTCCTTGACTTATAGGTTGGTATGAGGCTGACCACCCATACTGTAAAAAATGGTTCACTTTGCCAATGTCGCCCCTGTTTCAGGGAAGGTCGGCAAGAGTTGCAGGGCTTATGTTCATTTAAGATTGGGTTTTTATATTGTAGTTCCACATGCGGTATGTGTGAGCGCGAAATTATGCGTGTCTGCTTATGGGAATGCATTTGATGTGAATCTCAAATGATACATATCTTATTTTGGATTTGGATTTGTAAAGAGCCACAAATGTTTTTTTGCCAACAATAAATAGCGTCGATGGGGCGAGGGGAGGGTGAAAAGCGAGTACAAGTAGCGGAGAGATCGTTAATCGATTCAGAACGATTTAGTTTTTTTCGATCAGAAGTATAATTCTGTGTTTTTTTTATATTTGCGTATGAAGCTAAAGAGCCGTAACTTCACACCCAAAGAGCCGCATGTGGCTGGTGAGCCGCAGGTTGCTTACCCCTAACCAAACCGATATCGATCCACCATATTTGTAAAAAGTCCGGTCTATAGCTTAGTTGGTAGAGTAACTGCATTCCATGCGGAGATCTCGAGTTAGAATCCCACTGAAGTTGTCAGAATTTATTTCTCGTTTCAGTGTTTATTTCTAACCCAAAATAAAATACCGGCAAGGCTTACTCAGCCTTCATAAGAAATGAGTGTCAAGCCACTCAGGAGCTGAATAACATCCATTTCAAGTTGGCGTAAAGTAAAAGTTACTGGGTTGTTCATTTTAGATTTGGATTTTAAATTATGAGTAGGTACACATGCAGCATTTGTAAGCGTGAACTTACATGTGTCTACTTGTGAGCATGCATTTTATATGAATCTTTAATGTAAATGTATATTTGCAACTAAGATTATGTATTGTAGTTGAATATAATGGTCTTCTTCTATTGGGTGGTTTCAAAATTTACCGACCTCGTTGCTGAAATATCGAGAATTGAGAACCACTGTTTATTTGATCACCATCAAACTTCACAGGATTCATTCTAAAAATATGTTACATGTTTCCTGAAAATTTCGTCAAAATCGGATGAGCGGTTTATGAGTATAGGGAACATACATACATACATACATACATACATACATACATACATACATACATACATACATACATACATACATACATACACACATCCTTCTTTATAGATATAGATAGATAGATTGCATTCCATGCCGAGATCTCGAGTTAGAATCCCATCGAATATGTCAGAAATTATTTCCCGTTTCAGTGTTTATTTTAAACCCAAAATAAAATACCGGCAAGGCTTACTCACTACTCAGCCTTCATAAGAAATTAGCGTCAAGCCACTCAGGAGCTGAATAACATCCATTTCAAGTTGGCGTAAAGTAAAAGTTACTGGGTTGTTCATTTTAGATTTGGATTTTAAATTATGAGTGGGTGCACATGCAGCATTTGTAAGCGTGAACTTACATGTGTCTACTTGTGAGCATGCATTTTATATTAATCTTTAATGTAAATGTATATTTGCAACTAAGATTATGTATTGTAGTTGAATATAATGGTCTTCTTCTATTGGGTGGTTTCAAAATTTACCGACCTCGTTGCTGAAATATCGAGAATTGAGAACCACTGTTTATTTGATCACCATCAAACTTCACAGGATTCGTTCTAAGAATATGTTACATGTTTCCTGAAAATTTCGTCAAAATCGGATGAGCGGTTTATGAGTCTATAGGGGACATACATACATACATACATACATACATACATACATACATACATCCTTCTTTATAGATATAGATAAGAGTAGGTACCCTATAGTGATGGCTTATTTCAAACGTGTCAGTCCAATTATTGCTACCGCCTTGTCTGCTTAGGTATAGTGCGGACATTCAAGTTCATATTTTATATTCCCCAAATAATAATAATAATAATATATTTATTTATACAAAAACACCTCTTCTCAATGAAAAGCGACTTCGTCGAAATAAAAAAGACTTTGTGTTAATAAGCAAAGCTCTGAACCATTCAATCAGTAATAATGTTTTCAACTTTAATTTACAGATGTCGTTAACGCGTCGTGGACAAGGTGCCGCCACCAAAGGGAGAGTCTGGAAATGCTACTTCAATGCAGTGACGTGCTTCAGGAAATGAATCTTTTAGCAACCTAGAGAAAGTACTTATAGGCAGTAACTAACATAAATATTATTACGTGTAAGGCTTCAAAATACAAAAAGCTTCTAAACGGTGTCTATAGATGGCAGAGAAAATAATGGTTTGAGTCTGAGATACAATAGTTCTTAGAATTAATATTTTAAAGTATTACAAAATATAACAAATATTTTCTTTAAATAGTTACCTCAAATTAAAAGCAACCAATAATGTAAAAAAATCCTGTCGGGGAAAGGTTTTATTCGAAAAAAGTGACGAAGTAGGTACCTTTTTTCCAATTTTTCTCATGAAAGGAATGTCAACAAAAATAAGCTTTTCATTGTTGAATTTTCAAACCCTTTTTGTACAATTTGATAGTAAGCTAGGATTTTATTCATAAGTTTATGAAACACGGAATCATTCTCTCATCCTTTCCATAATATTATGTTAATCTAATTATCAAAAATAAAAAAACATAGATGGCCACCCTTGTTTCCATATAATATGTCTTCCTAGGACAAACTTTTTTATCCTATTACCAGTATATCAATACAAAATAAATATATTTTTATTGAAGTCTTTAAAAATATTAGAGCAAAATATAGGCTGTTGATATCTGTATTCCGAGAAAAATATGAAATATATGAAAAATAATTATAAGAATGCCAACGGTACATAATTAATAATTGTATTGATGTAGTACCTAAATAAAAAATGTTTTTATTCCACTTAAACTGTGTTTTATATTTATGTTATATTTATTTAGTAGGTAACAAATAGGAAAAAAATACTTATCGCCCAGAATGAAATAAGAAATTTCTAAGTATTTTTAAATTATGGTTTATATGGTGTCACGACAGATTGGTTAAAGATAACTCGCCCACATCCAACTCGTCCATGGAAAAATCGGTCACCCAACAGTTCATACACACAACTTTGCGGTCAACGTTATTTTGGTCACAGACAATATAAATCTATAGACAGCTTCATCATAGAAAAAAACAATACATCAAAACTACAGTAATTACAAAGGTTTTTTAGAGAACGTAAATTTTCTGTGAGGGAGCTGTCTGTGGACCTATATTATATGTGACCGAAATCGTGGACAAACAGTCGTGTAACGGCTTTCTCCATGGCCAAGCTGTATATGGACACATGTCTGTGACCAACTTGTCATGGGTTAAAGTAGAGCTAAAAAATATAATCAAACGTTTTAAGTATTGCAATTTTGTAACTATCTAATCTAATCTAAGTTGCTAAGATATATCGCACGTTTAATATTAAAGAGCATTAACTCAAAAACATGAATGTTGGGAAATCACGTTTGAAGTTCAGACAACCAGTACAACTTGTATGGGATGAAAAAGGCGGCCGATGTTTTATCTAGTTCATATTCGTCCAAATTGAACGGCTGTCGCATTCTAACTATTCTTCTCGCATTGTTCTTGCGTTTTATTACAAAATCTTGATTTTCCCAATTTTCGAGTTATTTCTCTTTATTATTAAACGTGCGATATGTAACATTGGGGATTTACATTACATGCATTCTCACAAGCAGACACGTACAAGTTCGCGCTTGCGCATGCCGCATATGAACCTACAACATAAAAAGTAAATCTCAAATGGACATACACCCTGCAATTCTTGCTCACCTTCCCTGAAACAGGGGTGACATTGGCAAAGTGAACCATAAGTATATCAAACTAAGTATATCAAAATTAGGAATATATCGTCGCTGTATATATCAAATATCTAGAATTAATCCCATGTGACGTTTTGTCACATAGGATTAATTCTACAAAACGTCACATATGATTAATTCTACAAAATCAATTAATTCAATTAATTAATACAAGGATTAATTCTACAAAACGTCACATAGGATTAATGCTATATGCACGCCCAGATTTTAAGAAAAAAAATCAATTAGGTCGGCACATGAATGACAAAATCATGTCGTGTCACTGGTCGTTCCACAAAATGTTCAATCTTCAAATCGGTGAGTTTGTTAATTATTTATAACTCAAATCATATCTAGAGGTAGACAATGACACAAAACCGCAAGAAACGTTCAATTCGAATGGTCCGATGAAGTTTGAGAAACATTTTTCGCTTGAAATATAAAACCTTCTGTTACTCCTCAACCGTTGGCCGTATATTAAAAAAGATCTCCATCATCAATACATCTAAATCTAAATCTAAGCTGCAAAGATACGTATCTTTTAAGATTCATATTAAACGCATTCCCACAAGCAGACATGTAAAGTTCGCGCTAACATAATATGCCGCATGTGGACCTACAATATAAAAACTCAATCTCAAATGAACATAAGCCCTGCAACTCTTGCCGACCTTCCCTGAAACAGGGGTGACATTGGCAAAGTGAACCTGGCTCTTACATATATTCGGACTTCAACAGGGAGCGCCCCACCAGCTGTAAACGGATGTAGGTGGGGGGCAGACGAGGCAAGAGTATAGACAAGCGATAGTTGCAATCATTGTAAATGTGAAGTAGCTGTTTTGATATTGGACTTATAAATTAACAGCAAATAAAAAACAATCAGTATTTTTCTCTACTATTTATTAAAATGAAATTAAAAACATATTACATAGACTTTATAATTTATATTTGAATAACATTGTAAAATAAAGAGTCAATGCCCCAATAGTTTGATATAAATACAGTTATAAGAGTTTTTTTTTTACATTTACACTAATTCTTATATTTTACAATTATAATATATTAAGACTAAATTAATTAGTACGTATAACATTTTTTAATGTTGACGATATTTCAACTGTGAATATAGTACGCAGAGGTGGATACAGTTTTTAAATTCAATTATATGTACAGTAAAAATGTTGTATTTTAATTATTACAATAATCATAAGATATAATTATTGAAAAAAAGGGAATTCATCAAAGGATCGCAAACAACAAAAAGTTTCTTTCAGATTTAATAATTTCATGATAATTTCATTAATATCTATACTTTTTGGATATACTTTTTATATAACATCAACATTCATCCACAAAAATCAACAAAGAAAATAAAATCATGATACAATTAGGTGTGGTATTTATTATAAATATTCATTAGACTTGATTCATGGTAGCTTTGATATGTGAGTCCTATAAAACCAAAGACGGTAATTTAGATTTGGTTTTAATTTTGTGAAAAACAATACATTTTTAGTTGTTTTTCTATGATATTTCCTAGATTGCAGTCTTGGATTCTATTGTTCATGTTGTATAATTGTGTTTTTTATTAAAGTTTAAACCAAAACTCAGTGTTAAATTAAGTTTCCACATATAACGGACAAAAAAACCGGGTTGGCATGGGAAATGCCAACTTATACTTTGTTATTGGTTGCCCAGGATCCTGGTTAAATAGACCTGTGATGTTTGTTTGTGAATAAAACCGGCCATCAATGATATATATTTTGACACAACAAAACCCAAAGATAATAATTTAAAACATAAAATAGTTTGATTAATTAAAATATTCTATTATACAAAAATATTATAAAGTTACGATATTCTTATGATCTAAACAGTGTTGCAATATATATACTGGCTTTATCATTATACTCTATAGACTTTAATTCAAGGTAAACACAAAAACAAATGAGATCCGATAGTGAAGTTATTTGTTCAAAAGCGCCCGCTTGGGGTAAACCTGCCATGCCCCTGAACAAAAGCTTAAATGCGGCAACGCCTCCATATAATGTGATAGTTAGGAACTAAACATACTAACAGTAACTCAAAACCAAGTCTATTGAGGCTTACAAGTGCAATGTGTGGAGGTAACTTCAAGTACTGTAAACAACTCGTCGGTAAAATTGATTGAAAGTTCTAAGAAAAAATAGCCATACGTGTGTTTATTAAAATTTGGTCATGTCAGTTACGAAAAATTTGTGTGCTAAAGTAGAAGAGTTTTATTTGCTTAAAATATGTTTCACATTTGTAAATATTCAATAATTGATTGAAATCTTCCATTCACTTTGTAAAAATTATAAACATCTTATTAAATAACCTGTCGGACATCCATTCCAGGTTCTAGAGTAGAATTCATATAAAATGGTTTCATGCTTTACAAAATTATTGATGAGGGTGAACAGTATACACAGAGAAGGGTGGCTTCATCGTAAAACTGTTTAAAGCTCAATTTTCTTCAAATATCATTATTAGTTAAAAGTTTATTTTTAACAAAAGTTCAGATGGAATATATTAGTTATTAGTAAAGGGTGTACACAAAACAAAACAACAATATTCATTTATTTTGAATTATTATCTAATTTTTCTGCAAGATTACTACTGTCTTTGCAATTTCCCTTCTTAAAATGAAATAAAGAATTTAATATCATCACCATAACAAACTCCCCCAGCCCCAATACTCAGTCACTGATCACAACACACTTTACATACAATAATTAATCTGTTAAAACAATTAAAACAGCTCATGGCGCTACGATAGGTGGAGATTTGGACAAAATATTAAATACTTCTTTATGAAAATTTACTTGGTGCATATCACTTTACTGTCGTGATTAAAAATACTCAAAAGGGACAGGAGTCTCAATGGAATTCTATGTATGAAAACTTTCAAGATTTAGGGTCCTCAGCAAACAATACCCAAACATTACTTGCTTTTTTCCCCTAACAATCCATCGGTGGGTGACATCACAATTTTTGGCCTACGCCAATTGTGCCAACTTAATTTCAGTATTTTTTTCACAATGACAACAATTGATATTTTGAACCAAACACTAGTAAAATTTTGCATAAAAATTGTGCGCATTTTATTTATCAGCTCATTTATATTTTCTCAAATCTGCAGCCCATGGTTTAGCCTCAACATTGGAACACCAATCCAGTTAGTCAGTGCGGTTAAAATTAAATAATACCTACACTTTAAGGGCCTCAAACGCATTCTGCCCCGATTGTCTATAGAGTATCAGACAAATTGTGTGAAATCTTTCATAAATCTCCATACACTACTAACTTCCAGACTGAAAAAAGCAGGTAGAATGTTGGGCGAATGCGTCTAGGATGAAATGGCTTTAAAACATTAATTATACATATTTCATTAGGCTACTTGGAATACGCAGAGAGGCTGGCGACAACTTCAGCGGAGCTATCATGTTTGTCTGGCAGCGTGGCAGTGGACATCATCTGCGAGCATCTGGCATCTGCCCAGCGGCTGAGAGAGATAGAAGCTGCTGCAGAAAGAGAGCCTGGCCGTGCGGAAGACGGCCATAGCAGCTTCGGCACAAGTTAAGGAACTGCTGCAGTCAGATGATGATAGCCAGCATCAATTGCTGAAGCGGAAGCAAAACAAGAACAAAATAAGTCATCAATTGTTCAACAAAATATTCATGAGATGTTGTGCATAAAAACAGCATTTATAATAATAAAAAATAACTCAAATTTAGGTAAAACATTTCCTGCTAATTTTTTCTTCATTTCTAGATAAACTGGAAGTAGTACTTGACTCAAATACAATCAAAGACGATGATTTAGGATTTTTAACCAAAAATGAGATAAATAAAAATAATTACATTATCTGTTTCTCGTTTTGAACACAAACTTCTTAGTTCTCACAAGTATTTCTTATATTTTAATTTATTCATCACAAATTACCATGCCACAAGAAAGAACACATTTTTTCAAGATAACTAGAAGTGTGAGAGTGAAGAGTCTAGGTCTACAATTCAAAAGACTGAAACCAGAGAAGAGACGATCTTGCAGCAGCTGTAGGGTGTGGAGCATCAAGTCATATACCTAAGATGAATCTACAGATGTGTAGGTCACATGGCACACATGGTTCTATGTACTTGGAGAATCTTTCATATTCAGACATCTGACAAGGCTTAGACTAGGGTTTTTTAAATTAGAATTTTGTTTTCTGTTTTACTTTTGATGTCTGATATATTTTTTTTTTATTTTAAAAATGTAATTTGTTGTGTACGTTCCTTGACTTATAGGTTGGTATGCGGCTGACCACCCATGCTGTAGAAAATGGTTCTCTTTGCCAATGTCACCCCTGTTTCAGGGAAGGTCGGCAAGAGTTGCAGGGTGCATGTTCATTTGAGATTTGGGTTTTTATATTGTAAGTCCACATGCGGCATGTTTAAGCGTGAACTTATACATGTCTGCTTGTTAAAAT
This sequence comes from Agapetus fuscipes, assembly GCA_951799405.1. Lineage (NCBI taxonomy): Eukaryota > Metazoa > Arthropoda > Insecta > Trichoptera > Glossosomatidae > Agapetus > Agapetus fuscipes. The sequence goes on from OX637336.1 coordinate 10,720,825, forward strand.
GCATATAATGTAAATACTTAATGGCACATATCTTTGCAACTTAGATTAGACAGTGAAAAGCAAGAGATAGATGTACAACGCTAATGGCTGAAAAGCTTAAACATGTGTGCGATGCTGTACCGGTGGGCTGAGCCTGTGCTAGTAAGGCTTGGTGTCCTTGCTGAGACGTGTCTCGATGTCCACGCGGCAGATGGGGCAGTGCTTGTTGGTGGAGAGCCACTGGTCCACACACTCCATGTGGAACAGATGCATGCAGGGTAGACGCCTGAAATGTAATCAGTTGCCTGTAAAAATTGTTGCACTTTATCATGTTAACTACAAGGGTGTGACCGGTATGTAGTCTAGTGGGAATGCTTCAGACTCGTAAATGGAAGGTCGTGGGTTCCAATACCTGGTTCAATTCTCGTCAGGCCTTTTGATGATAACTTAGACCCAAGTTCAACAGGTGTCATTGCGTAATTATGAATTAATAATTTGCCAAAATAAAAATGATGAATTATTTATTGATAGTGTTGATAACTATTTATATTCAGGCAAATTACATTTCAATTCACACATTAAGTTAAAATAAAGTGGAATGACTCAAACTAAGAGAAACAGACCTCAACTCATGAGAAGTTTTCAGTGCAGTTAGTTTTTCCTTCAGTCTAAAGATAGTTAAATCAACACACACACACACACCTGAATGTCCTATTTGGAATCGATATAATATTAGGTCTTGTCTGGATGTATCCATTATTTGTGAAGCAGATACTTCTTCCCTAGAATGATTTAAATTCTCTGGGATCTGCTGCCATGGTATATTACAGCCCGTGTCTGCGCTGGGCAGTATAGTGGAATCTCTCTTAACGAGCACCTCTCATACCAAGTAATTTGCATAACCAGCAAAAAAAAATGAAAAAATTGCTCCCTTAACGAGCGGCATTTTGCATAATGAGTGATGCAGAAAGGGGAAGTCACATAACGTATGATGCCACAAAAAAGCCACAAGAAGACAGCCATTAGAGAATAAAAGTAACGGTAGAAATGAAACGTAAAATCATTGAATAGCGAGAAAGTGGTGGAAGGTGGTGAACAGAAGGCTTGGGTGACACGTGACATTTTCACTGAATGGATCAATGGAGTGTCACATTTTCACCAAATTTTAAGGAGTCTGCTAAAACAAATGTCTCCAGACAGTTTTCTAGTAAAAAATAATTAATTATTTGTCATAAATTAAAAAATAATAATCTAGTTTTGATTTTTCATAATGTTTTTATCCAGGTTGTTACGATCATTAACAATTTATAAGCATGTAATTTTCTTTCAATAAATGTTAAAAAAATAAATCGCATTGGAATGTTTTATCGTGTTTTACATTGATTTATACGGGAAAATTAGCTTCGCTTCAAGAGTGTTTCACATAACGAGCGAGGTTCTGGACTGAATTAGAGAGGTTCCACTGTATTGTGAAGTTGACTGACCTGCAATCATTGTCGTTCTCAAACACGGACAGGCAAATGGTGCACTTTTCCACGGCGTCGTCCTCGCTGAGGGTGTCGGCGGGCGGCGGCCGCCTGCGGTACTTGTGCGAGTAGGTGTTGCCCTCGATGACGTCGCGCGTGGCTCCCCGCTGCGCCGGCACGCGCCGTGCCTCCACCCAGTGCATCAGGTGGGGCATGGAGCCCGAGTCACGCGCCAGCAACGGCCCGCTCACCCCGCGACCCTGGGAACCACACAATGATCATCCTAAGTTTATTCCAATAAAATATGTACATGCCTCTTTAACCGCCCTACCTTTGGGTTATTATTCAAAAAATATGTAAAAAAACATTGGGTTTTTTTCAATAGATTTTGCAAAATCACGGATTTGCGGCGTGAAATGTATAGGACAGACGAAAAATCTCCGAAAACGTTTGTTAGCTTCGGCTGACCTTGAAACACTAAACGTGATAACGCAGGAACAAACTTGATGTATATGAACGTATAGAATTTGTTTGTGGGTTTTTGGTTATAGACATTTTTTTGAATGAACGTACGTGATACGGCTTGTGGCGTTCGGGCGACAAGATAGAGAATGCATCACATACGTTCGTATGGGTAGGGCGGTGAACAATGTTTTACATACTAATAATAAAGTATAGAAAAGAAATCTCCATGCCTGAACTAGGACAACCTGTGTCTCAGACATAGTCTAGTGGTTAACACTTCTGACTCGTAAATGGAAGGTTGTGGGTTTGAATCCCCGCGGAGCACAAAAAATATACTATTTATATTTTCAAATATGCTCTTCGCTGGGTGAAAAATTCATGTACCTTTACCAAAGATTGGTCACTAAAGGTCCATCCAGCCTTACAGCAACTGGGTCTTGCTTGAGAATTGGCGCTTTCTATAGCGACGACCAAGCTTGCAAAGGGCTCTTGTGCGAGGTGTGGTTCACACAAAAACAGCGCTCATCAAATAAATCATCCTTAAATTATTTTATTATTCATTTATGCAAGAAAGGCGATTGCAGTTTCCTGTACAACTTGAAAAATGTGTGCAATGAGTTTTACAATATAAAGAAGTATAAAGAAACATTGTACATTAAACGCAACGCAACTAAGCTACACATATAGTGTAACTGCTTGCCTGCGTTATCCCCGAAGGGGTCGCATGTGGCGCTTCGGGACCTATTTATTTTTACAGGCAAGGGGGCCGGCCTCACACCAACCACTTTCAGTTGAAGTGGGGGTTTCCCAGCTCCCGGGGGGGCTGGTTCTCATTTCTAGTGAAGGCTGAGTAAGCCTTTGAGATCGAACCCTTGCTCTCGGCATGGAATGCAAGCATTCTACCAATTGAGCTATCGATATCGATCGCGCCAATTCTCAAGCAAGACCCAGTTGCTGTAAGGCTGGATGGACCTTTGGTGACCGGTCATTGGTAAAGGTTTTATGAATTTTTCAACTCGGCAAAGAGCAAATTTGAAAACATAAATGGTACATTTTTTGTGCTCCGCCGGGAATCGAACCCACAACCTTCCCATTCAGAGTCTGCAGTGTTACCACTGAGCTACGGACCGGTCTACATTAAGTAAAAAAAATATATTACAATAAAAACTATAGGTTTTTAATGATTTTCCCCGTATTTGTGTAATGTCAACTTCAATCACATACAGATTGCTTTTATCATAAAATAGCATTAGGTACAAATAAATGTTTACAAATGAAATCACACATTACACATTTACAGCTGACATCAGCATCGCCTGATGCCTTATCATTGTTTTCCAATTTCTACTGAAGATGATGCATCAGTGCTCCATGCAAATGGACTCTTCTTCACGGTCTATCAGAATATTAGTAACCAACCTTAGCAACCTATCATACAATATTACTTTACCTTTTTCTTAAGAACCCAACCAAGTGACGTCATAGTTTGACTATGTTCCTTGTGATAAGGAGGATCCTTAATGTGGCACGCGCAAACAGGGATCTTTTATCTTGCGTAAAATTTAATAAATTATCCTCAATTATATACACACACCAAGCAATGGGCCGACCTCATTATGTTTTCTTAAGTTACAAAAGCGTGATTCATAAAAAGTCTAATTTTCAATGGTTGATAGCTCACTTGGTAGAGTGCTCGCATTCAATACAGAAAGCTCGGGTTTGAATACCAGCGATGGTGTCAGAAATGACTTCTCATTTTTGTTTTATTTCCACCCAAACCCAACATAAAATACTGGCTTTACTCAGCCTTCACAAGAAATGAGAACCATCCTCCTCGAGAGCTGGGAAGCCCCCACTTCAACTGAAGTGGTTGGAGTAAGGCTGGCTCCCTTACCTTAAAAAATTAATAGGTTCTACTCAGCACATGCAAGCCCTTCAGGGAGATGCGGCAAGAAGTTACACTATGTGTGTAGCTTGGTTGCAATTTGCGTTGCTTGGTAAAAAAAATGTGCAATTGAACTCACCATGAACGTTGGCTGGATAGATATGTGCAGGTGGTGTGGTGGAGGTAAATAATGGTACAGATGATGATGCACATGTTGGCCATCACTGCAACAACAACAACATTGCCATTTCAACACACTGTTTTCAAATTAAAAAAAAAAAATTGTGAAAGGCTTTGGAAAGCCATTATTAAAAGGTGTTATTATTTTTTACAAATAAAAAAATGACAACTTTGTTTTATTGTTATTTTTTGAGTCCTTCCTAGCGTTTTCAGAGAACCTCCATCTTCAGGTAACAAATTATGACATTGTTTTCTGTAGATACTAAGATAACTGAAGCTATAAAAACAATGTGAGCTTTCAAAATATCAACATTTGGAAATTGATGGTGGAGGATGTTCCAAGGTTAAAGAGGAGTTCAAGGTTCAAGAGGAGTTCAAGGTCAAGAGGAGACAGCAAGGCCAAGAGCTTCATCAATCAGACAGAATCCCTTAAGATGATGTTAACGGCAAAATTTGAGCAAGATTTCCATAAAAATCTCATTACAATAAAGTATTATGCAGTCTAATAACAACATCAGCGGTCTGGCTTTATTTCTAGGTTACCAGCTGAAGTCATAAGAGTGATTACCATAGCTAGTCACTTAAACATGCAAACACCATATTTCATTATTCAATATTATCTGAATTGATCCAAAACTTTTATTCTGGTTACCGACGTGGATATTGTCTTATTTCGGATATCCGATGGTGGAGTCCAGTCGATAGTTAGCATGCTTGCATTCCATGCCAAGAGCTTAGGTTAGAATCCCACCGAGGGTGTCAGAAATTGTTTCTCGTTTTGGTGTTTATTTCAAGCCCAAACAAAAAACCGGTAAGGTTTACTTAGCCTTCACAAGAAATGAGTATCAGCCCCCTTGGGAGCTCAAAAATCTCCACTTCAACTGAAGTGGAGATCACTCGCCACATGCAAGCTTTTCGGGGAAAACGCGTCAAGAAGTTACACTATGTAGCACTGTGTGTAGCTTAGCTGCATTTTTGCTTGCATTTGCGATAGTTTCGTTTTTGGATATCCATTACATCCCTGCAAATAATAAGGGCACTTGGACTTATGCCAGATTACTGAGGGTTTCTAATCTAATCTAAGTTGCAAAATATAAGTAACATTAGAGATTCACATTACATGAATTTTCACAAAACAGACATGTTTAAGTTCGCGCTTAAACATGCCGCTTGTAATCCTACAATATAAAAACCCGAATCTCAAATGGACATACACCCTACAACTCCTGCCGACCTTCCCTGAAACAGGGGTGACATTGGCAAAGTGAACCATTTTCTGCAGCATGGGTGGTCAACCGCATACCAACCTATAAGTCAAGGAACATACACAGCAAATTGCATTTTTAAAATCAACAAATTATAACATGTATGGACATCAAAAACTAACAGAAAACAAATTTTAATTTATAAAACCCTAGCCGCCAACAGTTTGATATGAATAAAATGATTTACTAAGCAGGCATGGGAGCAGCGTATTCTCGATCAGCAGGTTGGTTGATCTCGGCCTGGTCCATGTTTTCCGGTAATAACTGAAATAAAAAATCACATGTACATGGTGAAAAAACCAGACAACTGAGAGACAAAAGAGAATATTTACATTTCTTCTGAACAGCCATCTAAAGAACAAGATGTCTATTGCAAACTGCAACATATGACAGATCAACGTGTTTATTTTAATTATCACAAAAATGAAAATTATTTGGAACAAGCATAATGCAAGCATCCGCCTGCTGCGAGGAACGCACACGTAGCCTATCATGGCAATGCTCTCGTGAACTGAACTGTTCCCCGCACTGACAACAGATAATGTGAACAATAATCAAAGTTTGGTCCAATAATCTGTATTTTAGTTATTGTACACATCGCCAGTGTTTAAACAATTTTTATTTGACAAACAATACATAAACAATCTATACCGGCATAATATTGCGACGTTACAAAGCAAAGAAGATAAGTGATGATGCATCAACTCATTCTAGTCAGCTCTAGTTATGTAGACCAACAAGGCTTTCAATATGTTTTGAAATTTAAGGTAGTGGACCTATGTAAGTCTAACTAGGATGAATGTTAGTCAATGGTTATAGTATATCACATGGAAAAGCTTTTAATATAACCACATAATGTAAATAACAATGACACACTGATCGCATCACCTCTACAAGATAAACACATGATGGATACTTTTTCTGTAAGTGCTTCCTAAGATATCAATGTGCCACTATAGATGCCCATTGGAGTCTTGGGAAAAATGTTCAAATGGCATTTTTTTTTACCAAAACTGGTTACCAAAGGTTCATCTAGCCTTAGTAACTGGGTCTTCCTTGAGAATTAGCACTTTTTAGAGCGATGACCGTGCTCACAGTAGAGATGTAAAAAAAAAACGCAACTAAGCTACACATATAGTGTAACTTCTTGCCGCGTTATCCCCGAAGGGGTCGCATGTGGCGAGTTGAACCAATTTATTTTACAGGTAAGGGGGCCGGCCTTACGCCAACCACTTCAGTTGAAGTATGTGATTCACATGAAAAGCAGCACTCCCCAAAAACATATTTGAAAGATTTTTTGGGACGTGCTGCTCTTTTGGGAAGCGCGGTCTCTGAAATTTGTGCGGGTCTGACGGTGCGGCTGAACCAAATTGATCGCATCATCGCCCGCAGATCTGAGTGTCTGGCTTTTCACACCCATCTCAACAGGCGACATCATGTCACTCAGGTAAGGTGGAGCCAAGCAATTGATGGCTTTATAAACCATCAGACAAACACGGTAGACCACCCTCTCCGGGAAGTGAAGCCAGTGTAGTTTTTTTAACAGCGGAGTGATACCGAATACGAATCTTGCTGCCGAATTCAAGACCGATTGAATGCGGTTGAACTGCTTCTTCAGCTGACCACTATGATGATAGTCAAAGATCTCCTTCATTTGCATCTTAAATATAAGAGATTGGTTTGACAGACATACCGGCATGACAGACAGGTCCGGTCCCAGGAACAGGGAGTGGCGGGAGTTTCTGATGATCTGTGGGTTGGCTGAGGGGTGGGGGTGAGGATGGGGATGTGGGTGAGGGTGGGGGTGAGAGTGGGAGTCTGTGGTGCACGAGTTGGCACCAACCATGCTGCGGCGCTGCATCTCCTGAGAAAGTAGGTACATAGACAAACATTAAAATTCAATACAGAAGGTTCTACAACAATGTTTTACATTTCAAATCCCAAATTCTGATCATCCTGCTGGACCACCTTGCCGGCCTTTTTGAAAGGCCAGCGCCGATTCAAGTACACCAGAACCTTTGAAAAGATCGAAGCGCCTGGCTTACCATTGATAATGCCCATCGAAGCCTATGGGCGAAACTGTACGGAATAAAAACCAACCAGACCACGCTACACAGCCCGGAAAAAGTTACAAATGTTTGTTTGTGGGCATGCATTTGATGAGTTTTGATGATAATGATGATGATGATGATGATTTCATTATCAGCGCCGTTTCGTAACTCAATGTCACTCCAATGTTAATATATATTTGCAACTTAAATTATAGATTATATACCACTCTTTTTGGGCCTTAATAGGCCTGCTGGCATTTGAAAAGGTTATAAAGGAAGGAGCTGAAGACCACCATCTTCACAAGAAGAGAGTGAGCGGTGGGCGCCCTTGGGGTGGCTGGAGCCACTAAACGGCGCCCAAAAGAAGAAAAGTTATCCAAATATATATATCTAATCTAATCTAATCTAATCTAAGTTGCAAGGATATGTTACATTGAAGATTCACATTACATGCATTCTCACAACCAGACACGTACAAGTTCGCGCTTGCACATGCCTCATGTGAACCTACAACATAAAAATCAAATCTCAAATGGACATACACCCTGCAACTCTTGCCGTCCTTCCCTGAGACAGGGGTGACATTGGCAAAGTGAACCATTTTTACAGCATGGGTGGTCAGCCGCATACCAACCTATAAGTCAAGGAACACACACACACGACAAATTACATTTTATACATCATTAAATAATAATATTCAAATACAAAATATCCATTTACAAACAAAAACAAATTCCAATTTAATAAACCAATAAATAAATATAAAGATCAGTTTTTCCACAATCGTTGTGCAAAAAGGCTGACTCTTGAAGACGCTGGCTATGTCACCAGCGAAACGTTGAGAATAATGTAATTTCTCCCATAACGGTTCAAATGATATACTAAAAAGTAATCAATCATTATAGTTAATTATAATATGTAAATATGCAAAATGACTGTTGAAACAGTTTAAATTTGTCAATAATTGCCTATTTTAAATAAACCATTACTACATGTACCTGTTTGTGAGCATGCATTTAATATGAGCCTTAAATGTTAACATATCTTTGCAGCTTGGATTATGGATTATAGATAGATTAAAATTGTTGATTGTTTAGTCGATGGCCCACCCACCTGCATGTGCTGCTGTCTCTGCCACAGGCGCTCATGCACTGCGTAAGGGGGCACAGGCATGGCGGGCGGGGGGCTGAAGCCCGAGCGCCCACTCGCCCCGCCCAGCACAGAGTGGCCTATGAGGCCCAGGAGGCCGGGGGGGTCGCCGGCGCCATGGGCTAGGGGGGGGCCGGGCAGACCACGACCCCGACGTTCTGAAATTGCACAAACATGAATTGAATTCCGTAGAGCTTTGTTGTGCTGAGGAAAGTAAAGGTATTTTATTTGACTGTGCTATTTTATGTAATACTAATCCTTGAATTTTTTTTTCTTTGTTATTCATTGTAAATTGCCTTGTCATAAAATTATGTAAATGGACAATCATGTCCATTAATAAAAAATAAATCAATAAAATGTGCCATAATACAAACATGTTGGTCTGATGGTTTACACAGCTGTAAAAAGTGTGGCTTCTTCATATTTCACATTTATTAGTCGGTCCGTAGTCTAGTGGGTAACACTTCTGACTCGTAAATGGAAGGTCGGGGGTTCGAGTCCCGGGGGACCACAAAAAATATACAATTTATATTTTCAAATATGCTCTTCGCTGGGTTGAAAAATTCATATACCTTTACCAAAGACCGGTCACTAAAGGTCCATCCAGCCTTATAGTGAGAATTGGCACTTTCTACAGCGACGACCAAGCTCGCAGAGGGCTCTTGAGGTGTGATACACACAAAAACAGCGCTCTTCAAATAAATCATCCTAATATAATTATTATAATTATTACAAACATGTCAGTCTTATGGTTTACAAAGCTGTAAAAAGTGCGGCTCCTTCAAATTTGGCTGGTATATTCTCGCTCGTTGAAATGGGTTTGATGATAATGTAATTGATGACTTTTTTAGTACTGTGACAGCCAGATTTAAGTATCGGCACCAACACAAAGTTCCCTTTTCAACCACCAGAGGGCGAAGAACAATCGGTGACATGGAAGAAAATGCCACGCCACGTAGCAAGCATATCCTTCTTCCTCTTCCCCTTTCCTACTTGGACCGCCGACCTAAATAGACGTACCCGTCACGCCCTGCCCGACCATCCACCTTGCTTTTGTATTTCCAATTTAAAATTGTGTTGTGAATTCTTTGATCCCTTCCAACATCCGTATTAGCTTTGACAGTTCAGTAATTTATTCCCAGTAAATTCTGTGTTTCAAAATGAATCAAATATTAATTAAGCAAATCTGTGTTGTAACCGTACTGTCAATAAATATTGATGTGTTTCGTGAACTGACTAAAGGTGTTTCTTTTCCATAGTTAAATTAATAGGTTGGTGAATTGCATTCCTCTTTCACAAATTTATTTTATAAAAAAAGCCACAAAATGTGATGTTGACTATGGAATGCTTGTCTCACCTATGAAGTGATGTGGGAAGAGCGGAGAATGTGTGAAGACGTGGGTCCACGTCCTCTGCGGATGGTTGGTGTGGGCGGGGTGGGGGTGGGGCTGGGGGGGCATAGCGCTCCCTGCCGCCCCCCCTCCCAGGCAGTTGTGGCCCTGTGGGTAGTACACACAGGGCGCCATGCGGAACCTGCAACCAAACACATTCAAATCAATTGATATTTAAAGTAAATAACATATCAATCGTTAAAAGGTAATAGGGCATAAGCGACCAAAACTAAATTGTTCACAGGAGAGCAATTTAAAGTTTGAGATTGCAGAAAAATGGCATAACTCTTGTATTTTTTATCATATTGTTAAAATCAAAACAGCTCTAACATTAAAAAAATAAATAAAGGTATTTATTGGCATTCCTATTAATGTGGTTTTACAATGTTTTATGATTTTTTATGTCACAAGCGCATTTAGGACAAAAAAGGCCAATTTTTTTAGGTTACACAAAAACCATACTTTACCATAGAAAACGCAGCTGTTTGCTTGGGCATAAACAACAAAAAAATCACCATAGAGCCATGGGAGTGAGTGCATTAGAAAGAATGGAAAATTTTAATAGGATAGCATTCATAACTCATTTTTGAGCAAAACGTCGCTTATATATTATACTTCCTTTTAACCGCTGACATAGACTTTTACCTTAAATTAGGCATGTCAAATTAAGATGATATGGCGGGCAAATGATTTTTGTACTAAATTGCACTCAATGTAAAAAATGACGCCAAATTGAACTTGTTAATGGGGTAAAAACGCATAAATCGAAAACGACCAACATGTTCTTCCTCGTCTGACCCACGCCCTGTATATCCATCCCATCCGGGGATGTGTCACAGGACTCGCATGCAAAACATTTAAATATAGATGCAAGTGGCAGAAGCCTCTCCCGTGAGGCTAACACTCTCTCCAGTGTAAAACAAGACAAGGTGGCTCAGAACACAAGCAAGCAATGATAGCCATAAGTGAAGGAATTTAAAAGGCTCGATGATTTTAAATTACACCCTTTTTGCACAGTTATGGATAACTCAATGGTTATTGCTATCGATCAGTTTCAGCTATCCTGTAGAATATAGGCCTTCAGGCAAGCACGCCACATTTTTTTACAAATAAACAGCTTAAAGCCTTTGGGGCCGTCCATATATTACGTCATCGATTTTGGCCGATTTTCGACCCCCCCCCTTACAATCATCCTATAGTCATTATCTAATGACCCCCCCTCCCCCTCTTGCTGTAATAATGGATGAGCTTAATAATTAATAATGTTATATTACTTACATAATATTTTGTATATTTTGTAGAAATTGGTGTGTGATGAGCCCATGGCTATTTAACATAGTCATGGACAAGTGTGTTCGAGATGCTAGACTTGATGATTGTGGATTAATGATAGGAGAGAGCAAAGTAAGCGGTCTACTGTATGCGGATGATGCAGTCCTTGTATCTGATTCAGCAGTGGAATTGCAAATGATGCTCTCTAGATTGAACGAAGCTTTGAAAGGTAATAATTTGAAGTTGAATGCAAGAAAGATGAAAGTTTTGATTTTTGAAAGAGATGATGAAAATATGAATTATGAATTTAAAATTAATGGAATGAATGTTGATGTTGTAAATGAGTTTGTATATTTGGGAAGTAAGTTTGAAAAAGATGGAAGAATAGCCGGTGAATTTGAAAGAAGAATAATGAAAGGCAGGTGTGTACTGGGTGCGACCGCTTGCATCGCCAGGAACCAAAATCTCTCAAAAAATGTTAGATTGGCGGTGCACGGTGGTATACTAGTGCCAACCTTGATGTATGGAAGTGAAGCCTGGACGGTGAGTGAAAGGGAAATTAGTAAAGTCCATACAGTAGAAATGGACTATCTAAGAAGTATGATTGGGAAAAAACGAAGTGACAGGGTGAGGAATGATTTTGTAAGAGAAGAATGTGGTGTAAGGGAAAGTGTGAAAGTGAAGATTAAAAGAAGTATGTTAAGATGGTTCGGGCATTTGGAGAGAATGAGTGATGAAAGATTGACGAAGAAAGTATATGTTGCTAGACTAGATGGATGTCGTGGTAGAGGAAGACCGAGAAAAGTATGGAAGGATCAAATCTCTGAAATAGCGAATGAATGGGATATCCAGAGTCATAATAAAAGGAGGACTTGTATGAAAAAGGTTATGACTCTGGATGAAATGAAAGAAGTATGCAAGGACAGGAAGAAGTGGCGGCTAATCTGCAATGTTGATTTCTAATGTTGGTGTATTCATTTGCTACATTTTTTGCATAGGAAATTTTTGACTTTTTTTGTATAGATTTCTTTGTAAGGTTTTGTTCTTTTTTATATTTAAATGTAATTTATTATTCATATTCCTTGACTTATAGGTTGGTATGAGGCTGACCACCCATACTGTAAAAAATGGTTCACTTTGCCAATGTCACCCCTGTTTCAGGGAAGGTCGGCAAAATTTGTGGGGCTTATGTTCATTTGATGTTTGGATTTTATTTGTAAGTTTTGTACACATTCAGCATTTGTAAGCGCGAACTACACTTGTTGGTTTGTGGGCATACATCTGAGAGCTTTAAATGAATATATCCTTGCAACTTAGATTATAGATTATTATAGGTATTTACAAGAACGACGTCACTTTTGTTACTCGTACATCATTTGCCATCATCCGAAGACCAGACTCCCCCCCCCTTAATGCGAATGACGTAATATATGGACAGCCCCTTTCACAAACTTATAAAAATCATACATTAACATAAAATATATATTGTGTGAAAGTTTACATATTAGTGTGTGCTTTTATCCAACCTATCACAAAAACAGTGATAAACCGCTGCTGTCACAGACTGGAGAAGTGTCATGCATCAATTTAAAAATAAATAATGTGTCAACGGTGTAAACATTGGTGCAACCAATGTCATGGCCAGTCGCCTGTTTGACATGCCTGGCTAAGATAAACAAGTTGTGAGGAGTGTGCGTACCTTGTCCGCAGCACATTCAGGTGTGGTGGCTGAGACAGAGGCATGTGCGGGTGCCTAGTGGGGCGGGGCGGGGGCGCTGGGGCAGCCCCGCAGTTCATCCTGATGCTCGGAGGCGCCTCCGGGTGACAGGGGTACGGCCTGTCTTCATCTGGCTCATCATTAGTGAGATCAACCAGGGCAATCGGTGACTGAAATTTAAGATTTGGAAATGATGTATTCAGTATTATCTAGTCAAGGTTCACTAGTGGTTAACACTTCAGACTCATAGATTTGTTTGATCATTCAATTTTAAAAAAACACTGAGGTTGAGGTTGTAGAAGAGATGCAGCAAAGTTACCACATTAATTTAGCCAAGAATTCAGCAGCAACAAGCGCTGGCTGAGAGGGTGCATTGTCACGGTGATAACTCCAACTGTGGGTCTATTTCATCATCATCATCTTTCAGAAAAGCCCCCAACAAAGCTCTCTCTAAATTTGCAGTGCCATGTCTTCTATAATCCTGACTTTGATACCAGTGATTTTGTTTTTAATCACAAATCATAAAAATTTTAAACCCAAAAAAAGCCTTCTGAAAAAAATTCAGAAATCAGGCAGCTTTAACGAGGTCACAGCTTTTTGCGTATAGACTTACAGGGAGACTATAAACAATAGAAAAACACCGCCAGCACTTAGTTGAGACCCGATGGTCATCTATAATCTATCAATAATCTTAGTTGCAAAGATATATTAACATTTAAGATTAATATTAAATGCATACCCACAAGCAGACACGTGCTAGTTTACGCTTACAAATGCTGCATGTGTACTTACAATTTAAAATCTAAACCTCAAATGAACATAAACCTGAATAAGAAGCATAAATTTGAAATATTCAAGGCCAAGCACTGTAAGCCAGATATGGTTACATGCACGAGGTTACTTGCATGATTAACAGGGACACTATTTTGTGAATTTGAAATAGACGGGAGAATCGTCACCTTTGGTGTTTCTAGAACTTGGACGACGTCATCATCTGAAGAGGAATCAGAAAGTGAGTCGGAGAAACAATCCAACTGAAGGTCGGGAGCAGACAGAACATTACTGGTTTCATTTGGTGAACTTTTAGTGGCGGGAGGCTGAAAATATACAACAAAACATTAGTTCAACAGTACAGATTCTTTAAATCAGATTATCAATTAAAGAAAAAAACAATCAAAACTAACATGCTGTAATATGTATCACTGCTCATGAAAATGCTAAGGAGCTGGATTTTAAACATGAACATTCCTATTAATTTTTGTAACCTGCTAAAAACAAGCTACGGGCAATCAGATTGAATAAGGCCCGGTATTTTCAACATTAGCATATTATGTGACTTTAAACTGATAACAAAACTGCCCACACATTGTCATAAGTGCGTCCTTTTTATTCAGGATGAAGTCGCTATAAATACAGGGCCTAAGAAATCCACTAAAATGAATATAAAATATACTATTATAACATATTGCAAGAATATAGTGATAAATATTTAAAATTACTGTTTCACAGCAGCTTCTGGAGCAGGCGAAGGAAGAGTCGGGCATTCTGCTGGTGCCAGGAGTAGCTTCCATCACTGTAGGATTAGCCGGTTCTTCCGTGGACTCGGGCCACGACTGACAAGGCTCTATCTTCTCCTGTTTGATTTCTTCATTACTCGTCTGACTGCTGACAACCATCTCAGAGCTGGTGTCTGCCTCTTGCTTAACGTCCACCTCCATGCTCTCGTGAGCATCCGACACAGAATCGTGAACTTCTGCTTTTACTTCAGTGGAAGGTCCAGCAGCAGCGTAGCCAGGTTCATGGCAATTCTGGCAGAAGCTATCTACAGGATTAGAGCAGGCGGGAGTTTCAGTTTTAATTGAAGTAGATGGTTCATCTTTAACGGTAACAGTGGGTGGCGCATCATTTGATACTTCAACCTTTATTTTGTCACTAGATTTAAAGTGAGGACGGCTTGTAGATACCTCAAGAATGGACATAGGGTTGTCCATAGCAGTACTGAGCATTCGAGCGTCAATGCAAGAATTAATGTCTTGATTAGGATAGCAGGAAGGTTCAAAGACAGCTTGTCGGCTCGTTCCTGGGACAGGATCACTTATAGTTGAAGAGGCACTAATTTTATCCGAGGTTCCCTTTTGAGGGCAATTTTCACTTTTGCATACTTTTCTATTATTCGGGTAGTGCTCTTGTTTGACGGCAGAAAGGCACTGATGAGGAGAAGAAGCGCTGCCTCTGCTGACAGGATGAGTGCCCCTCCAGGAGGACTCCAGCGAAGGCAGAGAAGGAAAACATCTTTGGCATTTGCAAGGCCTCTCCGAGCAACTTATTGTAGAGTTGCCAGTGTGAAGACATTGCTGAGAGTTATTTTTCCATTTGAGCCGGCAGGGATTGGCAGGTTTACTTGGGCTGGCTTCCTGCTTTACTTTCACTTGAGATACGTTACTACTGGGACACTCCTCTTCCCCTTTAATAGTCACCCTAGAACTCCCCGCAACAGGACACGGCTCAGAGTTATTCCTTCCAGACTTTTTAGGTCGATTTCTAGGTAAGTTTTTCTTATAATTATCACAAAGTAATCTTTTTCTAGGAGTCATGTTATTATCTTCTTCTCCAGAACTGACTTCAATCCAAGCAGAGTGCTCTTCCCGAGGGAGATTAGAGGAATGATCACTTTGACTAAGGCTATTCATAAAGGAACCAGCTTCATCAATCGTGTTCAAATAATTTGTAAAGTTGCTCGGCGCAGAATAATCTCTGGCTGTTTCCCCGAGCCTCGAATTACAACTGAGATTCAAGATGTTTTCATTATGATAAGGTAGCGGGTGGACTCGGTGTCTATCTCCATTCGCAAAAGCTTCATATTCTATCCTCGACCGATTCCTTCGAGGCGGTTGATTCATAAACGGATCAGGTCCGTCTGCGTGCATAAAAGCTCTTTCAGTAAAACTTGCTGCATTCGTTCCAGGCGGCACAAATTCATTCAAGTTAATAGGAGGAAAGTAGTGTGCGTCAGATTTAGGTTGGTAGCGAACGTTTACGTCACTGACAGGAATCCTGCGGCTTCCGTGATGGTTCACAGGGTGGGTGTGCGATGGGTAAATGACTGAATGGTCATTTCTCAGCACCATGTAGTCTAGAGACTGTCCCGAGGCTTGTTCGCTTGCCGGCTGGATAAAGACTCTCGTGGTGTCCGGAGCCGTGGAAAATGGGAACTGATCGTGAGCTGGTTGAACAGACATCCCAAACTGAAAGGCCGGTGCTGCATCAGCTGGGGTGGAGAGGTTGCAGGGAACCCGTTGTATGGGCGGCTTTAGGCTTCCCTCAGCAGCTGAAGCTCCTCCAGTTATACTCGGGACTACTTCCACGTCATCATCACTTTCAGCAAACAGTCGCTCACACTCCATATCCACTAAAACAAATACAAACAACTGTAAAGTGACGGTGGACTGTATGTCTAATCTAAGCTGTGCATTATGACTCCTCGCATGGTAACTGTTGTAAGTACTTTTAGTTGGAAGAATCTACTGAAGTTTTTTCAATCCTAATACATCCATAAGTAAAAGAAACCCTGGGATTTAATTATGTAAATCACTTTTTTATTTCTGGAATTTTGTCAATGAAATAAGCTGACATTTTAATTTATCATAACATCGATACCTTAATGCCCGCTTTCCACTGCGAGCGGGAAATAGCTAAGCGGGAGCGGGAAATAGCTGAGCGGAGCGTAGTGAAATACTTTTGGCCTTCCATTGCGAAAGAGATTTAAAAAATAATGGTATTTGCCTTCCACAGCCAACGAGCTCGGCGGAGTGAGCTAGGCGGGAAATGAGATGAGTCAGATGAAAGAGTTGTTTGCCTTCCATCTACAGCTGGCTTAGCGGAGCCAACTAGTGTGTGACAGCTCGTTGCAGCCTACGCCGAGATCAAACGTTTTAATTATTAATAAAAAAGTTTTTTTTTTGTTTCGAAAAATAAAATGTAATGTATTATTTTGCTTTAATACATAAAAAGTAGATGTTTGAAATAAAACATACATTTTAATATTTTCAAATATAATGTATGATGTGCAGTGTGTGACAGCTCGTTGCAACCTATGCCCAGATCAAACGTTTTAATTATTAATAAAAGAGTTTTTTTTTTGTTTCAAAACATAAAAAGTAATGTATTATTTTGCTTTAAACATAATAAGTAGATGTTTGAAATAAAACATACGCAAAAAAAAAAAAAACGCAACTAAGCTACACATATAGTGTAACTTTTTGCCGCGTTATCCCCGAAGGGGTCGCATGTGGCGAGTTGAACCTATTTATTTTTACAGGTAAGGGGGCCGGCCTTACGCCAACCACTTCAGTTGAAGTGGGGGTTTCCCAGCTCCCGAGGGGGCTGGTACTCATTTCTTGTGAAGGCTGAGTAAACCTTGCCGGTATTTTATTTTGGGGTTTGTAATAAACACCGAAATAGGAAATCATTTCTGACACCCTCCTCGGTGGGTGTCAGAAATGCATTTTAATATTTTCAAATTTATAAAATAATGTATGATGTGTTTTTGTAAATCATGTATGATGTGTTTTATCGCTGTCACGCAACTGCGCGGGTTGGCGCGGGGGGCACGGGGGAGCTGAGTCAGTTGAAAACTAGCGGCCGAGACCATGACACAGCGGACCCATTTTTACTCGCTCAGTCCGCTCCGCTGACTCCGCTGTCGGTGGAAGCACTTCTATGAAATTTACTGTTGCTAGTCGAGCGGAGTCCGTACGGAGTCCGCTGGAAACTCGCTCAACTCTGCGACCACTTTTGTAACTCTTTGTACTCGCTCAGTCCGCTCCGCTGACTCGCTGTCGGTGGAAGCACTTCTATGAAATTTACTGTTGCTAGTCGAGCGGAGTCCGTACGGAGTCCGCTCCGCTCGCAGTGGAAAGCGGGCATAAGGGTAGAACTGAATAAGTGAGATATGAAGCTAATATGTATTTCTGAGATAAATTCACCTTTTTTGCTGTTTTCTACCAGAAACACACAAAAAAGTGGGATAATCCTGTGATATAGAAGATTTTCATAAGAAATGTCTCACTATTAGTTCACTTACTATGACAACTTACCCTCTATTAAATGTTTTATCGACAATTTCTCAAATCAGTGAATCAGCACTTACTCAGCTTTACCTTTAAAGTGGCGATATGGGTGACTTAAATATGCTATCACAACAAATAAGTTGTTGCTGATAATATAGTCTAAATAGGAGGAGTCCATTTCATATGCAAGCTGTTAATCCAAAGGGTTACTTTTACATGCCGACACATTTATCTTCACACATAATAAAGCCAACCTTACATCCAACACTTTGTTAAAAGTGCATGCTCTTTTCAAGTTCTCATTTCTTGGGAAGGCTGAGTATTCCTAGATTATAAAAGAATTTATTAACAAGAAAACATCACAACGGGTAATTGTGAATTCCAACCCAAGACGTCTATCTCAGAAAGTAGATACTTATAAACTCTACCAACTGAGACATCAATAGGCTAATATTCATCACCTTTGTAACACGATGCTCCAAATATTCCTAGAACAGAGAACAGCAGTCTCAGCTGTTTTAATAATGGTGACAAACATTGCAGCAACAGACATAAAATAATTAATGTTTAATGAGTCACCATTATAATCAAACAAATTGTTTTCTGAAATTCTATGTAAAGAAAAAACATATTAAATGTTTCGCAGATTTGCATTTGATACTTTGACGACTAGAGATAAATACTAATATGAGGCCATCTTATCTGTACCAGGAGGAGGCGCTTGATCAACCGAGGAAGTGAAGTTTCGAACGGAATCAAATATGTCTGCCAATGACGAGGCGCCAGACAAGGACCACGAATGGTTTTCACAAGGATCATTCCTATTATCCATCTGCAAGACAAATAAATCAATGATTTCGCAGTAATCAACATTTTTTTCCACGAAATATTGTCATACTCAACATTTTACCTTGGCGGTGAAAATTCAATGTTTTTTCCTATCCGTCACTGAGGTATCGGGTACAAAAATATATACAACATGTTTGTTGAATCTTTAACTACCACTAGGATCTTATTTTAGTGGAAAATAGTCACTTAATCGAGCGAAAATATACATTATTAAAGGCGTTAATCTAACACAAACAAATAAAATTCCTGACAACTTGACTATTGTTGTGAAGGTGGGTGCATTTCAAAACAAGTAAAACAGGCTAACCAACCAACAATTGTTACCAGCTGTGGTAGGTAAGAACAATAAATCATTGTTACGTTTTCATAGGTGAAAGAGGAAATAAATTGGTTTTCTCGGTTTTCTAAAGTTTTTAATATTTTAAAAAAATATATGGGATAGAGATATGGATACGATTTTTAAACCATACATTATTTAATGTTTAAGCATGTTGATCTTTCTGCTGGTCGAAGTTGACTCAATCTGTCAAGGTGACAGCTCAATATAAAAATTGAAGTCGAGGAAAACATGAACGATGGGAATGAGTCAAGTGATTGAAATTCCAAAGTTTATAGTTCGATATTTTCTGCCAAGATGGGTAGTCGATTATGCGTTGAATTTATTTAGTTGAATATAATTGACATACTTATTGTAACAACCTTCTTGTTATATTTAGTACAGTTCTAAAATGCCCCAGAAATATTTACCTCATTTTTGTGAAGGCGAGGTTATTAAAGGATTTGGGAGAGGATCCAAACAACTAGGATGTCCTACAGGTGATTTTAATTTTTCTACTTTAAATTTGCAATTTTTTGTTTTTTCTATTTATATTTTATTCAATATGTTTGTAAGGACCTTGCACCTTACATCATTTTTTCATAATAAGGTTGATGGGCAACAGAAATATACTCCCAGGTACTTTATCTTAATAGCAATGCCAAGGTGGTTTCTTAGATATAGAAGAAATTAATTTTGCAAATTTTACCGCTTAATGTTAATATATCTTTGCAACTTAGATTATAGATGGAATATGTGCCCATAGATAAGACATAGATACTATACTACTAGGTATGCTCCTTTCCTTGCATGTATGAGATAATCAGCCTCAGCCTTTATTACTGTTCAAAGAAGCTTTATAGATATTTTATGCACTGAAATTTTATATCTCGAACACAACAAAAAATGTGTAACTTGTACATGCATTATTATTTTATTTATATACATCAAGTAATTAAAATATTATACTAAACCAACAAGTCGTGTTAAAAGTGTGCTTGCTTGTTGTTTGTTGTCTCATCAGGAAGACCTTGTGGTTTTTACTACGTAGACTCTTATCTGCCTACATTATCAGTAGCCGCCTTTCAACAGCCAATCAAAATGTTTTCATTTAAAATGAAACATCAAGATTACAAGACCTTTGGCTTTCCTCTGATTAACAAATAATTAAGGGATTATGTTAATAGCGTATTTCTTATCAAACAATTAGTGATATCAGTAAAGGCAATTTACAGCTAAGGGCTTACCCAGGATCAAATCTAGGGGGGGGGCAGGTTTTGGAAAATTGAAGATCATTGTCACCAAAATATATCGTCGATGGCCGATGGGGGGGAGGGAGGGAGATAGGCATGCAATTTCCTTTAGGGGGGGCAAGCCATGATCAAATAATGGTCATTTTAGTAATTGCAATACAATTTAAGTAATAATGATTTTGGATTATTTAAGTTATTTTTATCTCTTCCAGGGGGGGCTTTGCAGCAGGGTCACTGTTTGAGCTCTCGATTGGGTCTTAAATATTTGAATTTTATCCATTTGTGTCAGAAGTCCTACAAGTGCTGGGAAATATTTAGTGTATAAAGCATGTGCTTATTAGTAAAGGGCTTATTCTGTGAAACATGAGCTACAAGGAGAATTGTCTTGCCTGACATGCCTACTGTAATCCTCAAGGTGTAACGTGACACCTCTGCAGTTTGTCTAAGTGCTTACTCAATACTGTTCTTCTTGTGCCTCTTCAGTAAAGAATGGCAATCATCGTGGCAGTTTGTATTTGCAATCTTGTGTTTTTATTTAGCACATACAGCTTGCGTAAGCGCAAACTAACATTTGTCTGTTTATGGTCATGCATTTAATATGAATCTTAAATGTGTATACATCTTTGAAACTTGAATCATAGATAGATGATTTGAAAAGTCAGCTTTACCAATTTATAATCATCCAAGTGTTTTTTTTTTCAAAGCTTTGGGGTTCTCTGGTAAAATTACTCCAAAGCATCCAAATCATTAAGTTATAATTTAGAGGAGTAGAAACTAACTTGCGGCATTGATACATACCTACTATGGGGCACAGTTGTCCCCAGTCCTGTCAAACACAGCAGTGGTGTACCTATTCATACAAAAGATGCTCTCACCTGTGAAATCCTATGTTATCTTGCGTCATGTATTTTGTGTTTAGACAGCCAATAATGTCTTACAATGATGCCATTTATGTTAATAAATTGTCAAATTTACTGATAACGCGTATGCATCAATGTTCGCGCTGGCGTGAGTTTCAAAGCTACCAACTTTATGGCAAGATTCCGTTATTTTGCAATTTTTGTTTTATGCATGGAAATGAAACTATGAAGGCCTTTGTCCTCTTTCTAATTAAGGACGATTTGCTGTTCAGTAAGTTGAAACGGATATAGTGTCTATTTTTGTTAAAATAGTTTCTAGTCCACAGATCTCATAAGTCAATGGTCCAAATATCAAAAGCGAGTTTGGAAAGATTATGGCCTCCGGTACATTTTGGAATGTGCATGGAGTAAAATTCATCACATATCTTAAAAATGTACATCTATAACTAATCTACATTAAGTAATTGATTGTTTGAAAATTAAAATCTCAGAAAATTTGTAAAAGAAAAAAACCTCTTTTGCGGCAATATGCCTGATCATTCACTGTCAGTCGCGCAGGCAAAATTGTATGAAATTGCGTTTGAACTGTTTCTGTAGCCACCATATTTGTCAAAACTAACTTCCAGCTACTTCTAACTGTTACAAATCCTGGGAAAATCGTTCCTCGGGAAGAGATTTTACTCAAATGACGAACCCATTGACTTATAATATCTGTGGACTAGAAATCAATTTAAGAAAAATAGACATTATATCTGTTTCAACCCACTTACGAAAATGGTCATTAGTAAGAAAGAGAAGAAAGAGCTTCACAGTTGCGTTTCCATGTGTACAAAAACCAGCTCAATACACTTTTAGCCGTACATTGAGAAACCCTTGTTTTTTACCTGTTTGTTGGTTTTGTTTCAGCCAACTTCCCAGCTAGTGTTGTGGAGTCGCTGCCTAAAGAGGTGCCCACTGGAGTGTACTATGGATGGGCGAGTGTTGATCAAAACCAGGTTTATAAAATGGTGATGAATATCGGCTGGTGTCCGTATTACCAAAATGAACAAAAATCCATGGTTAGCAAAAAATATTCATTCACTAATTTTGAGGTGGAACAGCAAGAGGAAAAATTGTGAAATGTATAATTTATTTCATATACTAAATGTCTTCATTAGAAAGTTATATTAATTTGGATAGTTATTTAATCATACACATTTTAATGCATTTCACAATACTTTCTAATTTTATTTGTCTTTTTGAAGAATCAAACTCGTTGCTATTACATTAAATAAATAAATTTAGTTTTTATTTAATCTAAAGGAAAACCGCTTCTCTAGATAATACTTACAGTGGAGCCGCTGAGAGAATGAATTTCTGACAGGTCGTAATAATATGAACGATGTAACTTTGAAGAATTTTAAACCAAATAAAAAATGTCCTGCTAAGGCATAATTATCTTTAAAAATAAATCATCATGTCAAATGGAAATATTTGTTATAATTTTGGGTCAAATGGAACGTTAAATAAATAAGAAAACAACATACTTTTTAACTGTCCGAAATTCATTCTCTCAGCGGCTCCACTACAATTCTAATAAAAACTAATAGTCCACAAAATGGCTGAGCAGTCCGGGACTCAGCCCAGCTGAAGTTCACAAAGGGGCCATGAATAAAATTTTATCAACATAACGCAGCACAGCTTACAGCCATGTTACAAAGGATCAGCACATCAACCACCACATCACCAAAACCTCTGCGGCACTACAGCAAGTGTCATAAACCTCTCCCACAGAATTCCTTTAAAAAAAAATCTAACCATTGTTTTATTTTGTCTGCAGGAAACTCATATTCTACATAAATTTGATGAAGATTTTTACGGATCACACCTTAAAGTATGTATCCTGGGATATTTACGGCCAGAGAAGAATTTCAACTCGTTAGATGAATTAATTGAAGCCATCAGGAATGACATAGAGAACGCAGATAATGCGCTCAACAACCAAGACTATGTCAAATATAAAGATGATGAATTTTTTGCACCAAAGAAATAATTCATCCTTGAGATCAGTGATACACAACCAGTTTGCTTGTGAAGCTTTCTTGTTTGCTGCTCACATGTGAAATTATGAAGAAAATTGTTATTTTAAATTGTAACCTTTGCTTTTTTGTGTACCTACTTAAAATTATTTTGTCAATCTTGACAAAGATCCACCCTTCTCAGGTTCGGATTGGTTTCTTTTTTACACACTAAACTTTTTATCCAGTATTCATAAAATAAATTTAATCTGGCTCTTAGCTAATTTTTCCATACAAAAAAGTAGGTTTACGCCGGATTTAACGGCAAGTTATAGATACACGAAATTCGTAAAAGGCTAGATCTGTTGGTAAATGTCGAAAACTAAAAAAAGTAAGCATTGTTTTGCTAATATTAATGTCATCAGTCTCCCACAGATGGACATGACAATAATAATAATAAAATAGAGAATTTATAAAATATTTCTTCTCACACCGCTGCACAAACTAACACATCCACATATTTTTTTTCACTCTGTCCTTGCCTCCTACTATACGAGGGTTGACGCAAATGCAGTCTGTCAAGATAAATTAATATTTAAAGAGATATCAAGAGGAGTTAAGTTTACAGAAAATAATGCCTTTATTTATTAATCTTAACTGTTCCTTGACTTATAGGTTGGTATGCGGCTGACCACCCATGCTGTAAAAATGGTTCACTTTGCCAATGTCACCCCTGTTACAGGGAAGGACGGCAAGAGTTGCAGGGTGTATGTCCATTTGAGATTTGGTTTTTATGTTGTAGGCTCACATGAGGCATGTGCAAGCGCGAACTTGTACATGTCTGGTTGTGAGAATGCATGTAATGTGAATCTCCAATGTAACATATATTTGCAACTTAGATTAGATTAGATTAACTGTTTAAATTCTTCAAAATAAATGTTTATACAGTTAGAACATTTTTAAATAACACCTTCTATTTAATAGCATGGTTGCAATTTTAAATTAACCCCTTTACTAAAAACCATAAACTGAAATTTTCAGTCACGGGTTATGCATCACTGCTTTATATATTCATTTAACAGTTACTTTAGTCACACATTACAATCATGTAATTTTCGAATATATTATTGAGAATAGGTTATAAATGAAGACATCTTAATGAAATGTGATCAACCATCTGTATTAGCCGAATATACAATGAAAAACAATAATAGGCTTTCATACATATTCTAGACAGTAGCCTCATAGTATAAAATAACAACCATGTTTCGTGTGAAGTATATTGCCATGTACGTGGACTTGGGAAATGTCTGCGTAACCTGCTTTTTAACAACTAGATCAATCTCAGATGCTGAACAGACTCGAGTGTTGGTGTCAATTGAGAAAATGACCTCTCCAGTGCGCCATCTGTCCTTGATATAATATAAAAGGAATTTCATCCATTTGGACTAAATTAATGTACTTAAAATATACTCGCATAGGAAGCAAGAGTAGTCAATTTTTCCATGTAAAACTCAGTTATAACAAGCAGACTGACAAATTTTGCTCCTTATACTGGTTACTTTCTGTTAACAAAAGTAGTTGTACCTTTGTCTTGTCATTTATGTAGGGAGAGGTACGAAAGCTTGCATGTTATAAAAGTACACATTTTTATGAAATTGTAAAAACCGATGCAATTCAGACATGTAGCAGTCGAGCAGAAAAATAAATGTGTCTTGTGAGCAGTACTTCCTTCCAGACTTCCCACTCTGCTCTTAGAACTCTCTTTATGAGTATTCTTATACTGTCTTACACTACTACTACAGGACAGTTGTTTTTCTGCTTTGGTTGATCTTTTCCACCATAGCTAGGTGTGAAATTTCAGACACCAGACAAGTTTGTTTAGTTTTGTTTTTCATATTATCCATCAGTAGTAGTCACAATCTCAACTACTCTGGCTTTCATATTATCCATCAGTAGTAGTCACAATCTCAACTACTCGGGCTTTCAACTTTAGAAAATAATCCCAAATATCAAGAGCAGCAGTACTTACGACGTGCTGTTTAAAGGATAAACTTATGAGAACCTCGGAGGCTTTATTTTTTTCAGTTTAAAGCCACCTAAACTTTTGTTGAGATAAAATGTCCGTGTACTTGGTTAACGTCTTTTTAATAACCCGGTTACCAATCTTACAAAGATTTTTTTTTTCAAAACCTGATTGGGTTTTCCTTTGCATGAAGTCGTCGTTCACAGGCTAATACTTAATTGATTTGAATCTAGGACCATGTTACGTAATATTTTATTTGTGTTTTAAAATAAGAAAGTTGTTAGTTGTTGAAATATAGATGTGTTTATTGTATAGTGCGGATGACATCCTGAAAGGTTGCTGCATCCGAATATATTGTTAAAAGTGGCTGTTTTTTTTTTAATAAAATATTTTGTATACTTGTGTTGTAATTATTTAATCATGTTCATCTTAACAGTATTGTAAATTATCATAAACATTAACCAAATTGAGAATTGATTTTGTCAAGGGCTAAAGAGTAAAGTAGGATTTAATTTTGAAATAAAATGCAAGCATGTTTGTAGCCCTTTGAATTAGCTTTTATTTATTATACATAAACTTGTCTTAAGAAAATCAAACATACAATGTAAAACCAACAGAGTGGCAGACGTGCTCAAAGAAGCTCCCCCTTACTGCTGCTTTCTCCTGAAGGAACATCCTGGAACAAGGACAAGCGACATGTTAGTGATGCAATAAGGTGACCAGAACAAAGCAGAGGGGTTTTAGAAAATACATTTATAATGATAAAACAAAAATATGTAGCCTATAACAGTGTTCCGGAAACTTTTTGTGTTCAAGGCACACCTATCAAATCAAAAATTTTTAGAGGTACACCAAAGAAAAAAGCAATGACTATTTAATATTTATTTACTACTAAAATCTATACACCTAATATGAAAAGATGTTTAATGAGAAATGTGAGCCTGTTCAACTGAGCACAGGTGATCAAAATTTGGAGCAATCGTTGATAAGGCTGCTCTCATCTCTCTATTGATCGTCCTCAGGCGCTCTCTTTTTTTCGATTTAATGGTAGTGAGAGTTGAAAATCCCAATTCGCATAAGTAGATTGTGGCAAATGGTAATAGAATTGCAAAAGCACACTTTGAAAGCAGTGAATACAATTTTTTATATGCAGCCAAAAATGTGCTACCTCTGCTTTGGAATTTTTTAGTTTTAATGTTCCTTGACTTATAGGTTGGTATGCGGCTGACCACCCATACTGTAAAAAATGATTCACTTTGCCAATGTCACCCCTGTTTCAGGGAAGGACGGCAAGAGTTGCAGGGCTTATGTTCATTTGAGATTGGGTTTTTATAATGTAGGTCCACATGGGGCATGTGTTAGTGCGAAATTATACATGTCTGCTTGTGGGAATACATTTAATATAAATCTTAAATGATACATATCTTTGCAGCTTAGATTTAGATTTAGTAACCTGGTTGAAAAGTCCCTTGTTAGCACATCACAGGCGTAGATGCATCTAAGGAAATACTGGCCACCCCTAGTGGAATTGCAGTGAGATACAGTGACAGTGACATGCCCCATCATTTTATTCCTAACAAAAAAACTGTTAAGGAATATTAAACTTAAAAGAGTGACATTCATAATTATACAGTGAAATTATTTGGAAAGAAAGTGAACAAGTTGAGGACAGAAAATACTCCAATAATAATTGAGTCCTATAACTGCAAACGCCATCATCTCCAAAATTTATGATTTTTGAGATAATAATTGAATTTGATTCTGCGCAGTGTAACAAATCATTTGCTGTGTGCGATATAATGTAAACCTCACTTAATCCTTTGTAATTTTTATTGAAAAAGTATAATTTCGTGCAAACGCCAGCATCTCCAACTGGTGTTGTCATTTTACAAGTTTCTTTTTCTCAAAATCATCGCGTAAGGAGTTGACGACGTTTGCATTTATACGACTCAATTGTTTTATGGAAAACGAAACGCACTCACTAACTCAAAAAATCATAAATTGTAAGTAGAAATTTTTAGAAAATACAAAAGAGGAATAATATTCTATATTTCTTGAACACTTTTTTATCATTTATTCTCAAGTAACGGTCTTAATTTCTTGAAATCAACGATTGCACAATCAATTGAAAATCGTAACATTTCACAACACATTGACATGACAGAATAATAATAAACAATGCTATAAAATTTCCAAAACAAATGACGGACACACTATTTCCTAGAGAAACCCAAGCTACAAAATTAAATGCTTGAAATGATAAATTCATCACAATGCTGACTCCTACCTTTTTTCTACAACATGAAATTGAACTATTTAGACAACTGTGTAGCAAACTAGGTGAGTTATATTTATTTATTACACAGGTAAATGTTTATGCGGCTTATCAAAATAAGACAACTGATATGGATTGGTCTGATCAATAAAAATTGCACAATATTTTGTAACTGCCAATTTTTCTTCTGTCAAATGTATTTTTTCAAATTCAGGTTATTTCAGATCATGGAAGCGGTTCATACATTTATTTCAGAGCATTTGATACGAAATAGCTTAATAATAATGAACGATTATAGTATAAAATCAGTAATATTGAAAGATCAGCATCATAGTGTGGTCTGCCTGAAGACCTGTCATGCCTATATAAAGCATATACGCTGGATAACATCGCTTAAGATTTTTCTAAGAACACAATACAATATGAACGGTCGGACAATGTTTTCTGGAAATCCTGACATAAAATGGAGGTGGTTTACCTTCTGTGAGCCTCGCCCGTCCTCCTGTTGGTTGGCATAATATGGTTGAGCATCCGGGGCATTCCACTGCGGTTTGAGCGTGGCTGAACACTGTTGTGATCTTGTAGCAACCCGGGCATTTCACATCCATAAAGTATGAATTAGGGTGTTGGACAAGCCTCTTAAGCTTGTGGCGCCTCTTCTCAGCGGCTGGTGAGGGGTGAAGTAAATCCACGGCGAGCTAAAACCCAAAAAAATATTTTTAATTTAAAAAATAAGAATATTAGACTCGCCAGGGAAATTAAAATAAGGTTATGATTTTCAATATGTTTCCAAGGATAAATCATATAGTGCCGAATAAATTTGGCGTTGATAGTTAAAATATCCAAACATTTATGTTGTAATTTGGGTTGTCAAAATATCGCAGTAACAAGGAGTTTTCAAGAGGCATGTCAAAAGTGCCATGTGTAACCAAAAAAATTGCGACGAGTTTATTCCACATTCGTAGCACTGTAATCACATGTTTGATGGTTTTACAGGGAAGTTGTATATTGTGTATACAATCAAGACAATGGGATGGACTTTAAAATGAGCTTAGAATATGTAGTTGACAATAAAAACGAAGAAATCAACACGGACCGGCATGGTTTCAGCTTAGTTGCAGAAACGGAAAAGGAAGTATCTGGTTTGCAGTGCAACAAACTATAGAAACAATAAAATCCAGAGACAATATGACTTTCTTGAATGTAAAGTGATGGAAGGAGCACAATAAATGGTGAAAAAAAGAAACTTCACAGAGTAAGAAAGGCAGAAACTTATGTGTTAACAAAAACAAAATATGTCATTTATGTCTGAAACTTGTCCAAAATAGTATTTTTTACTTTTGTAATTTCCACACATTGAGTTGAACACATCAATACCTTTCATTTCGTAGGCACGTAAAAAACATACTTTTGATATGCTGGCAATAATGAGAAATCAGTCTGACCAACTGTCAAAAATATGAAACAACAACTTCAGTTTAGTAAAAAATAATAGGCGACTTGTGCCAGATCCATTTGTCGTCGTGCAAAATTGTCCAAGACTTTAAAAACGAAGGGGAGACAGTGTTTCATTTGATTTGTTTACAAAACGTTTTTAGTTCTTTCCAACCGCGCAATTATTTTTTTTGCTCAACAGAAATTCTGTTGGATTTTTTCTTTCTTTTAAACCTGTGCCCCGACTCCCAGCAGTATTTCCGCCCTCAAATCGTGTCGTGATGTAAAATTTCAATATTGTTATACATTCATTGAAGCTGATAAAATTATTGCGGCCAATTAAATCGGTTCCGTTGATCTTGATCACCCTGATGATGAAACATGGCATATAGGAAAACACCAGGTGAGAATTAAACTACACCTTTAATATTCTAATTGACAACCTACTAATTACTCATAATAATTATTGTCGGTAAATGCCAACGGCTAAATAACGTATTATATTGTTGATCAGAATATAATACATGCTCGTATAATGCAGGAAGAATGTAAAGTAATTTGATTCGACCAACATTATGTTTAGAATTTCAAAGTCAAAACAATATCTAAAAATACAATAGGATTTAAAAAGATATTTGAATGCCAAAACGCAGAATAGATTTCTCCAACAATTCCTTAATTGGATCAAGTACGATTTACAACTTTTAATTAGGTGCCTTAATCATAATTATTTAAAATTATGTTGTCTTACATTTGAATAAGAGAAAACTGTTGATTTTTCTCTCTGTGTTTTGTTACTCATCCAAGGCCGCAGCTCTTGCCGCTCCGTGCCTGGTACGAATCTGACGTTTCATTCATGTAATAGAGGAATCTAGTTTTGACTTTAAAAAAACATTCGACTATCTTAGTCCAGTGGTTAACACTGCGGACTCGGATTCGGAAGGTGGTGGGTAGGATTCCCAGCTTAGCACAAGTTTGCCGAGTTAAAAAAAATCTACTTTGTAAGTACTACCCTGAAATTGCGCCGTACTAATTAATGTTGTTTTGAATTTTATACCAGCTGTTTTCAAACTTACAAAAAATCTTTACTTGTAAACATTGATAAAAAAAAAACATACATAAAAATATTGTTATTATGAAAAAAAAATAAGGAAATCAATTGGAACTTTGTTTAGTCTGATATCACTTTGTCATCAAAGGGAAATCGGATAATCAGGGTTTTGTTTATTTTTTTTAACAATATCGCAGCTCTAATCATTCAATTCTGTTTTTTTTCTGAATTTAACATTAAAAATAAACCTTCAATCAACTGATTTAGGATTTGTTTGCAACTCATATAAAATATCAAGAATGGACAATATACTAATTTTGAAGTTAAAGATATATCTTAACGAAAAACAAACAGTAACTTTGATAATGTCCCAAACAATTTTTATAGTGAGAATTGAAAGCCCACCTGTTAGTCAAATATTCACCTCAACCTTGGTATTGGAAGGTGCCTGGTTTGAGTTTCAGAAGAGATCAGAATGATTGTTAAACTTTTATAATTGCTCTGTACAAAGGTGATTATTTATGTGCCCAAATCAAGTCTGATCTCAAAAGGCTACCTACCCAGCCTCCAGTAGCGGAGGGGGCGAATAACACCATTTTCATCGGCTTCCCTTTTGAAATGAAGCAACAAAGCAGTTAAAAAAATATATCCATGATGAAAAAATATATAATAAAAACCAAAACAAATATTAAGTACATAAAATCTGTTTCCCCCTTGAAACCATGCAGTCTTGGCCTAGTAGACGTGTGTCAGCGTTGTGTACTATACAGTCAGCAAGGTTTCTGAAGGTAGATATATAATTCCTCACCACGGTTGTTAGACGTGGTGTGTGAGTAGTACGAGAACTGCTGTGAAGCTGGAGGAGAGCAGGATGGCAGGGCTCGCGCCATAGTTTGCGCAAAATATCCCTAACATCTAACCTAATCTAATCTAAGTTGCAAAGATATGTTACATTGGAGATTCACATTAAGTACATGCATTCTCACAACCAGACACGAACAAATTTGTGCTTGCACATGCCTCATCTGAACCTACAACATAAAAACCAAATTTAAAATGGACATACACCCTGCAACTCTTGCCATCCTTCCCTGAGACAGGGGTGACATTGGCAAAGTGAACCATTTTTACAGCATGGGTGGTCAGCCGCATACCAACCTATAAGTCAAGGAACTAACAAGCCTTCACAAATCAAGTTCACCCTGATATGATTATTGCAGAGCTATGAGGGGGTGAGAAAAGGGGTGATTAGTAGGGGGGAAACTGCAGGAATCTGTATATTTATAATATGGCCATCTTGTCTATGCTAACAGATTTCTATTGTTTCTAGGACATTTAGTTTTTGAGAAAATAAACCAGCTTGTTGCTCCCTTAGCGCTTGTTTGTCTTATGTTTGTCACATGAGCAATGTTTATATATAATTATGTACTGAACCGACATGTCTTATGAAAACTGGAAATTTATTTTAAAAATATTTAAAACAACGCTCACATTATTGTGCTTGACATGTTTTTCTTAGCTTAGATTGTGTAGAATGTGATTCTTAAGACAATTTCATCGAAAGTTCATCTTTGAATCAAATGGTAGATAAGCCAAACAAGCACTGAAAGGATGTTGTGAAGAATAACTTTTGTTTGTTTTTTTTTTTTAATTTTTCAACTTAGATCAGCGGTTTCCAAAGTGGGGGGCGCGAGAAATATGTGAAAAAGTATAGTATTAGTATGAAAAATAGTAAGAAAATTAGAATTAGTATGAAAAATTCCTCCCTGGGGAGGCGCGAGAAATATGTAAAAAAGTAGTATTAGTATGAAAAATAATAAATAAAACGTAGAAAGAGAGGCGCGAAGAGTTTTTTTTAGGAAGGCAACTTTTGAAAATTATGGGCCTACCCCCCCCCCCCCCCCCCTTCACGCCAACAGAGGTTTTGCGGGTAAAATGATTTTCTTTAAAGAGGGAGGCGTGAAAAATAAAAAAGGGTTTTAGGGAGGCCTGGTAGCATAAAGTTTGGAACCGCTGACTTAGATCATAGATTATAGAATAGGACAGTTGTGAGATCGCTGGCAGAACTGGCCATGTGTTTGGTATGTAACTCCCCGTGAAGTGATTAGATCCATTTAACACTTGACTGGGGACAGCTGTACAATCTGTTGTGATCACAAGTTCCTCGCCATACATTTGTCACTGTGCCTGGTGTTTCTTATTCCCTATGTGATGCTGGTTTGGTTTCATATTAAGTGCTGAATACAGTGAGTTCATTCTATTAAAATATTAAACACAATATGTTAACTTGAGCTGACCATTTAAGAGTGAAATAGCTTTATTTTTGTATTCATTGTAGAGGCATTCACTTTGTAATTGATCATCTTAAAAGATAAAAATTAAAACAATGTTGTTTTGGATCATAGCGAGTAATCAAAAACAAAATTGTTTTCATTTTTAACTTTATTTTTGTTAATGTTTTCAACATCAAGTTTATGATTCACTTTTCTGGGAGTTTCTAGGCTTGAACTCGCCTTTGTTTTATTATTTTAGTAAAAGTCATAAGTGATATTGTTTTTTCATGGACCCATTTTTGTTTTTGTTTTTAAAAAAAAAAATAGATTTGTGGAAAGGAATGCAATCCACCAACCTATTTCGCCTGGCCAGTTGTCTTCATGCGAAAGCAGAAGCTTGTGTGCATGCAACGGTATCTGTTGAACCAGGGTCGAAGTTATTGTCGCGGGATTCGAACCAGCTTTATCCGGTTCCAAATAACCTGTCTTGATCCCCGCGGCCATTAGACCCACTAAATATTTTATTCAACAACTAAACAAAAACTATTATAGAGGAAAAAATTAATGTACTTATTTGTACATGTTTTGTAGCATAAACAACAGCTAGTGGTACATATTCTTCCTATTTTTTTCATCATGACAAGCAAATCTGGTGAATAATGCACTCTGCACAAATTATCATTTAAAACTTTTGTCTTGGTCGACAAACATCACACTTGTCCATACAGTCCCATGACTATAGTCCTGTTGAGGAATTTGTGCTGTGTATGAGGAAGGTATGCTGTTGCAAAATGTAAAAGTAGCTTCAATTAGTCTGAAGGTTGCTCCACAAGTGTATTTAAATTGCCCTGTTCACTTCCACTTGTTCCATGCCATTACTAAATTACAATAATCTGATTTGTGTGTGTGTTTTTATCAGAGGTCATTTTAATTTTTGGTAATGATAGGGTTCACTGACAAAGTGCCACTTCTTATGAGGTCAGGTTGGGTTGTATTATATGGACGTAAATATTCACCTTTGATTTAAATTTGAATGGACTCCGTACAAATTTAAACATGTCATCTGTAAACCTACATGTGTCTGCTTGTATATATGTATAAGTTGTGGGCTTTTAATCCTAATAAATCTCTACAACTTAGATTATATATCAAGAATTATAATGATAATTATTTGTAGATAACAAAAAAAATATACAAACAATTTTGCAGCCTTTAAAGTTTATTTATGTTTGAGATTTGCCTTAGAAGCATTTTGGATTTATAAGCCATTATTGCATCATTTAAATATTTTCTATTAGGAAACAGCATAGTTATTCAACAAATAAGTGTGCATTGAATCTGTCTCCAATGGCGAAGTTGAGCCTTGGCCTCTCATGTATTGCGCTTCCAACTCCTCCTGTCCCATGCAGCTGTTCTTCAACTTGTCACCCAGAGAAGCTGCTTGTCACTTTTTCATTAAAACTTCAAGGTCAGGTTTAGCATCTATTAAATGTTTTTAATGTTTTTTTTTTTCAGATATGAGATATCCTGTGAGAGCTGCGCCTCCACCTCCCAAAAAAGCTCCTCCCACAGTTGATTCATGGGGAGATGACCTCTTTGCCAACGACCCTTTCACAAACAATGTGCCAAACCAGAAGAAAAAACCACCGCCCAGACCTCCACCACCAAAGTTCAACAAGGCTCCTCCAAGCAAGCCAGATATCCCTCAGAGACCATCTCACTTCAACAGAAAACCAACCATTCTCTCATCTCTAATGAGCAGAAAGAGTAAACCTGCTGTGCCGCCGACAACTTCTAATAGTGACTTTCAGTCCCATGTAATTCTGCCACCTCCTAGCAAATCAAATTCCAGTAATCCCGTGTCATCGCTGATTGATTTTTCTTCCCCTCCCAGCTCTCCCACCCTGACCACAAGGTCGAGCAGTGATGGGCTGAGTGTAGACAGCTTTGGTTCGGATATTACTTCGTCTACAGGGAACGGAAACCAAAATACTAACGGAGGAAATATGTCCCAAGCTGAGAGCGGGTTTGAAGATGATTTTGATTTGTTTTCTAATACAAAAACTGACACAGAAGTTGATTCTTGGGCTGGATTTGATCCATTTTCCCCGCCAAAGAATGCATTGAAACCAACTGTAAAGAAACCAGTGTATGAATCTGATTTTCTTGATCCCCTGTGCAATGGGAAGACTGTCGTGTCTAAGGTTCAGACACACAACTTGCCAACGATTATTAGAGCTAAGCCGGCGAGACCCAAAGCTCCGAAGAATTCTACTTTACTGACGAGTACCCTCAACGAAGTTGGACTTAAGCCCGCCATCAATAACTACAGTCCAAACATAGAAACAAGTCTTCTAGCCGAGGTAATATTTTATTATTTAAAAAGAATATTTTTCTTCTAGGTTTTCTATGTACTGGCAATTAAAATACTTAACATAAAAATGTTTATCTTAACCTTTAATGTAGAACTGTCTTACAATCCTGAATTTGTCAATGATGGTGGTGAATTCTTTATCGTGTGGGTTTCCTAACATTATCACCTTAAAAAACATGGATATCTTATGGGCATTATTCATACAAAATTTATTGAGAATGTGCTTAGGTAGAGTGCTTTAGTTGCGTGCTCTCCTTATGAGAATCTTAACATACTTTAAACAATATTCCTCATAAGTCTGTTGTTGAACTTCATAGAAACTTCTCTTGGTTAGGTTTGCTGATAATTTTTGCTCAGTGAATGTTACAATAAATTACTCAATGCCACCGGCTCCTGATGAAACTTCTCACTTCAATTTTAGGATTTCGCCAGTAACAAATAACTCATTTAAGCAATATGCAAGTATTTACAAAAGGAATTTTACTAGAAAGCAAAATGCTCTAAGTAGTGCAGATTTCTTAGTTCCTCACCTGATGTTCAGTTATTTTCTAGCATTTTTAAATGTTAAGTTTCTCAGCATTCTTACCTGTTATAATTTTATAATTAGTTACGTTTTTGAGACAGATCTAGATATTGATAATTTTACTTATGTGTTTTTATTCTATGAAAGCATTCTGTATTAACAAGTCACAAGTAAATTACTGAATTGTTTTCTGTTATACTTTACACAGCTGTGAATACGTAAGCAGTATTTATTTAAGAGAAAAAAATTGTTCCTAAGCTGTGTATGAATGTTGAGGCATTTTGCACAATATATTTATTCTATGTTAGTTTTTGACTGAGGTTTTTTGCGATAAATTATCTCAATATTTAATGATTGGGTATAATCTAGTGATTATCATCTCCAACTACTGTTCAGAATGTAGATTCTTTTTAACTCTGACATAGCTCCATAAAATATTTTTTTAATTCTCTAGGGCAGGGGTCTCCAAACTATTTTAAAGCCAAGGGCCGTATTGAAATTTCAAGGTGGTATGGCGGGCCTACAGGGTCTGGGTGACTTGTCCCCCGGGGTGGAAAATTTTGAAAGTTTGACACTTGGAAACAGTGTTTTTAAGCATTTCCAGTCTATTTTTACAAATGGCCCCATAATGGCCATCATACGGGCGCCGCGAAATATTCAAGTAAAAATAGGGCATTTTCTTGTAAGGATTTTTTTTCCAATTATCAATTTTTTTCGCCAACAGTTGTGTATGCTGACAAAGTTAGGGGTGATAGGAAGTTTCCCTCTCTATGGATGTAAAAAAGGCCTTCTTACTAACACATATTCAAGCCTTCTTCTTCAAGCAACGCAACGCAACTAAGCTACACATATAGCGTAACTTCTTGCCTGCGTTATCCCCGAAGGGGTTGCATGTGGTGCTTTGGGACCTATTTATTTTTACAGGTAGGGGGCCGGCCTCACACCAACCACTTTCAGTTGAAGTGGGGGTTTCCCAGCTCCCGGGGGGGCTGGTTCTCATTTTTTGTGAAGGCTTAGTAAACCTTTGAGATCAAACCCTTGCTCTCGGCATGGAATGCAAGCATACTACCAATCGAGCTAACGACCTTTTTACGAGCTTGATCGTCGTCGCTACAAAGCGCCAATTCTCAAGCAAGACTCAGTTGCTGTAAGGCTGGATGGACCTTTGGTGATTTTTCAACCCAGCGAAGAGCAAATTTGAAAATATAAATGGTATACTACCAATTTTTTTGTGCTCCGCCGGGAATCGAACCCACAACCTTCCCATTCAGAGTACAAAGTGTTACCACTGAACTACGGACCGGTCAAGCAAATTCCTCAAATACTGATATCTTTCTTGTGAATTGCCTCTTCTGTAAATACCCTCTCTCACCCTTGCACAGCCTAACTCTCCTTTGACATACCTCATATTTTTTTTGTATTGCTGTTGATATCGCAAATTAGAAAAAAACGGTTTTTATTGAGAGATGCGCTAATCATTCTTCCTTGCATGGTTTATTAAATGTGTTTTTGAGAGACTTCTAGGAATTTTGATAAAATTGTCATCTAGCATCTTTTCCCAGTATGAGTGTTCTGGCATTTGGTTCAGTGACATTAAAATTTCTAAACACATGATACATTTACGCATTATATTATATTTGTTGTTTGTTTGTGTGGGCGTAACTATTTGAAAAAGCAAGATAAGCTATCAACTTTCATGTTTTGTTATCAGTAGTTGCTTCTCAGAATGTTATTGGAGCCCATGCTGAACATTGAAAACATTTTACATCAATGAAGTGCCATGTATTTTTTATTATAATTAAAATTAATGCACTTCTCTGAAGAAATGGGTTTGATTCCTAGCAGAACACAAAATAAAACAAAACATGGCCATCACTGGGTTGAAAATTTTATCTGCCTTTTTAATAGATCAAATGCCATAGATCGCTAACCAGAGGCCTATCCAGCCTTAGAGCGGCCAGGTTCTCTTGAGAATTGGTACTTTCTATAGTGACAATCAAGCACATAGCCTGAATAGTGAGTGAAAGTGAAATTAGTGGAGTCCATACAGTGGAAATGGACTATCTAAGAAGTATGATTGGGAAAAAACGGAGCGATAGGGTTAGGAGTGATTTTGTAAGAGAAGAATGTGGTGCAAGGGAAAGTGTAAAAGTAAAGATTAAAAGAACTTTGTTAAGATAGTCTGGACATATAGAGAGAATGAGTGATAAAAGACTGACGAAGAAACTTTACGTTGCAGCTTGCAAGAATAGATGGATGTCGTGGTAGAGGAAGACCGAGAAATGTATGAATGGACCAAATACCTGAAATAGCGAATGAATGGGTTATCTATAATCTAAGTTACAAAGAGATATTGGCATTCAAGGCATGTTCATAAGCAGGCACATGTAAGTTTGCGCTTGCATCGTACAAATGCAGCATTTGTAAGCGTGAACTTGCATGTATATGCTTGTGGGCATGCATCGAATGAATTTTAAATGTTTATAAATCTTTGCAACTTGGATTATAGATAATATTATATTATTAACAATTTATATTATTATAAAGTATTTACCTTGCCAACTAGTAACACCATTTAGGGGTGTTGAGTTGTTTTGATAATGTTGAATGAATTATGTGCATTAATATTGTTATCAAATTTCATATTCCACACTGGAGTTACCAACTTCCTGGTACAATATCAAATACTCACATATTATAAACATCATTTGAGTGGTAAAGAACCAAATGGGGCAATCTAGGATTTTTGTCATAAATGAAAAAACATAGGAAATCATTTACTCCTCGTTTCCATGCATTTATCTTATTTTATAAATAAAACCTAGATTACCGTCTTTGGTTCTCTACGACTCTTTTTCTATTACTTAACATTCCGGTAACGAAAATACAGAAATAAGACATTTTAGTCATCGGTTGAGCCCATGCTTTGACAAACTAATGGTGCCTGCGCTGGAAGTTTCATCAGCACAGTCATTCTTACCTACCGAATTTTGTCATATTTGTATGAAAACAAATCAGCTGTTCACTTGCGGCCATCTTGGATTGACAGGTCTTCATACAAATGCATCATAAGTTTGTCAAAGCGTGGGCTCAACCGCCGACTAAAATGTCTAAGAATAGCCCCGTATGATGTTATGCTGCAGGGTTGCTAGAGAAAAAGCATCGTAATTTTCTGTTATTGGTTGTGTGAAGGACTGCAGCCTCATATACATAAGTGACGTTTGAAAAAAAAATGTTTTGAATACTTGATCGTTCCATAGTCTAGTGGTTATGAGTTTGGACTCGTCATTGGAAGGTAGTGGGTTCGATAATCGGCGAAACAAAAAATATTTCAGGTTTCAAATATGTTCTTTGCTGGGTTGAAAAATTAATGTACCTTTACCAAGGACCAGTCACCAAAAGCCCATCCACTCTTACAGCAACTGGGTCTTACTTGAGAATTGGCGCTTTCTGCAGCAACGACCAAGCTCGCAGAGGGTTCTTGAAATTCTCACAAAAACAGCGCTCACCAAATAAATTGTCTGAATATTTCTTGTCATATTTTCCTTTCTATGTTTCAGGATAAGTACTGTGCCACAAGTGAGTCTCTCTTCAACGACGGTGACTACTCCCCCCCCATGCCCAGCGTCCCCCCTCCCCCTCCCCCCGCTGCTGCAGAAGATGTTGACATCACTGATGACCCCGCCCTGCAGTCTTCCTCTCGGGAATGGTCGCCCAATGATTACTCCGAATCCTCGGAAGAGCCGGGACTGGAATACCAAGACCCTTACGGGATCGCGCTGTTTGATTTCCCCGGGACGGAACCTGATGATTTACCATTCAAAGTAATAAAGTTTTATTTTATACTTCTGACAAAGTTCCACACTCTTATTTTATTTATTTTCACACAACTGACTCACAAGGCTTGCTTACAGCCAGGTGGCTGATAATTTTAAAGAATATGTACATTAAATTTTGATTTTCAGTCAATTTTTTTCTGAAATCTGCACCATCTATTGAGAATTTTTTTCAACACTAAATACTTATGTATTGATCACTTCAATGTTTGCAAACCATCAAAGTATAAACATGTCCATGCATTTTGACCCGTTATTAAATACCTTCCTACGACATTTACAATAAGTTTGAATGTGTTATAGCCTTTCCCATTTTAATACAGTGGTTTTATTCAATACTTTTATAGCATTGCCTTTCTTATCTTTTCATTGTTATTATTTATTCATGCAACTGTATTCTTATACTTGTTATAAAATGTAAAAGTAAAGTCCTGATTATTTCAGGTCAACGACAAGATAAGACTCATCAAGCACATGAACGAGGGCTGGATGCTTGGCCGAACTCGCTCTGGCATGGAAGGCATGTTTCCCGCCAATTACATTGAAGTCATCGTCCCAATCGGAGCCCCGCCCGTCCCCAAGCCACCTCCACAAGTCAGAAGACACTCTGTAGTGGCCATGTATGATTTCACTCCACAGATGGAAGGTGATTTGGGTCTCACAGTCGGCTGTTTAGTCCACGTTTTGGGTAAAGTTAACGATGAATGGCTGTACGGAGAAGTGGATGGTGTCAAAGGACAGTTTCCTTTGACTTATGTAGATCACGTACCCGCAGGATTGTCTGATATACAATTATGAAATTTTGATCTTCCCTAAAATCTTTATTTTTCTACATGTTTACTTTTACAACTACCTCTGTTTAAAGCCCTGCCACATCTTTATTAGTTTAGGAGTTTTCCACTAGTATTGTACTGTGTGCATTAAAGAAGTATACAAACTGCAGTATACCAACTGCCTAGAAGCTACTTAATTCTATGCCTGTTACAGAGGATCGCTCGATTGAAATATTCTTGTGTATCCGTGGAAAAAGTTTGTGGCTATTTTGTGTTGCTAAAATATGTGTGGCATGCCAAAATGTACACTCTTATTAAATGCAACCTTTGGCTGATTCATTCTGCTCGAGTCAATGGCCACAACATAAAAACTGTCATGCAAAATGTTGAATATTAAGCCATAGTTTGTGAACTAGAATACAATAAGAAACTTGCAACATGTCAAACTCAGCAACTTAACCCGATGTATTTTGTTACTGATATTTGTAACTTACATTTCCTTTGAAATTTACGATTGTAACCTTGTGTCTAACTGTGGAACTGATGAATGGACTTTGTACACTAATTAAGACAAATTATGGCCTTATATTATAAATATTCCTTAGCGGCACATTCCTTACAAGTTTTTCTTAAATGAGAGCAATTTTATTTTTGAATTTAAGCTTTTTTTGTATGAAATCTGACGCTCAGGAATACTTATACTACTGACCCTATGACTTATAAATATGACATATCCAGAATAGTTTTACGGACTTGCCGTGTGGGGGTTTCAGTGAGTACCAAGTTTAGGTTTAAATTTAAAACCTTGATGCTTGGTCATACTTTCTGATCAATACCTTTTGACTACTGGTTTTTGAGATGAAGAACATTCTGTGACTGAGCTCCATTTTCTTAATGATTTGTGCATAAAACTAACATATAAGATTTAACCTGAGATATGAAATGAATTGTTTGGAGACAGTCATGCTTGTGATTTGGATAATTAATCTGAAATGTTATGTATAAATTGATTAAAAATACCAAGTATTCTGAAGGTTCATTAAACAACGACACTCTAATAATTGTGCCTCAAAATTTTAGTTTTTTTTAAATATTTGGAGACATTTTGGTATTAATTTAGTTGCATACAAAATTAGTAATGTGTACTGACATATTAAACTTGTTATGGAATAGAAGGGTAGAAGATTATTGTGATATTTTGGATAAAATGTGACTTTTGAATTCAATTAACTCCATGAAGACTGCTACGTTTGAACTGAAACAACTTGTTTGTTAACCTCTAGTGTGCCAACGATTTTCAGCTGTCATCCAGCTGCTCAACCCATGCTTGTGATAATAAATATCTCCAAAGATACAAAACATATTATCTCCTATCCGTTTTTTTTTTATCTCAGAAGACAGTGAAATATTTTATTTAGTAGAACATCATGAGTGACATATTTACTGCACTCTCTCATATTATTATGATTATGATGTTCTAAAAATAGACATATAATAATATTATGAAAGGGGTATGCAAGCCAGGATAGGTACATAAATTTTTACTGGTAGGGAAGCATTGTAATGTAAACAAAACTTTTTTGTTGTTGTATGTGTGTCATGTAAAATAATTGAGAATTTAATTTTTAAACTTGTGAGTTTACAAGGTCAACTTCAAAAGTTTTTGGAATTATGTATTTGGAAATGAAAATGAATGCTTATTGGTTGGCAGTTTTATCCAATAGGATGGTCTTTAACGATTTTCGATCTTATTCCGCGGTCCAGCACACTCGAGGTTAACTGGCATGAAGTGTAAGCTTATAAACAATGTACAACACTAGTGTTTGTTTGATAGACTAGATGAAAAGGCTAATGTTTCTAAGCGTGGATTACAAGTACCTAAGTCAGATTATGGTAAGAAACTAAACACATTTGGAAAAACAAATAAGCAAAGGATAATAGAGAGAGTGTGTTTAGCATGCATATACAGTACCCCTAGTACGGGTTGCACATTTAGCTAAACTTGAGTAAAGCAAAACGTGATCGAATGGATTTAACTTCAATTTCGGCGCGAGTACGTGCAGCCGGTCTTGTGCGTTTACTAGAAGTTTCATTTGCGTATGCTGTGCGTATGCTTTCGTAAACACAGAATTGAAAAGTGCGGCCGTTTACAAAAAAAAAATCCTAGACAGAAACACGCAACGTCTTAAAAAATATCTAAATTATATTTTCAACATAAAGTAATGCAAAACAATTATATAAATGAATAATAATGCTTAAATTGTGTATTTTTATACGAAAATTTGACTTATTTTACATGATAATTATTAATATTCAAGAGTGGTATTTATTTTTCTCTACTGGCACCACGATACCTGACGTCACGCACGCGCACAGCGCCCAACTGTCAACAATTCTCGCGCCTTCCTTGTGGATTTGATGTTTTGTGTTATCGTTGCCGTGCGTTTGTTTTTATTTTCAAAACGGTAAGTGGGTATTTTTTGTAAGATCTTGCTTATGTACAATTAATATTACATTAGTCTCCTACGTGAATTTCACTATGTGTATTGGTGAAAAGACATTGCAAATGCTATAACTTTTTGTCGCAGATATTTCACGTCAAATTCTTTACCTAACATTCCTCTGCAAGTAGATGATTTGATTTAGGTGACATTGGCAAAGTGAACCATTATTTTATAGTATGGGTGGTCAGCCTTATTATCTATAAGTCAAGAGATGATGAGAATATTTTTATATTCCGGCTGAAGTAAAATTCACTTTTTATTTGATTTTTGTTTGCTGTCTTTTTACTCTTGTTGCTATTCTTGCATTTTTTAATATTACTAATTTTTAAAACTGAAAACCTATAATTGGCCTTGTACTTTGTTAAATGAAATTCTTTCTATGTAATTAATATGTGCTGTTGTTTTTTGTATAATAAAAAAAGTAATAATGTTTTTTTTATAGATCCTAAACAAACATGAGAACGACAGAGAGCCAGTTTCTCATCATGGTGGGATTCATGGAACAGTGAGTACATTAAACTATCTTTCTCTCACAGAATACTTGCTTCCTTGTTAAATTTGTATATTATATTTGCGTTACATCCTATATTGGACCACTGTAGATATGCGGACTTTTTTAACGTTTGATTCTCTATATACACCCGCAATTTGTCACGAACCCTAACCTTTCCAAATTTAAGTATTGGGCTCACCAAAAATAGGGTTTAATTTCAAGACCTCATATTTTTTAGGGAAATGTGATTAAATCTATATCTTTGTAACTTAGATTACATTAAATTCCATCTGGCTATTTTTGTATCAATTAATATTTAATACCTTGACCGGTCTGTAGTCCAGTGGAAACACTTCGGACTTGTAAATGGAAGGTTGTAGATTTG
Organism: Agapetus fuscipes; assembly: GCA_951799405.1. Classification (NCBI taxonomy): domain Eukaryota; kingdom Metazoa; phylum Arthropoda; class Insecta; order Trichoptera; family Glossosomatidae; genus Agapetus; species Agapetus fuscipes. Next base: position 10,763,936 of record OX637336.1, read on the forward strand.
GATCCCGGCGGAGCACAAAAAATATACCATTTATATTTCCAAATATGCACTTCGCTGAGTTGAAACAAATCATAAAGCCTTTACCAAAGACTGGTCACTAAAAGATCCATCCAGCCTTACAGCAACTGGGTCTTGCTTTAGTATTGGCGCTTTGTAGCGACGACCAAGCTTGTACACCTCTGCGGCACTACAACAAGTGTCATAGACCCCTAGAGTCTCTAGAATTTAGGGAGTCTCCCGCACAGGATTTCTTAAAAAAAAAAAACCTAAGAGCTCGTTCCCACTTGTCGGGTGTCGGATCCATATATTAATCGGAGGTTCCAGTGGCAGAACATTATGTATGAAGCTATTCACACTTATCGGAAACCGATTTTGTCAGAAATGTTCTGCCACCGGAGCCTCTGATTAATATACGGATCCGACACCTGACGAGTGGGAACGAGCTCTTATCATTGACCGAAACTAGCATTTTTTTCCCACTCACATACCCAGTGTGCACAATTAAAAATAAAATAAAACTTTTTTTTCAGAAGTTCTTCTTGGTGGCCCGTCTTCTCCTGAATCTGTGCCTCAAGTAACGCCAAGACGGCGTGGACTGGCGAGCAGCACCACTTTCTAGAAGCTGCAGAAGCATAGACCGTTTTGCGGAGGCGATAGTGTGGAAGGAACACCTGGAAGGCGAAACTTGAGCGGCAGGAGGAGAATGCTCGGCAGCAGGTGGAGATTACTCGGCGTCATGAAGAGGGGACTGGAGATATAGCAAAGGCCGTAGAGAGATTTACAGATAGATTTATTGAATAAAATTTCTCAACACACTTCCTACTTCTTCAGGCAAAGTGTATTCTGCCGTCTGTTAGAGAGTTTTCAACATTGAAATAGTTCTAAGAAATATAACCAAAAGTTAAATGGATTTATTTACACTGTCTAATTATATCCCTGAAAATATTGAATAACATTGTTTCAATCCTGTTTAGTCGCTTCCATAAAACCAAAAAGTAATAAAACTCAATTTTCGCTAGTCTCCGTTTCTTTTTTTTTTTTACTCTTTAATTTTGTAGAAAATAACATAAATTCAGTACTTTCAATGTTTTTTTACAAGTTATACAATAATTTAACTATTTTTACAAAACCAATAACCCTTTATACTTTTCCGGCATTCAGGCACACTAAAATTTTGTTTTTTCATGATTTCATTTTGTATAAAAATAACTTAACTCAGTGTAATTTCCATATTTGTCATAACAACTGTTGAAACCTGTTTTAAAACTGTAGCCTGTATAATCTAAGTTGCAAAGATATATTTACATTCAAAACTCATAGCCATGCCCACACCGACACGTGTAAGTTCGCTCTTACAAATGCTGAATGTATTTACAAATAAAAATCCAAACCTCAAATGAGCGTACACCCTGCAACTCTTGCTGGCCTTCCCTGAAACACGGGTGACATTGGCAAAGTGAACCATTTTTTACAGTATGGATGGACAAAATATTAACCTAAGATTATGGATATTAGACAAACCGTTTAAAGAGAGCTTGCATTATTGTTGATGTTGTGTTAGCGATTTAGTCACATCTTCAGGAAACACCCTCTCTGCACGACTACTGAGGAGTGAGGATACTGTTCATAATATCACATGAAATGTTCAATCTATAGTCGTCATGCGGATAGGGTGTCTGCTGAAAGCGTTGGCTACGTGGCTAACGAAACGTCGAGAATAATGTGAGTTATCTTATCGCGGTTCGTCTAATATCCGAAGAAAATAAAAAAATAAACTGTGTAGTTATTGTAATTGGAAAAAAATGGTCAAAAGTTGTTAAAATATATAGGTACAAAGTATAGATGTAAAAAAAAAATGAAGAATTATCTTGGCATATTTAATCTGGTGACCAAATTATCTCTGTATGCTCTTCCTCTCCCTTCTGCTCCCGTCCATTTCTTCTGCATTCACTGCAGGTCCATCCTCGTTGAATTCAATATCTGAAATTATTCAGTTAAATTGTATTTATATAAGATTTTACCATCAAATCATGTAAATGTTTTACTTTGATTAAATAAATTTATTTTAAATATGTGTCTATATTTATTTTGTCTTTCAGTCAATTCAGCACTTTCAACTGCCATGTAAATACAAATATTATATCTTAAAGTAACACTTCCAAGTTAAAATTTTAACATACTATTGTAAATAATAGAATTACCTGTATCATCTTCAAATATGATTGCATGCATGTGTTAAGCACACTTCTCAGATGAAGGAATAATGGCTCGCCCCACCAAATTTTGGGTTCACACTCAGGATGCGGTAATCGCTGTCGGACACCTTAAATCATATTCATGTAAATTAATAATGGATTTCATCTTAATATATTAACAGACTTATTCTTCATTATAATTTTACCATTTGTACGTTCCGGTAGTGGTATTGCTTCCTGCAAAAATACAAATGCTCAGTCTTTTTTTATTTTCTCTGGCTTATGGATTTCAAAAAGGCTGCCATCTCTACAGCCAACAATGCCAGGAATGGCATACCTAATGAAAAAGCTGAAAAGATGTAGGTATGTATTATTTAATGGTACAAAACAGTTAAAATTTTACATAACGCAAAAAATACAATAAATTAATTTACTTTTGGGTGACTTCCTGTAAAGCAGCTGAAGTTTGCGGGATTTTAATCCATTTCTTTATCACCTTGGGGTGGATAAGCGCCTGCGTTACTTTTTGGACGAAGTTGCTCCAGGACTTCTGGCTTAAATGCTTAGCCACCCACTGGCCACTGGCCGCTGGTAGAATCCACAGGCATTAAAAAACAATGCGCACATCACCTATAAGCAATGGACGATTATTCACTGTAATAACATTTTTGAGGTTAGGTACCTACTAACTACCTATATTATATTTTACACTTCAAGAAATGTGTAAATTACCTTTGTTTCCAAAGAAATGCGTTGCGTCATCTTAAATTCGGTACGTCAGACAACGCTGTGGCAGGTTTCCACTCTGCGAAGATTAGCCCGGTCGTTGTTCAAACTTGCATGCACTTCGTCCTCTTCTGCGGCGAGGAGGCCCCAAGGCTCCATAATTGGAGGCGGCATCTTGCCATAGACTGGAATTAAGTTGTTCCATCGTAATATTCTAAAAGAAATGTACATTATTTTCACGTTTCACTGTCAAAACTACATGCGTTGGAATTTCGTAAATTATTTTTTGGTAAGAAACACTAAATAAGTGAAAAAAATATTGCGAATTTATTTCAATAACATACCTTATTCAATTGAAATGTTTTTAAGACGTTAGATCGTACTTATTTTCCATTTTCTTCGTCTGTCAAACTCTCTCACTTTTCAAAATGCTATCGAGAAGAGGTGACGGATGAATACGACGTTGCCATGGAGACAGCCTTCCAAACAACGGAAATGTGCGCCCGTACTCTTGTCAGACAGCATTTTGTATGAAAACGCAATAAGTTGTCTCGCAAGCAATACAATTTTAAGTTTCGGTAAAGTATTTTAAAACTCATATGAGTTTACGTAAGCACATACTCGCAAAAAAAGTTTCGAAACTTTTTCGCCGGAGGTGCTTTTCATGTTTACATACATTTTTATCGAATACTCATAACTCATAGAATACTTACGAAAACCCGTACTAGGGGTACAGGGCGCCATTGCTCTTCTGCACTAATACAACCATTAGCCAGCGTACTACTTACTAATACTACCAACTGTTCTCGTCTGCACAGGGTTGTAGAGGAAATAAATACTAAATATTAGGATGACTTATTTGCAAGCTTGGTCATCAATATAGAAAGCGCTAATTCTCAAGTGAGATCCAATTGCTGTAAGGCTGGATTGTTAATGACCAATTTTTGTAAAGGAAGATGATTTTTTTAACCCAGGAAAGAGCAGATTTGAAAAATCTATTGATATTTGTCTATGCTCCACCGAATCCTCGACCTTCCGATTACTATTCCATAGCCTTATCCAATAGACTACAGACCAGCCAATCTTTATTATTCTGAAATATTTAATCTGTAGTTGACCCAGGGTTCATTATTTTTTGTACAGAAAATACACTTCAGTTGCTGGATGATATATGCACTGAATATTCATAAGATTTTTTAGAATTCAATCTTAGGAAAAATAGGATGCTAACTTTTAATAGGGAAATTTGCTGGCTGATACTTTTGGGTTAAATAACTCATATGATGTAAAAAGTGTACATTCAAAATTGTATTTGTTAAGTTGGTAGACCTTGGTTATTTTATTTTAAGCTAGGTAGTTAATTTATTTGATTTAAATCAATAGTATTAATATTATTTTCCAAATGATAATTACAAAATATGTGATTTTAATCTAGTTTACACAATTAATGAAACCAGTTGAATATTCACACCAGGGGACATCAAGAGAAATGGTAATTTTATCCAGAAATATTCTTAGTAAATCCTTGTACATATTATAACATTATAAGTATCTGTATTATTTTACTTTATTTTAGGAGGATTTTGTATTGTATAACATTGGATACTTTGGTATCCAATAAGGCTAGTTCTTTGTTATGTTTCTCAAAGAATTAAATCTTATTTAAATCTCAGTTAAAGTCAATAAATTTTTGATAATAGTTCAATTTCTCCAAATTCTTTTCAAAATGTGTTGCAACCACTGTATTTTTTATAGAATGGTTTTGTGAGTTTTAACAAAAATACCATTTCAGAATCATGCATGTTTTAGATTATATTTTGTATGGCTTGTCTATTAACACTCTGAAAATTCATATTAATTGATTTCTACTAAACTTTTAAAAATTCTAATGCAACACTGTTTTATTTTCACTTTATTATTAACTTTATTTTAATAAATAGATTCAAACGTTTTCCATCTCTCAATCATCTTCAGGTCAAATTTTTAATGTTTAATAGTTGATTTGAATACATTCACACCCTCCATAGCTCTCAATTTATGAGGTAAGGGATTCTACAATATAGGGCTAGCTACCCAAAAGACACAACCTGAACTTCACTATTGTAAGCAGACCAGACAAGTTTTGAGCAATTTCTTTATCTAATCTAATCTAAGTAAGCTAAAATCAATACAGTAGGGAGGTCCATTACAGTAAGCACAGGGAAGATACAGGAAGCTTCATGAGAATACTAGAAATGTAAAGTGAAACACACAAGTAGGGAGACACTCTCCCTGCCAAATGCATGACATGCCTCGAGCGTGGAATATTAACAGTCATAATAGTACAAGGATGAGCACTGTTCTTGTGTGAGTCACACCTCAAGAACCTCCGCGTTTATATTTGTAATCTAAGTTGCAAAGATATGTTACATTGGAGATTCACATTACATGCATTTCCACAACCATACACGTACAAGTTCGCGCTTGCACATGCCTCATGTGAACCTACAACATCTCAAATGGACATACACCCTGCAACTCTTGCCGTCCTTCCCTGAAACAGGGGTGACATTGGCAAAGTGAACAAATTAAATATGAATAAATACCTTATTGTTTTGTGTTGCAACACTTAAACCTTTCCCTACTTATTTGACTGCCAATGTTATTTAGTGAGTAAAAGTTTATCTGTCCATTATGATTTACAAATGTTTATTTAATTTCAAAAATATTTTTAATTTACCTTCTACTCCAGGGACCATGATTTGTGCCTGAGATTACTATATGATAGTACTAGGGTGGTACATTAGAACCTCAATTATCTGAGCTAATCTAGACTGAGCCTACCTCTATTAACAAAAGCGTGAATATAGACTTTGTGGCATCCTGTAAAATAAAATTACATTTTAATGGATTTGTGTCTCACTAACCTAAGTTAACAATATGCCAAGCAAACTTACAATGTAAACAGATGAAATAATTGTGTGACGTTGTCAGGGCGTGTGATGTGTGCAGCAATATCCCTTCATTTCTTTGTGAGGAAAATGTATCACCACATTAGTTAACACTCTTTTAAACGCAGATTAAGCTTCAGGATGAGAAACTAATAAAAAATATTTCTTCATGGGAACTAAATTCTTGTTTGACCCGCTAACAGCATTAGAAACAGTGAGTTGCTGGAGTGAAGTTTTCCGGGATCTGTTGCCGTGGTCTGTGGGAGCTGGAGCTTCCGGACGTTTCGCCCATTTCTACGATGGGCTTCTTCAGCGTGAAGTATGATGATGATGAAGATCTTGATGAGAACTGTGATGTCAGTGTGTATGCAATGAGGGCTTATATTTCTACCATCTTGCTTCTACAGTGTGTGTTTGTTGTTTGTTGTTCTGTAGAAGCAAGATGGTAGAAATATAAGCCCTCATTGCATACACACTGACATCACAGTTCTCATCAAGATCTTCATCATCATCATACTTCACGCTGAAGAAGCCCATCGTAGAAATGGGCAAAACGTCCGGAAGCTCCAGCTCCCACAGACCACGGCAACAGATCCCGGAAAACTTCACTCCAGCATCATCAGCCGGCCGTGTAAGCCTAAATCTCTTAAACAGTGAGTTGTAAGTCTGGTTGATCGTGAGCTCAGTTGAAGTTAACTTGGATGATAAAGGTTCTGTTGTATCTATAATATAATCTATAATATAAATTTAATATATAATTTTATACACAATATGTTACATTAAAGTTGATTAAGAAAAGCCATAATACATAATATCGCCCCACTGATAATGTGCGACTACTTCGTGAAGCGGCAGTACTAGTGGTTTATATTATATATTTTATGTAATCATTTCATGTACAAAGAATATTCAGAATAAATGATGGGATATAATAATTCCTGCCAGAGTTCACAAAAATGTGCTCACTGTTTTATTTGTTGAAGAAAAGACCGAGATCATTCTGTGGGAGATATCTATCGGATACTCTGTGGCAAGCTAGGATGCTAAAAACGCAACTCAGCTACACAAATAGTGTAACTTATTGCTGCGTTGTCCCTGAAGGGTTTCGCATGTGTCGAGTGGACCCTGTTTATTTTTACAGGTAAGGGGTTCGGTAAGGTAACCTAGCCGGTATTTTATTTGGAGTTTGAAATAAACACCGAAACAGGAAATCATTTCTGACATCTTCGGTGGGATTCGAACCCGAGCTCACGGCATGGAATGCAAGCACTCTACCACTGAGCTATCGACCGGACGGATGCAAGCGGTAGCACCACCCAGTACACACCTGCCTTTCATTATTCTTCTTTCAAATTCACCAGTCATTCTTCCATCGTGTCAAACTTACTTCCCAAGTATACAAATTCATTTATCACGTCAGCATTCATTCCATTTATTTTAAATTCATATTTTCCTCATCTCTTTCGAAAATCCAAACTTTCATCTTACTTGCATTCCATTTCAAATGATTATCTATCAAAGCTTTGTTTAATCTTGAGAGCATTGTTTGCAGTTCTACTGCTGAATCAGACACAAGGACTGCATCATCCGCATACAGTAAAACACTAACTTTGCTCTTTGTTTTTCTTATAAAAAATAGTTGACAGTAAAATAAAAATTACAACTTCATGTAGTGGGGCAAGTTGTAGAGTGCGAGTTCTGGGCTATGGGCTGAGGATGTGGCAATGTTCCCATGCCATTCAACTTCACCACTATGTATAATCTTGAGATATTTAAAACAATCGGAGTCTCCATACCACAAATCGCCCTTCCACACCAAATTCTAGGTTGAACTATAAAATAAGTAACAGCATCCCCCTGGATCTCTAACTGTGCTGCCTGTACTTTGGTGTTACCTAAATCAACAAATATCTTGTAAGTCCTGAAGCGCTATTATGCTAATTCCTTACATAGCGATTGGTGTCCAAAAATATGGTGTACTGTGGTTTTTTTATCTATGGAGTTTTTTCGCAAGCGCTAGCAAGCTCCAACTTGGTTTGATATCCAAAGCGTAAGGAATTTAGCAGAATAGCGCTTCTGTTTTAGGGAAGGTGGATATAGTGTATAAAATATTACATACTCTCAATCACGTGAATAAAAAAAATGCATGGAGATATAACAGCACCCCTAGGGAGTGATTTAATTTTTATAGATTTTATTTACACAATCAAGGGGAGCTCATGTTATATTTTATACTCGGTTACAGTTTTACTTTTCAAGTGTTGTGGTGAATAAAAAGACAAAATTGTCAATTGGGTTAAATTTATTAGGTTTATTCATAATAATAATTAAGTTGTAACCGAAATAAAGAAATAATGTGCCACACTCTGTATCCATGTCACGGTGGTGCAATAAATGGCAAAAGCAATAATACAGCATGCATCACTAATATAATACAACACATCATACTCTATAGCACTCCACAGCAACCAGACTCCCCGTCCTTGGTGCATCCTGCCGTGTGATGCTTCCTATAATCCCTACCTAGGTGCATTTGGGGAGCACACTTCAGCGTTCTCAAGTCGTGCGAGGCGCTCACGCACAGCAAATATTGCAGTAGTCGTAATCATTCTCTAATGTTGCTTTTTTGCACATAGATGCGGTTACGTCCACTTGCAAGTTGACAGCTAACCTCAAGAACATAAACGTGAACCACTGTTATTGATAATTTTAGAGATAAATGATAACTTGACGTAAAGGTTGGTATGAGGCTGACCACCCATACTGTAATATTCATTTGAGATTTGGTTTTGATGTCTCAAGTCCACATACGGCATGTGTAAGTGCAACCTTACACATATCTGCTTGTAGGAATGCATGTAATATATCTGTGCAAGATACATTATAGATTATAGAATGATGCGTCCGCAACAACAAAGGACTGGACAGCATCTGCAACGCATTACACACCCAGGATGATATCCATGGCTAAGGTCTCGGTGTATGGACGAGGCATGGGCTGATCAAGGTGGATATAATATAGTGTGCTGAGGTACAGATGGCACACGGCTTCTCCGAGTGGCAAGTTGCAGCATGTCTGCAGGAGACAGGAGGTGAAGGCGTTGCTTTCAACAAGCCAAGACTCGATTAAGGCGCAGCGCATTGGAAGGAAAAGCATGTTTAAACCTCACTTACGCATTTCACATAAATCTACACACATTTCTGCTGACCTTAAAAAGATGAGATTCACTTGATGAATGATTTGTCGTGAGCAAAGTAGTGAACTCCCTGAATGATTCTAACAGCTTTGGGAACTCACGGCGCAGAAGCAAGCCCCCCAAATCCACTGTTTAGTCAATAGTTTAAAACAATGTACATGGGGCGGAGGACAGACAGCCAGTCTGCCTCCACAAAGCTCAGGTACCATTCAATCCATCCGGGATGATATGCCGATTCTAACATAAATCAAAGCATATTGTAAAACCCTTCTATTCCAGTGTGTCAAAAAAACACCCTAGAAAACAATGATGGAGATCTTTTATCACAACACAACCTCTTCCTAGACCCAGAATATCTGACAGATTGAGAGACAGAATGGAACAAACATCCTACTTCAGATATTTTATAGGGCTTCGAGAATGAGAAAATAATTTTAGAAATGTCTTGATTTATCAACAAAAATTTGCATTTGATATGTTCCTTTACATTATATAAGATACATTTAAATGTTAAGAAATTTTGTTGCCTACCAGCATATTAAGTCAGTGCTGTTTGACAACAAACATGTAAAACTTTATTGTTACTTGTACGATTCCGGCTCTCAGATTGTCATTTCACCATGTATTAGGATCAGAACATTAAAATCTCCTTTCAAATTAGGCGCTACAACTAGAATAAGCTGCACTGTCACAGGCATCGTCATCTCCTAGTAACTACTCAGACAAGCTTCTGTGAAAAACAGTTGGGTTTTAGTCATTCATAAAAAACAATAATATAAAGACAGGAAATTACAGTTTCATGATTTTATAAACCGTGGTGCAGAGAACAACAGGTTCAGTGTGTATATCTAACAATCATAATTCCAATTTCAAATCATTAATTCATGTAAACTGTTTTGATTTGGTTGTAAAAATAAGTTATTTGTTTATCCTGGCTGAAAAAATTAACTATGATATAAATTTGAATAAATTAGATAGATTACAAGCTTTACAAAAGCCCATGGATTAGTTGGATTATTGGTCAGGATGGTTATGGATCATAGATTGTGGAGATCTATACAATGATTTTGACTTGCACACTGATTCAAAATCCAACTAAACCAGACAAAACAAGTCAGCAGTTTTTGCTAAAGTTTTAAAATTATCAAAGGTTTACAAAGAATTCATAAATTATTGTTTTTGAGGATAAAAGAAAAACAGCTTTGTTTTCGATTACGGTGATTGATCCACCTGACGATGCAAACGGATGTTTGCAAAACCGGTTGTGGTATAAAAATAAATACTCACGTAATCGAAAACAAAGCTGTTTTTCTTTTATCCTTAATGATGAATGATTACAAAGTTAATGCCTCTACAATCAATAATATTGTTTTTGATTTGATTTACGAGAAAAGCCCTTTACATTGTTGTATACATTTCAAATCATTAGAATCCCTAAATTAATTTTAGAAACAAATTATATTTTTTTACAAATAGAATGATGCATGTAACAAATTCATTATTTTTATCCCATTTTTAAATATTCGGATGAAAAGTTATTCCTCAAATTAATTTTTATTTCAGTTATTGATTTGATAAATTCAAGCAGGATAAAAAACAAAGGTTTTCTAATTTTACATTGAATACTATTAAACAATAACAGTCCAAGACCCATAATGAGAAAGGTATATCCTCATGTTATTTAATGATTAAGGTAAAATGTAGATTGATAGATTGCAAAAGGGTTGTCTGGCTAGATCGGGTACCGACTGTGTTAAGAAAAGGAAATTATAAGAGATAGATTAGACAAATTTTGCACACAAACTTTACGTCATTCAAAGCCCGCGCTGAAAAATTCTATCAGCTAATTTAATAATAGAAAACTATCAGCTAACGTTCAAGTTTTATGAATAACAGATGACGGTAGTTGATTAACAAAAATCACTCACAATTTCTTTTTTTTAAATTGTCGGTGCGCGATTTAGCCAGACAACCCTTAGGCAATGTCTTCATCTACAGTCCCTGGCCAATTTATTAGACGCACTTGACTTATAGGTTGGTATGAGGCTGACCACCCATACTGTAAAAAATGGTTCACTTTGCCAATGTCACCCCTGTTTCAGGGAAGGTCGGCAAAAGTTGTGGGGCTTATGTTCATTTGAGGTTTGGATTTTATTTGTAAGTACACATTCAGCATTTGTAAGCGCGAACTACACTTGTTGGTTTGTGGGCATACATCTGAGAGCTTTAAATGAATATATCTTTGCAACTTAGATTATAGATTATAGACTACAGTTTTTAAAGAACTCGATGAAAATTAGTTTTTAAATACTTAAACTGTTGTGAATTGATTATTTATGTGTAGTCTACGTCATTATATAGATAATATCACAAATAAAATTTGTATTTGTTGAAAATATTTTCTTTTAATAATTTAAATAAAAATGACAATATTATGACATAAATTTCAATATTTTGTTGAGCCACCTTTTACAGCTATAAGAGCCTTAACCCGGCGCGGCATGCTGTTGATGCACTATCATAGCTGCAAAAGGTGACACAACAAAATATTTAAAAATTATCATAATATTTTCATTTTTATTTAAATTATTGAGATAAAATATTTTCAACAAATACCACAGTTTCTTTGTGATATTACCTATATAATGAAGTAAACTACACACAAATAATCAAATCACAACAGTTTTAAGTATTTAAAAATTCAATTTCATTAGCTACTAATAATAATTAGCATAAAAACTAGAGTGCGTCAAATAAATTGGCCAGGGACTGCACATGTTATCTATCACTTAATCTTAATTCAATAACAGGTGAGGATATACATTTCTAATATCAGATCTTGCACTATAGTTAGTGTGTCACAGTGTTCTGTATACACATGTGGGACACTAAAAAATCTATTTCAAATCCTACCTACTGGTTATCAAATTAAAACCATAAAATTTCATTACAAAAAATTAAATATAGAAACTTCTAGTAATCAGCACTCTCACGCTTCCTATTCAGGCCTGGCACACTAACTAACACTATATACAAACATAATACACACATGAAGAACAGTTATTTGTAAGAAAATTAGGAAAAACAATGTATTGCACTTGCTTAGGAAATGGTTTGTTTCTGCTTAAGTTCCCCCATTACGATGTCATCTACTGCGTGGGCCCAAATCCATGCGGAGTGTAGGAATAATAATAGGATGATTTATTTGGTGAGTGCTGTTTTGTGTGAATCACACCTCAAGAGTCCTTAGCTAGCTTGATCGTCGCTACAAAAAGCATCAATTCTCAAGCAAGACAAAGTTGCTGTACCTTTGGTAATCGGTCTTTGTTAAAGGTATATGAATTTTTCAACCCAGCGAAAAGCATATTTGAAAATATAAATGGTATATTTTTACAACTTTTCACAACCTTCCATTTATGAGTCAGAAGTGTTAAGACCCCATAGAGCGAATACGTCCAAAACGGTGTTCCGGGTTTTAAATGTCCATAATGTTTACTTTTTTTTTTAAATCTTTTACTGTCAGAATACAATAAAGAAATGTATAAACTACAGATTGACCGTTTCCAAAAATGATAGAAGTTATTTGAATTCTGTCAAAATGAACACAAACTAATGAAATATTACGAAATAATGCTATCTGGGTTCAATGAATAACTTGAATTTTTTGAATGGAAGGATACAAAAAATATGTATAAATGGTAAGTTTATTAATCAAACTCAAAATTGATCGCATTTTTTTTTCGTAATAATGCATGTAAATTGTACAAAATAAAATAAACAAAACAGCTTCAAAAATCCCATACTAATTTTGTAGGGAAACAATTTGACAGAAAAACGCAGTGGTTTGCTCGGCGTTCCCGCCAGTCTGGAGCAAACTGTGAAGGCGAGAGGACGTCTGTTCGCTCCGCATGAATTCTAGCGCGCAGAAAAAAGAATACAGGCTTCAAATAAAAAAACCCGATTAGTATATAAAAATATTTTCTTCACGTAAAATATTATTTGTAAATAAATGTGTGTCAATTAATCAAAAATGTCTTTCGTTTTTTTTTTTAGAAAATATGGGAGTACGAAAACAAAAATACTATAATAAAAAAGTAATCGAAGATTGTTTAGAAAAAAAAAGGTAAATTTTTCTACTTCCATATGATAATAATAATATAATATAATAATATTAGGATGATTTATTTGGTGAGCGCTGTTTTTGTGTGTATCACACCTCAAGAGCCCTCTGCGAGCTTGGTCGTCGCTGTAGAAAGCGCCAATTCTCAAGCAAGACCCAGTTGTTGTAAGGTTGGATGGACCTTTCAGTGACCGGTCTTTGGTAAAGGTTTATGAATTTTTCAACTCAGCGAGAGCACATTCGAAATATAAATGGTATATTTTTGTGCTCCGCCGAGATCCGAATCCACAACCTTCCATTTACGAGTTCGAAGTGTTTCCACTACGGACTACGGACCGGTCCAAGATGCCAACGACGCGCGGTGTACGTGAGCGGTCACCCATCCAAGTACTGTCCGCGCCCAATGTTGCTTGATCATTCCCATGTTTTTTTTTGCATTATTGAACTATACACGGATGCATAAATGAACGTGATTACTTTTTTAAAATACAAAAATGTATTTACATAATGGCGCTGAAAATGCTCATAGCAGATATAATAATAGGATGATTTATTTGGTGAGCGCTGTTTTTATGTGTATCACGCAGATCACGGTCAAAACTTCCCAACTCTTGAAGCTTCAGTTACCATAGATCATGGCAGCAGTACCCCGAGTGTAACTTGTGTAAACTTATCTCGATTGTCTAAATCGAAAAAAAAAAAAAAACAAAATCAAGACGTGCCGTCGTATATTTCATTCATTTTCGATTTACGCAATCGAAGGGAGTTTATATTATTATATACTCGAGGTCGAGGCTGCTCCAGTGAGATACATATTATAATTCACGCAAGCCCTACGCTACGGACAACGGAATTATTATTATTGCTGATGTCAAGCAGTCAGTTCAATGATACGAGTATAATATTATGACAATCAGGTACGGCTCGTAGCATACCGTGCAAGGTAGGCTTTATTCTCAAAAATATTTTAATTTGTATAAAAGGTTGGTATGAGGCTGACCACCCATACTGTAAATAATAGTTCACTTTACGAATGTCACCCCTGTTCTAGGGAAGGTCGGCAAGAGTTGCAGAGCTTATGTTATTTTGAGATTGGGTTTTTATGTTGTCCTTATACATGTCTGCTTGTGGAAATGCATGTTATAGGAGTTTTCAAATGTAAAATATCTTTGCAACTAAGATTCAAATTTGGATGAAATTTGATTAATGCCTTACATTGTATTTGCCCGTCTGAAAGATAGTACTAATAACAAATATAAAAAACCATTTGTGCAGATATTAAGACAAAACAATTGAAAATACATTCAAGGTTTTTTTATTTAAAAATTGTGGAATGCCACATTACTAAAGCATTCACCCTTTTTTATTCCAAACTTGAGATGTTAAGTTTTGTCAAAGTCTTTATTATCACATTTATTTTACCTATTGCATTTAGCTCTTCGTGTGTCCCGTGAAAAAAAGTAATGTTATGCTTTAAAATGTCAGAAAACAAGAAAAAAATCAAGTAAAAAGTGAAAAATTAGAGTTTTTCGTGTTTTTTTTATCGAGCAAACTTTTCAGAATCGTGCTGTCAAGCGATTGCAACTCTTTATTATAATGGCAGTAAAAAAGTCTGATGTGTATGAATAATAGTGTTAAAATTTTCATTGATTTGGATCCTTTACTTTCCGAAAAATGTAATTTGGTTAGGCAAACATGTTTGCCATTTATATCGCACGGCACCGCTTGACATTTTGCGCCGGGTAGCGCTTCGAGTTGAAAAGAGACAAACATATTCGATTCGAATAGATTTGCCACTTGCGCCAAGTATTTACTTTTTTAATATATACTTTTGACGTACCTTTACCCGCAAATGTATGAAAACTTAAATAGCGTTCCTAGTTAGCGTTCCAGTTTCCTTGTTTTTTTAAACGTTGTTGTTTAGTTTACACGTATGTTTTTTTTTACTTAAAAGGTACTTCTCTGAAGAGAAGAAAAATATAATAGATAAGAGTAAATTCGTTCTCGCATGCGATCGTTGTTTCGATAATAAAACTTTTGCAAAACGTAACAAGGAATTCTTCTTCTTCTTTCAGTAGGTACCATTTTTAACAAATATCGGCGATGATCATGGATATTTTTACTATGTATGCTACAGGTCTAAATAAGGATTTGGTGCTTTTGTTAACTACTAGGTAGGTCCATTTGCGGCATGTGTAAGCGCGAACTTATACGTGTCTACTTGTACAAATGCATGTTATATAAGTTCCTAAATGTACTATATCTATGCAACTTAGATTCTTATTTAGATATTGCCCTATATTCTAATAAATTGAACGGCCTGTCTACTGATAGAACACTTGAGCTATGATAGAAACAAAAACAATGCTTACCGTCACGTGGGGATAAATTGCACCATGGGTAATACTTTGCACCAATTTCTGTAAAGAAATTATAAAGCTATTCGTCTCTGACAGTTGTCATTTGATATTTAACTTTCTATTGTTTCCGATAGATGGCACTGTAATCTACTTTTTAGTTCACGGAAGTGACAGTCGTTCGCCATTGCTTCGATGTGTTTTACCTATCCGAATGTGGATAAAGATTTCTGTCTGAAAATTGTGCCCGAAAGAATCCAGTGTAATCAGTACACCGAAACAAGTTACAACAGATGAGTGGTCTCTAAATCATATGTAGGTAAGCCCTATTTTTCTCAAATGCTGTATTTTTTGGTTATGTAGTCAACTTTAGGAAAAAGTAGAGTTTTTGTTAGAATTGATTTGTATTGAACAAATTTGGGGTTAAATTGCACCTGGTGCAAAGTATCCCCAAATGGGACATGGTCAATTAATTTGATCAAAGTTTTAATTAAGGCTTATACAGCTTGACATTTTCGCTAAATACCTAAACATTGTGTATATCTTAACTAATGATGGTATTTTATATGCAGAAATGCCACGAATACATAAACGGCGGCCTGGTGCCAGACGATACTGCGATTTCACACCGGAGAGACTGGAGCAGTGTTTGAAGGCTATTCGAGATGGTGCAGTCACTCAAAGAAAAGCTGAAGAAATTTTCAAAATCCCTAGAAGAACGATCAACTATAAGCTCAAAGGCCAGCACACAAAATCTGTGGGAAAACCTCCAATATTTGACAAGTGCGAAGAGCAATCTTTTGTAAACTGCATAGTAGACATGAGTGAGTACGGTTTCCCAGTAAGTGCTTTTGATCTTCGCTACATTATAAAAGCCTATTTGGATAGAATAGGCAGAACAGTAAAAATATTTAAGAACAACATACCAGGCTCAGAATGGATAAAATCCTTTTTGCAAAGACATAAAACCTTAACAGTTCGCTTTGCTTCAAATATAAAAAAATGCAGGGCGGCTATTAGCAGAGAAGTTCTTGAAGAATATATAAAAAATTTGGAAGAAGTAATAAAAGATGTTCCTCCCACTCATATATGGAATTACGACGAGACCAACTTATCCGATAACCCTGGCATGAAGAAGGTTATAACAAAAAGAGGAGCAAAGTATGTAGAGCGCATATTGAACAATTCGAAGTCATCTACTTCAATAATGTTTTGTGGGAGTGCCGCAGGTCAACTCTTAGCCCCCTATGTAGTATACAAGTCGGGAAAAATGTGGGACACGTGGACAGTTGGAGGACCTCCTGGAACGAAATATGCTAATACTACAAGTGGGTGGTTTGATGGAGCGACTTATGAAGACTGGTTTGAATGCCATTTTCTGCGGACCCTTAAAAAACTTGATGGAAAAAAAGTAGTCATCGGAGACAACTTGTCCTCACACATAAGCAATCATGTTTTGAAGCTGTGTCGTGATCACAACATTTCATTTGTATGTTTGCCTCCAAATAGCACGCATATTACCCAACCCCTAGACGTGGCTTTCTTCCGCCCATTGAAGGAATACTGGAGGCAAATATTAACTGATTATAAAGAAGAGCAAGCCAGTACAACCACTGTTCAAAAGCAAGATTTCCCTGCGCTTCTCAAACGTGTTAATGATAAATTACGTCTGACTGCAGAGAAAAACTTGAAATCGGGTTTTGCGAAATGTGGCATCTATCCATGCGACGTGAGCCAGTTGATTAGTCGGTTGCCTTCGAAAGGAAGTGACAATGACGTGCGTCAGAGTTTTCAAAAATTTTTAGAGGAAAAACGGTTCAACCCAAAGAATTCTGTATTGAAACGCAGGAAGAAGATACCAACAGAACCAGGCAAAAGCATTGCTCATGATCCGAATGTCGAAATGAATGTTGACAAACTAGAGACTCCTGTCTCTACATCAATGATCCCACCTTCCACATCAAAATATCCAACATCTCAAGCATTATCTGATAACACTTCACACGGAAGCATTGAGGAAGAGGAAGAGGAACAAAAAGAACGACTAGCTAAGAAGTGTTCATTAGGACCTGTGAAAAAGAAGGTGGGGGAATATGTCATCTTTCACTATGAAGGAGAAAAATTTCCAGGACAGATTTTGAGAATAAAAAAAGACGGCGTTGTTATTAAATCTATGCAAAAAACTCTCAAATCGTGGAAGTGGCCGATGCAGGATGACATCCTTCAATATCCTTGGAAGGATGTAGTCGGTTCCATAAAAGAACCGAAAATGCAATCTAAAAGAGGTTTCTTTAGTGTCCCGGAACTCGACCACATTTGGACCAATTTTTTTTAAATTCGTAGAATGTACGTAATAGTATCTTTCGGTTTCCACCTTTTATTTTATATAATTATAACCTTTAGCATTGGAAATTGCATTTGTGTTCGATTTTTCAATAAATTTCTTTTGATTTTTCCATCAAGCGTCTTATTTTACCACAATTATTACACAATTTTATAAACAACTTTGAGCTAAAACCCCTCACATGGTGCAAAAAAACGTGTACAATAGTTTTAACTTTGCACTTATTTGCGTTTTAGTACCAAAAACGTAGATAAATTTTTGTGGTGCAAAGTTGTTCTGGACCCCGGGATTCTTTGCACCAAAATAAAATTTAAAAAATAAAACTTACGGGTATACATAAAAAAATTAAAACGTATCAAACTTGTTACAGGTACACTTGTTCCTAGATTGTAATAGTGGAAACCACAGAGAAGGTAAAAACCTGATCTGTACAGAAGATTTAAAAAAAAAAGTTGTATTTTGGTGCAATTTATCCCCACGTGACGGTACCGAATAAATCATTCTGTAAATTTATTATAAATAAAAATGGAAATATTATTTGGTTATACAGCCGTACAGTATATATTTTATCACGTTGAGTTTACTGTTTGCATGTAATTCACATCTCAATGGCCCGAACTGAAATGCCACCGGTATAATCCAACTTTAATTTTTACAATAGGTATGTAACAGTTTACAAAAATGAAATTTATCTCTGTAAAAAAATTTATGCAGGCATCACACGCAGTATGTACACCTTTAACCTTATATTCTACATCCATATTCCTCAAATGTATGAGGTATATAAAAACGCAAAATATAAGCCATAATGATTATCAAAAATGAACACTTCCATTTATGTTATGATTTATCTGAGTTTGAGTGATCGCGCGTGCACGGAGCGGTAGAGTCGATGCGCGCGCCGCAGCGCGCGGGAACCGAAGCAATTAGAGGTCAAAACTCAAAGGCATATTTGGAAGGCGCCCTCTTAACCACTAGACTATGGACCGGTCAAGGAAGGACCCAGTGAGAAGAAAGTTGACACAAAGTATTAGGTTAAAAGCGAAGGCATGAGAAAGCAATACTCTCTAGATCAGAGGTGTGCACAAGACTCTAAAACTAAGTTATTTGATGTTACTTAATTTTCAAGAAAAATTGGCTGAAGAGGGCAGGTTTTCTTATATTTTTAAGGCTGAGTAAAAGTTGCCATTACTTAGATTTTGGGTTTGAAATAAGCACCGAAACTGAAAATCATATCCGACACCTTTGGTGGGTATACCCTAGCCCTCTGGCATTAAACGCAAGCATTTTACCAAATAAAATATTGAATGGATTAATGGGACCAGACCAGACAAAAAAAATATTTCAAAAGATGGCATTGTAATGAGTATGTTTAAAACGCAACTAAAACCCGTCTAAAAAAATCAACTTATTTTGCAAAGAAATATTAAGAAAGTTGATTCGTGTAATGCTTCCCTCTATGACCCAGTGCCTTGATACATTAGAATAATGGCTTCTTAGTGTCAGAATATGCTAAACTAGGAAGTACATCACTTTGTTATGCAACCCTCAGCTGGTTCATTGTGCTAGGAGTGACCCTAATTCAACAGAACGCTACTTGTACAATCAATATCATTAATACATATGCATCGTGAGCTAAATGGACAAAACCAGTAAATGAAAGATAACAGATTACTTTCATTACAGAATATAAAGGGGAAGTTGAATGCTGATACATATTAGGCGGATGCCAAAGTTTACTTTTCATACAAATTTGCAATGTTTGAATCCACTGTGGAAGATGACTGACCATAGTTTTGTTTGATTATTTCTTGACTTTTGGTTAGTATGACGGTAATCACTATCATGTAAAAATTGGTTCCCTTTTGCCAATGTCACCCGTGTTTTAGGGAAAGTCATTAGGAGATGCAGGCTTTACGTGCATTTGAGCTTTAGGTTTTACTTATGTACACATGCAGCATGTGTAAGCGAACTTACACATTTTTGCTTGTTGGCATGCATTTCATATGAATCTTTA
This sequence comes from Agapetus fuscipes, assembly GCA_951799405.1. Lineage (NCBI taxonomy): Eukaryota > Metazoa > Arthropoda > Insecta > Trichoptera > Glossosomatidae > Agapetus > Agapetus fuscipes. The sequence continues at coordinate 10,783,822 of OX637336.1, forward strand.
CTTGTAGCATATTATTGCAACTTAGATTATAGGTTACATACATATGCAGCATATGTAAGGAGAATTTAACATTGAGTATCTAAGTTGCACAGATTTATATTAACATTTATAGATGTTAAGGTGGCGACTCGTACTACCCAAAAAAAAAATATTCATAGATGGTACGCATCAAAAATGTATGGGGCACTCCGTCGGGCAAATATGAAAAACTACTGTAGTTTTACTTCCTTTGAAACTTTTAATGCATTGAAAATAATATGTTGATTGCGCTATTCTAATATGAAATCAATCTGAAATCGCTAAGGTATTCATTTCGGTCATTAAATTATGCGTAAATTTCATTTTTTTCGCCATTGTTTGCGCCAAAGCGACCGATGCGATGAGCTACGAGTACTTATCTTGGACACAAACCTTTTTTATTATGAAATTACAAATGAATGAGCCATCGATCTAAATAAAATATATATCGATGGAATGAGCACATTGTGGAAACATCGGTTTATTGGAAGAAATATTTACAGAGAAAAAACACTGCAGCATCATAATGCTTCGGATTCGTTCGGATAAAGTCGTGCCACCTCGTTTATGCAAATTAGGCTTACGCGTCAACCCATGGTGGCAGACAGAGTGAATGAATCATAATATACAATTATAATATTGGGATGATTTCTTCGGTACATATATACATGTGACTGAAATGTTGACCGACTTGTCGTGTGGACGAAGTGTGAAATGAAAGTATTGTTAATCGTTTGGACTAACTTTAATACTTTTGTTTTCAAATATGTTGTATTTTAATAAAAAAAGTATATGTAAAAAAGAAAACACAATGTAAAAAATTAAAAATATACATTGTCAAACGGATTCGAACCTCTCACCCTTGCGTGGCAGTCCGTTACGCAAGCTGTTCGGCCAGAGCTTCCACGGCCAGATTGAAGAAAATAAAGATGCATAAAGCGTAACAAATAATAAAAAAGGTTTGTGTCCAAGATAAGTACTCGTAGCTCATCGCATCGGTCGCGTTGGCGCAAACAATGGCGAAAAAAATGAAATTTACGCATAATTTAATGACCGAAATGAATACCTTAGCGATTTCAGATTGATTTCATATTAGAATAGCGCAATCAACATATTATTTTCAATGCATTAAAAGTTTCAAAGGAAGTAAAACTACAGTAGTTTTTCATATTTGCCCGACGGAGTGCCCCATACATTTTTGATGCGTACCATCTATGAATATTTTTTGTTACCATCGATGTGTCGTACCACCTTAATATAAATCTGCGTAACTTAGATAACAAATCACACAGAATATATTTCCACAGGGATTTTTATCTGGAGCAGATTGAAACACTTTTTTTTTTAAATTGATATGAAAACTAAGCTTTTGCAACCGAATAATAAATATCATGTCCTGGGAGCATTCAACTTCAAAGAGAGATCACACCGTGTTGCAGAGCATGTGAATCATGCAGAAGCAAAGGCGGCCATCTAGGATTTCTTTCAGAAATGGAATACATACATGGGATTGCTCGGACAACCATTTCCTGTACATCCATGCGCCATTTTTGAAAAAAAAAAAGAACCCTATTGTATCGCCGCTTTTGCCTTACTCATACAATAATAATGTCATTCATTCATTCCCTTAAAATTAATTTCTACTCCAAGTCGGTTACATTATAAAATATAGCATTACGATAATTGTTACTTATGAGATAGGGGCGGCCAATTGTTTCTACTATGATTACGTTAGATTACACCCTAAAGCAAAAGTAACTTTATATTGTCAATGAGGATGGGACCATCACAAAATCTAATATTTATTTGATGCTGTTTCTGATGTCATCATTTTATAATGAAGTCGGAACAACATAAATATGTGACATCACTCGGCTGGGAGGCATGGGGAATAGCTAACAAATATTTTGTATTTGGTTGCTAAGGACCCAAGTCTCCTAGACCTGTGAAGTCACCCTGCTGCTGTGAGAAATTTGATTTTTGGAACATTATTCCGACTCCATTCGTGTTCGCTGGTTTCATTCACATGATTTTTGTAAAAATTTGAGGTAATGTTCTGTTTTCATTTTCAATCCGTGTTGACAAAAGTTACGATGAAAACTCTCAACGCTTGCAACGGTATTCACAAACAATACTATCAGTTCTAATGTTCACAGTGCTGACATGGATTATGAGCTTGTGATGGGTTGCTTTAAATTCAAGGACCAATCAAACTTTTATAATTCATGTAGAGCGTTTTGAATTCTCATAGTACGGTTTGTGAAATAGGGGTAGCAGGTCATAATGTTAGTTCAATATTTGTAAAGCCACATGGCAGGATTAGGCATTCTTATTCGTTCACAGTTGATATATTTTTTATGAATTTTGGCGACTCAATAGTACAAAGTTGTTTGCTAGAGCAACCCCCGAATGCAGACTTTCCATCACCCTATAGTTGAGTTGAGTTGTTAATCAGGATGAAGATATTATGCAAGTAAATACGTCGTAACAATCTTTCCTGTCGTGACCAAAGATGGTGCTGATTTCCATATAAACACATCCCCAAAAGAACTTTCAGTGCTATACTTATACACCTAGTAAACTCTTTTCTTTTCAAAATAAGTTTCACCATCACATCACATTGTTGAGGAATCCCATCAAAGACCAGGGGGAGACATTGGGAATGGCCAGCTCTAATGATCCAGAAAACAACTCTCAAGTATACTAACACTTTGTTTTCGATCTCAGTTTAGTTTGGATGCAGGGTTTATACAAACTAGGGCCATTCTGTGTCAAATCAACACACTTGAATAACAACTAACCTCCTGTTTTTCGTCTCTATACGGACAACTTTCATAAACTTGTGAGGTGGTGAGGATTATAGGGAATGAGTCAGCACCGTTAAGAAGCTGCCGGGTGATGGAGTCTGTAGAATACAACGGCTCATACTTATCATAATATAATCACACATGCATTGTAATTTGCAAATAACAATCCCTCCCTATGCGTAGAGGATCACTATCTCCTAGTTTATTGTTAGTTATGGACTAGTCAGGTCTGTATATAGGTATTTTGGGTATAAATTCTATGAGGAGGACGTATTCCATCATGGAGGAGGAGTCGCAGTGCTGCTTGGTGAGCTTCCAGTGAAGGCCGAGCTTGTTGTACAGGTGGCTGTTCTCCCACTCCAGTAACTTGTCCAGCGAGTTCTTGGCCTGAGGAACAAAGATGATGCATTACTGAAACAGCAGGGGAATCTTCATTATAACAAAGAAGGGTTGTGGACCATTTGTCCAGCATGCTAAACACAAACCCCAGCATTCACCAACCCTACTTACTAAAACAGATGACACTACCTTCACACATATGTTTTTAATTTTTTTTTATTAAAGAACAAGATTATCCATTTACATAATATATGACAAAGTAATTCATGTATTCATTATAATGTTCTTTCTTGTTAAAAATATGCTTTGTGATTCTCATCAAAATTGTGCTCCAAATTTCATAATGAAATCCAAAGATGGCGCTTTTCAACTGACAAACTCGCACATGAAGAAGCAAGATTGGTGGACAAATACCCCATAGTTTTACATAAATAGTAAATAGATGTCGCTGCCTCACCAACACAACAAACACACATGTAGAGGGTAGAGTGTCTTCCTTTTTCATTTTTATATCCAGAGTTTACCCACACTTTCATCAAGTTCATTTTCATCTCTTCACTTTCACGCTGAAGTAGCCCATTGTTGACATGAGAGAAACGTCCAGAAGCTCCAGCTCGCACAGAGCATGGCAACAGATCCTGGAAAGCAACTCTCCAGCATCATAAGCCGGCCGTGTAAGCCTAAAACTCCTATTTAAATTCATACTTATTAGAGTGAATCGTTCTATCATTTTAACAAATTGAGCAACTGAGTACAGAAAAATATTTCAGTATATTTTTTAGGAAATCTAAATGACTATTATTTATTGGATTATGTTGTAAAACGCCATGCTTCAATAGACAAGGGGAAACAAAAAAACACAAATCAAATGAAAGAAATGAGTTGATTTTAGTGAAGGATCACAAACATTTATATCAGTGGTGATGGAGGTTTAACGTTCTATGGATAAGTACGTAATGTAAGTATCTACATTAAATATTACGTTGAAATATAAAATATTCTCTGGACTCTGAACCATTGCTCATATTTACAATGACATTTTGATATCATTTAATAAATAATTAAATAAATTTAAATTAATTGACATACTGGGTACTTTTCCAGTCCGTGAAATAAATATTTTTTAAACAGAATATCTTCATACAGGTTAATTTCTTGGTATTTTCTTTTGCTATAGAAAAATAATAATATTTTAATACCCACGACGGTTAGAAATGACCTGAAGTAAGTACAAGCAGACAGGACGATGAGGACTATAATAAACCTAAACAGAAGCTGGCCCCAAAAAACAACAGTAGACAACGCAGCTTCCCCCATCATGGGGGTAAAATAATCCAGTACTAATAATACAAATACTTGTCTCCAAACCATACTAAAATCTCACAAATCTATTCAAATTAAAACTATTCCTTCAGCTCTGCATGTATGGGGAACATAATGCCGTCCATTAACATGGACTCAAAACAAAAACAAAGCGATAATTGTTGTTACATTACCCGGCATTATTAAAGCTTCCCTCCAAGGATACGCAATAATCTGTGTTATTAAAAGTCACGTCATCCCCGGGGTGCCTCCTGAAGATGTTGGCTACGTCGTCAACGAGACGTTGAGAATAATGTAAGTTCTCCTGTAACGGTTCGTCTAATATTGGAAAAGAGAAAATTCACATTGAAATGAATTGTTTTGTCCGGTCCGTAGTTAAGAGGTTAACACTTCTGACTCGTAAATGGAAGATTGTGGGTTTGAATCCCGGCGGAGCACAAAAAATATACCGTTTATATTATCAAATATGCTCTTCGCTGGGTTGAAAAATTCATAAACCTTTACCAAAGACCGGTCACTAAAGGTCCGTCCAGTACTGGCGCTTTGTAGCGCCGACCAAGCTCGTAAAACACCTCTACGGCACTACATGTGTCATAGACTCCTAGATTTTCTGAAATCTCGTGAGTCTCCTGCACAGGATAGCTTAAAAAAATATATTGTACTTAATGGTAGATAGATTAGTGTTTGTAATGGAATGTCTGGTTAGTTCACCCTCTTGCTGAGGCATATTACTGGCCACAGGGAGCAACCCAGGGTGCAGCAGCAGCACACGCAACCGCAGAACAGCCACTTGACGTTCACGGGCAGCGTCTTCTTCAGCACGCTGTTCACCCGCATCACCGTCGCCTGGAACTCCTCGGGCGCCACGCGCGACTGCAGCCCCGAGGGGAACTCCTCATTAAACCGGTTGCTCAGCCCAAACCTGCAGACAACACACACAGGGAGTTATTTATTTATTAAGCAAACAAACAGTTATACATGTATTACATTAATTATGACTGTTAAAAAACCAGCAAAGTTTGCAAATATTGCATAATGCGACATAATTTTGCTGACTACCTTCGGCAAAGAAATTAAAAAATAAAATCAGATAAAGGGAGGGATATTAGGAGCAGGAGTTATATTAACATCCATCATGGACAATAAATCCCATCGATAGCCCAGTTGGTAGTATGCCTGCATTTCATGCTGAGAGCTCAGGTTGGAATCCCACAGAAGATTTCAGAAATGATTTCCCGTTTTGGTGTTTATTTCCAACTCAAAATAAAACTCTGGCAAGGTTTACTCAGCCTTCACAAAAAATGAGTACCAGCCTTTTCAGGAGCTGGGATATGGCGTAAAGGTTAATACGTTTCACTTGCCACACGCAACACCTTCAGAGAGAATGTGGGAGAAAGCTACCCTAAATGTGTAGTTTAGTTGCATTGCGTTTCATAGACAGCCATGGCGCTTTGATCACTCGCCTTAAGAATGCTTTTTGCTCAAGAAAGCCTAAAAACATTTACTATTCAGCAAAAAATACAAATAATTAATTACTGAATAACATGTCTTAGTGAATAAGAAGTAATGTTATTTTACTTTGCATCAGTAATATAATATTTAATGAAAATCAATACTGTAGGGAGGTCCATTACAGTAAGCACAGGGAAGATACAGGAAGCTTCATGAGAATACTAGAAATGTAAAGTGAAACACACAAGTAGGGAGACACTCTCCCTGCCAAATGCATGACATGCCTCGAGCGTGGAATATTAACAGTAATAATAGTACAAGGATGAGCGCTGTTCTTGTGTGAGTCACACCTCAAGAACCTCCGCGTTTATATTTGTAATCTAAGTTGCAAAGATATATTACATTTAAGATTAATACTAAACATATTCCCACAAGCAGACACGTTTAAGTTCGCGCTTGAACATGCCGCATGTGAACCTACAAAATAAAACCCAATCTCAAATGAACATAAGCCCTGCAACTTTTGCCGACCTTCCCTAAAACAGGGGTGACATTGGCAATGACAATGGCAGTGACATTGGCAAAGTGAACCATTTTTTACAGTATGGGTGGTCACCCTCATACCAACCTATAAGTCAAGGAATTGGTCATTGCTATATACTTAAATGCGAATTTGAATTTTTCACTCGGCGGGGTAACGTCACATGTAAATATGATGAGGGTCTTCAGCAACCGATAAGAATACATAAGTAAGCATACTCTCTCGCAACCGGCCAGGTGACATCACAACTTTTTTGTCTATTCATTTGTGTTTTTGATGCATCTCTGTATTGGAAATCATAAATCATATCATATGTAAATAGCTATGTTTGTATTTGACATACTTCACATTATTCTAAAAATATCAACAAAACATTGATAATTAATAATTATATTGCTTCAGAATAACTGCGGGGAAATCTGAATATTGAAGCGTAAAAAGGAAAAGTGTATATTTCCATGAATCAGTAAAATAAACAAATGTTGACGTGCAGGCTAAATAAAGGGCACACACAATAATTATAATTTTTTGAACCTTTTGAAAAAATGAATACATTTCATAGTAAATTATGATATTTGCAATGAAAATGTGTTGTTTTGGGAACCGTTGTCGAGGGACGAATGCAAAAAGTTATGATTTTTCGTCAACAAAGATATTAGGACTTGTTTTTGTCATTTTGTTTACATGTATAAAAACTCATTTACAAACATGCTTCAGATCTGGAATTTCATTAGGAGCTAGTATACATATGTTTAATTGTGATGGGTAAGAGTTTGTAGAGGATTAATGCGTTGAAGGGTTTGAAAAGCAGATTTTGTGAACAAAGAATGTTAGCATGGTTCGTACACTGTCATGTTCCCAGCTCCTCTGACAACGATCGGGTCTGGTACAAGAGTAACGTGAGTATCGGGAATATGCTCTTCATGTTCGGTTTCTTCTTCGTATATCGCATCGAAATCAGCCAACATTACTAGCAACAATATAAAATCAAATAAACACTAGAGATCCCGTTACGGCCGCGCATGTCATGGCCAAAATAACATAAATCTGACATGAACTTATTCAACAGGAATACAGGTGCGCCAAAATAAGGAAAAGTAAATGTAAAATTCTTGCCAGTGTAGAAAATACTGTTGCTGTATACCTAACGGAGAAATCCAATTACATTTTGTAACTCCACGAGAGATGGCATTCTTTTTAAATATTTTAATAATAATCTCTTGATTTATAGTTTGCTATGAGGCGGACCATCCATACTACAAAAAATGTTTCACTTGCCAATGTCGCCCCTGTTTCAGGGAAGGTCGGAAAAAGTTGCAAAGCGTATGTTAATTAAAGGTTTGGAAAGAGGAAAATCTAGATAACATACAATATTGTGTCGTCACCCGGCCGGGTTGCTAGAAAAAAAACATATCGGATATCGCTGAGGTATACATCCAACCTCATTCATATTATGTAGAGTGCACACCTTATTGCCATCTAGATTAATTATTGTATTTATCTTCTTCTTCTGCTCTTTCCGTAAAGATTATCGATCTAATCTATCTATAATCATAATCTAAGTTGCAAAGATATATTACATTTAAGATTCATATTAAATGCATTCTCATAAGCAGGCACGTATAAGTTCACGCTTACACATGCCGCATGCGTGGACTTCTAGCCATTGATGAGCTTCTAGCATAATATAAACTCAATCTCAAATAAACATAAGCCAATGTAGCAACTTTTGCCGACCTTTCCTGAAACAGGGGTGGCATTGGCAAAGTGAACCACTTTTTACAGTTTCGGTGATCAGCCTCATACTAATCTTTAAAAGTCAAGGAACACAACTATTTTTTTTTTACTATACAAAACAAACAATTACTTACTTACTACCTACTAAGTTAAATAATGTTTTTTTTTTTTTTCAAAATATCTATAAAAAATGAGAATTCAATATTTTAAGCTGAATGAATGCATTGAAAGAGGTATGTAAGGATAGGAAGAAATGGAGGCAACTCTGCAGAGGCTCTGGCCACCCCTAGCGGAATGGCGACACAGTTACAGTTACAGTTACAGTACAGTAGTGTTTGCCGCCAACATTACAGATCAACCGCGATTTTTTATTCATAATAATAATAATTGTTGCACGAAACCCTTGCTGGTTTGTTTATAAATATTAACAATTAATAAATGTTTGTTTGCCAAAAAATAATCAGAAATAATAAATACACTTTTAAAAGCCACTTTGTGAACGTATCGTATGTGAACCGTATCTTAAAATAATTTATGCACAATAAAAAACGAAAAACAAAAAAGGGATCTTGTAGGTATTTTTGCCAAGCCACTGCTCAGGCTCATCAACAATGATGGTTTGAATTTCAATTATTTATGAAAAATAACATTTCAGGGTCCTTCTTGTTCCTTTTAATTTGCATAAATAATTTGATTAGGACATAATATATAAATACTTCTAAGCTAATAATTAGTGCACAGATAGCTGATATTAAACAGGGGGCACCCAGACCTACTGATGTAATAACATATTATTTGAGTAGGTAGGTATATATCTCAAGACTGTGATGTAATAATGAAACATAATGATCGTGTAACAGCCATAAACATTTGACATTTGAATACTTGGCGGGAAACTAATAAATGCTTCGGATCTTTTCCATCATGAAATGTGGAGTTTGATATAAATTCGGTGAGCCCATTTCAAAATGGACGGCTAATAAAATATCATTATAATAAATACAGACAGAATTTATGTGATTATATGTTTTATTATTTAATATGCACCATGTTACCGAAGTACCTTTTTGTATTTTAATCGACAGAATTTAGTCCATGTTTTATAATCTCTTCTTCTTCATTTTGCTAGTCATTAATTTCCTCCGCTGCTGCGAAATCTTCCTATTGCGAGATACTAGAATCTCTACCTATAATGTATAATCCAAGTTGCGTGGTGCAGTTTATCTTCTATGAATAAACAACAATAAATAAACAATAAAATAAACATACAATGTAGGTACACCACTGTGTTTCCCCCAGTCACCTACAACAGAACGCCACTGGTTAGACGTGAATGAATTATGAAACAAAGAGCTTAATTTAACAAAAGAAACTGCAGTCGTCCTTCATTGGTCGATACATCTGAGAGCCTGCTCGCTCCCCCAGTTCTTGTTTATCGTATACGCCAATCTTGTCAAATATGACTTTTTCATGCAGTTGTCTTAAGAATCAAATTTTACACAATCTGAGCTAAGAAAAACCGTAGAACTCGATAATGTGAGAGTTCTTTTACATATTTTTTAAATAAATTTCTTGTTTTCATAAGACACATTGGTCCAGTACCTACACATGCAAACAATGCTCATGTAAAATTTTCTCAATGGCTTAAACGATAAACAAGAACTAAGGCAGCGTGCTGTTGACGTACTGAATGGATAGATAAATATGGCCCGCTGTCGCATTACAATTCAGTTCAATTTCTACAATTAACGAGAAGACACAGCTGGACCTTGGGAAGGAATAAAACTGCAGCAAGCTGAACCAGTCTCCAATGGAGAGAGACTTCACTGCCTTCAAGACCTTCTCATCACCAGCAGACGCCGAGACAACCGTTTGCTTCAGCGGCTAAGCCACCCAACTAAAAAAGTCCTTTTTAGGACTATGCTTTCCTCAAAAGTTACGGATTGCCTGTCCAGCCCTTCTCCAACACTCCTCCCAGTTTCCAACCCTCCTGCAACTGGAAATAGTCCCGGAAGCTGTGGAAACATTCTTGGGAGCAACATAAAGGACGTCCAATATCGTCAACATCTGATCCTGCTACCACAACAGGCCACAAGGATCCTTGGAGGATCACCCAGCAGCCAGTCAGAACAAAACGCCCACCCACAGTCTGCGGGAACAGACTGTACCTACTTCGGGGCCAAGATTTTTGAGAGGAGAAAACCAAAATATTCATACTGTTATGTTTTTTCTGGGTTTTCTTTTAATTAAACCACAATTATTTATTTTACTCAGTTTGGTTCACAATTTACAACAACTGATATCTAGCTTTTGCTTTCGACTTAACGGCTCAATGTTTTAATCGACACTCTGCTACTGCCCCCCTGCAGTCCCTTTATAAAGGTACAACAGAGATATTTCTTGCATATTCCAGATTATTCGATCTCTGTTCTAGATTGTACTAGACAGCTGTTCCACTACCATGATGGATTATACCAGACGGTTTTACACACACTTTTGTACCTGTACAGGCGTACGTAGGTACTTCGAAGTTCGTAACACTAGTTAGTCCGTAACACTATCTTCAACATCCTAGAGCCAGACTGTTCTATGTATGCATGTACAGTCGCACGTAGGTTCTTCAATTTCGTAAAAATATATTGCAAAACTCTGTTGGTACCTACCTACATATTTTTGTTAAATAAAACAATGTTTCCCACAGTAGCAGAGATGTATTGACCTTTAAGAATGCCTTTAAGGCTTATATTTAATGCACGCCCTCAGGCAGACACGTGTAAGATCGCGCCTACACATGCAGTATGTGCTCTTACAAAAAAACAAACCTCACCTTAATCTAAACCTAACCTTAAATCGTTTAACTATTACCATAGATTCTTGAGCCACGATATGCTTCAGCGTCCTGAAGCGCTATTCTGCTAAATTCCTTACGACCTAAGGCGACGAGCTGGCGATTCGTGTCCAAAATTAAGATGTACTGTGATTTTTTATCTATGAACTTCTTTCGCAAGCGCTAGCGCTCCTGACTTGTTTTGGACACGAATCGCGAGCTCGTCGCCTTAAGGTTGTAATTTAGCAGAATAGCGCATCAGGGGTTATTCATCCCCACTATCTTCCTTGCACGTTAGCATGGATATAGTTTATTGATGGAAGATCAGAGCTACAAGGCTAGTGAAACGGTTTATATTTGAAGATATTCAGTATATTTGTGATTACAATTATTGGAAGTATGCACAAGAGAAGTTACTCGCACATACGCACAGTATTAGGCCCTTTATTATTTATATTATATGTCAATGATGTATTTACACTGAAACTAAACGGAAAAATAATATCCTATGCCGATGATACAGTTATTATCATCGAAGATACAAATTGGAATAGTGTCACCAATAAAGCAAATGTTGACATTGACAATTTAAAGCACTGGTTCGACGTGAATTTGTTAACACTCAACAGCGAAAAAACTTACATTGTCCCGTTCTCTATTAATGAAAATAAATTAAATCTAAATTTAAACGTATTTATTCATCAACAAAATAAATGTAATAAAACGAATTGTAATCTAACCTGCTCAATACTAAAGCAAACAGATACTACAAGATATTTAGGCGTTGACATAGATAGTAAATTAAAATGGAAAGAACATACTAGTAAACTGATAAAACGAATCAGAAAGTGCATATACATATTTATAAGACTTAGAAATATACTCGGAATAGATAACTTAAGAAGAGTCTACTACGCAATTGTGCAATCTATATTACAGTACGGCATTATAGGATGGGGAGGGTCATACTTAAACACATTAAACCCTGTAAAAATAATTCAAAAATTAATCATTAAGATAATATTAAAAAAACCATCGAATTACCCGACTGAATTAGTATTTAAAATATTTAAAGTTCCCTCAGTAGATATCATTTTTAAAAAAAACGCCATATTGCAAATATTAAAGGAAAAACAACAATTAAAATTAGAAACAAATCATTCAACAAGATACAAACATAACCTCAAAATGTCAAAATTTGACACAAAACATTATCAAAATAGCTTCATTTATGTTGGTGTAACAAACTTTAATAAATTACCGACTGAACTAAAAAATATAAAAGATTATCATGTATTTAAAAATAAACTTAAAAAACATTTCGAAAAATATTAGATTTATATACCAATTGATATTATTGCCTGTGCCTTGTATTGTTTTTTTGTCATTAGTAGACCTCTATAAATCATATGTATGTATGTTTTTATTTTATTATACTTTGGTACCTACTTGCCTATATTATCTATGTTTATATATTTGCTTTTGTTTATTATACAGTTTTTTCTTATTTTAATTTGATTTCTCCACATATCAGATCTCTTCACACTGAAAATACACATCATAAGTATTTGACTTAAGTGTATGAAGTAACTTAAATAAATTTCTAGTTTATAATTTAAATATATTAAATAACTGAAATAAATTTGTTATTACTATTGACTAAATTAATTGTGAATCCCTCACCACACACAAGAGCTTTGACTCTTTTTGGTGAGGTATAGCATATAAAACAAATGAATATTATGTAATAGAAATAAGTTTGAAAAATGTAATGTATGTACTTAAAATGTCTTATATTAAATAATTTAAAAAAAAAAAAAAAAATACGACTTGTCCAACTTCGAGATGTTTTGTTACGCCACTGTTAAGCACAAACTTGCAGAACAAAAGCTGCCAAGTCTTTACCTCTAACAGTGATTCTGAATAACCCAAAAATATTTAATCCATTGCTGATCCACCGTTTTTTTAATGAATCATTCACAGGAGTCTATAGGTTAGATGTTTCTGAATAACACTTGAAGTTGAATATATTAAATTATTGTAAGGATTTACATGAGGTTATTAAAAACCGGAAATATTACAGAATTTAGAATAGCGAAACATTTTATTCAAACCACTAATATGAGCTTGTAAATCAAAGACAAAAATGACTTTACAATTTAAATAAAAAAGTTCCATATTTTTATTGTTATCTGAACGGAATCTTACGCTTAGGATTTTTACTATATTAGTTGTACAAAATCAAAGACGTCTTTCTGGGTTTTTGGTAAATGAGATAAATTTGTGGAAATAATGACAAAATGTTTTTCTGTGCTTCAATATACTTAGGTATATAATTTTAAAAAAAATCCCATATTGCCGCCTTTGATTCAACATGACCAGGTAATAAAAATATTGAAACTGACAGGTAACGAATGGCTGGCTTTTAGATTTCGTAATGCAATTTTATTAATACTTTTTTTAAGGTAGGATGACATTTGAGGCAGTGTAAAGGTTTTCGTAAAAATGCTGTATCAATATATTTTAAAGAATTGGAGCGTTCTTTAAAAGTCAGTTGATTTGGATTATGGTCTACATTTTTGAGATCGTTTAGCTTCAGAGTGTTGTGAAAATTGACATTAGAGTAGATTTAAGTAAAGTTGAGACCCCCTTCAATAGTCCACAAGAATAATACTGATATCTGTTGGATTTTATCGAAAGCTTAATTTCTTGGAAAAATTAAATATTGTCATCTGTTTTACAAGGTTACTGGATTAACAGTCCTTTTTTCAAAAATATTTATAACCATCGATATATGAGTCAAATGAGCATAAGCTCTGCAACTTTGGCCGACCTTCCCTGAAACAGCTAGGGGGTGACATTAGCAAAGTGAACCATTTTTTACAGCATGGGCGGTCAGCCTCATACCAACCAATAAGTTAAGGGATAAGAAGGTTAGAGATATTTATCAGAGTTTAGTACTCGTATATAAATCAACAGGATAACTTGCTTATGCAGTTCACACCGCGCCGTCCTTTTCTCAGATTTCAATTTTCGTACAAACTGCCGTTTCCCGTGCTTGGTAAAAATTGTTGTATTTCCAACCGGGACAAAAATATGGACAATTTTTGTCTTTATTATGTCAGTTATTTTACTCACATCAGATGTCCGCTGGGCTACCGAGTTACATAATTAATTGGTTCGCGAATGTGGTCAGCTGTCATCTGCAAGAAAACTCGCAAATCTTCTCTCGGCAATAAGTAGGTAAGGACAATTACTTGCCAGGCAATTTAATAATTGTTCTCAATGATGCCATTCTTTTAAGCTGTATTAAGGTCCATCGACGCAACTAAGCTGCACATACAATTTGCAGCTTCTATCTGTGTATTAAGAGGTATAGAGGGGGATTTTGGTGAGTGATGCTTATTTATTGTACACGACCAATCTTACAACAATCACTTAAATCAGGCGTATCAAACCTGCGGCCAGGGCGTCGGTTGCGGCCCGGCGAGACTGTCATAAAACAATGTTAATTAGATTAAAAATAATTGTATTTTTTTCACGATTGTGCAATGTGCATGTCATAGTGCAGGGGCGATGCTAATTTTTAATGTCGTTCCAATTTAGGTATATGTACTTCCTGTAGAAGCAATGACACAATATTGAAAACTATAACCTTCTGAGGACGAAAAAAGCATGTCTGCTGAGATTTAATCGAGCTTGCAGTTTTGAAGACAGGTTATTTTTATCATCAATGAGTATTTGAATGAATAGAAGCTCTTTAATTTATAGTTCTCCACATTGAATTCTTCTCTAAGACTCCCTCTCCATACAGATGCGTTTTTAAAATTTTCTCTTCATTGATCTTCAGACATATCCTCTTTGCCGTTCTATCCATTGTAAGAAGAGGGCCCCTCCACCCCCTGTCAATTTTTATTTAGTTATAAAGGGCGATGGCCTTTCTATTTACGCATAAAGGGGCGATGGACAATGGAAAAAAGGTTTGGAGCCACTAGTGTAGACGCTGCCACATATAAACGAATGAAGTAACTCTCCGATGGATCTGAGATGTCGCGTTGCCCCTTATCACTGTTTTTCGTGTAAAGTCTCGTCTGCGCATGTGTACCTACGCGGTGGTCAGTTTTGGATTTTGATCACGCGGGAAAACAAATTACACAACACAACAGCTCGGCGCCATTACACAACAAGAAATTGCTCTAGATAGGGAGGGCCAGAGCCTCTCTCCACATCCCTGCCAAGTATTGTACTGCATGCTTAAACTTGACAATAGCGCTTAACGAAATGTCCAGTCGATAGCTCAGTTAGTAAAGTTATTGAATTCAATGCCGAGAGCTCAGGTTCAAATCCCTCCGACGGCCCCAGAAATGATTTCCCGTTCCAGTGTTTATTTCAAACCCAAAAATAAAATACCGGCAAGGTTTACTCAGCACAAGAAATGAGTACCAACCCCTTCGGGAGCCGGGAAACTCCCACTTCAACTGAAGTGGTTTGCGGAAGGCCGACCCCCTTACTTATTAAAATAAATAGGTTCCACTCAATAAGTCACGCTACATGTGTAGCTTAGTTACATTGCCTTACGTATGGTAACTAGAATGCTCGCTATAGGTGCTGTTTTCCACATCAAGTTTCCTTTTAAATGTAACGCTATGGCTGAGTTACACTAACAGTCGTGTACTTGGGGTGCTGGCTGATGCTGATGCACTAGAAGTCCACACACGGAGTATTGCTCCGCAGTAAGCAATGGTTGCCTGTTTCACTAAGATCACAACTTCAACAAATTACGTAGGTATTTTCAAATTATTTAAATCTTTTATATGCATGGAAATTTAGTTCATTTGTTTAATTTTGGGTTACCGATGGACTCCGCAAATAGACAACAAAACTGTGACGTTACACGGCCGGGTCGTTATAGAAAAAGCAGACTGAACAAATATATAATTGGTTGGTAAGGATCCTATTCATATATGAGTTATGTTGTTATTGTCCATAACAACACCGCTAGGAGTGGCAGGGCTCCCTTGCTCTACATTAACTGTGAGCAGGTTTATGGTTCACGACCTGACTGAGGCTTTGCTGTTTTATCTACATAAAGCTTTCTTCTCACTTCTGCCGGCGCAACACACCACTGAGCTATTGTGTACAGCGCACTAGTTACGCCCTTGATCGGACACCTATAATTGTTCATGTAACATCAGACGGAGACAGTTAAATAAGTGCCTTAGGATAGTTGGAAGTAATTTACATGTTCCAGGCATAGTGCAAGTCACCTACTTTACGTAGGTTTACGTACACATTAAGTTTACTTTATTTGTGTCGTCTGCCTCATTAGGAATTATTGAGGATAATCATAACACAACAGTACCTATGTTGTTTATGGACCTCGGATGATCTCCCTACATGATGTTTCTGCACTGAGCTTTTTTTTAGCTGCTTTTAAACTACTGTGAAGAAGACCAACTTTAGCTGTCACTGGTCAGGCCGCTGTCCGCTGGTCAGGCCACTGCCCGCTGGTCAGGCCACTGCCCGCTGGTCAGGCCACTGCCCGCTGGTCAGGCCACTGCCCGCTGGTCAGGCCACTGCCCGCTGGACAGGCCACTGCCCGTTGGTCAGGCCACTGCCCGTTGGTCAGGCAACTGCCCGCTGGTCAGGCCACTGTCCGCTGGTCAGGCCACTGTCCGCTGGTCAGGCCACTGCCCGCTGGGCAGGCCACTGTCCGGTGGTCAGGCTACTATCCGTTCTCTTGTCAGGCCACTAAGCTGGTGATCAAGTTCTATCTCTCTAACATTGTCTTGGAAGTCTAGAAGTGATGTACCAAACAATCTCAGGGTTCTAATCTAATCTAATCTAATCTAAGCTGCAAAGATATATATCATTTAAGATTTATATTAAAAGCATTCCCACAAGCAGATATGTATAATTTCGCGCTAACACATGCCGCATGTGAACCTACAATATAAAAACCCAATTTCAAATGAACATAAGCCTTGCAACTCTTGCCGTCCTTCCCTGAAACAGGGGTGACATTGGCAAAGTGAACCAATTTTTTTTTACAGTATGGGTGGTCAGCCGCATAACAACCTATAAGTCAAGGAACATACACAAACAAACAAACATGAACAAACAAACGGTTTGTATTTGATATGGAAGATCTAAGTTTCTCAATTACTGTAAAAACGATACATGTTTCCTCTTTGCTATCTATGCAGACAAACATTTTTTTTTAACTTTTTGTGGTATATAGATGCTCATTTTTCAACAACCAAAATGTAGCACTTGCAATTTAAAAAAAATCTACCTCTTAAAACCTTATTATACTTCAATGTTTGTTTCCAGACTTCCATTAAATTGAGATCATGTCGAATACTCAATGACATATTGTCCTAACAAATCCCTTCTTAAATGAGGACGATTTATTGAGAGACTTTCCTGTTTTTAGTGTCTTCGTTTGAATGCCCTTATTGACTTGGGTAAACGTTGAATAAAAGTGTAATGGGGCTTACAGTACAGCCGTGTAATTACATGTCGTTAACTTCAGATTAACTAGGAGGGGAAGGAGGGCAGGGGATATTCTGTTTCTTTACATTGAGTAATTCTTACTTACCTACATACCCTGACAAACTACAGTCACCCATTCTCGTTCACTGCTGAACAACAGGAATCTGCATCCTGGCCCCTCCTGCATCCTGCCCTCCTGCATTCTGCTTTCCTACATCCTGGCCCTCCTGCATCCTGCTCTCCTGAATCCTGCCCTCCTGCATCCTATCCTCCTGCATCCTGACCCTCATGAATCCTGCCCTCCTGCATCCTGCCCTCCTGCATCCTGCCCTCCTGCATCCTGCCCTCCTGCATCCTGCCCTCCTGCATCCTGCCCTCCTGCATCCTGTCCTCCTGCATCCTGGCCCTCATGCACCCTGCCCTCCTGCATCCTGGACCTCCTGTATCCTGCCCGATCTGATAGTCTAGCAGCTCTTCTATGTCTTGTTACGCTGCACGGAGTTTCCTGACAGTCTATTAGAGAGGGTTAGTGTGGTCTCTGCTGCATACGTCACAACAGGTAGAGTGCATTTAGCGCTCCAGGCATTTGGGGCGTTGCTAGTAAATGAGAACCTAAAAGTGAACAATAATAGGTACTACAGTTAAGTTTAAAGTTAATAAGTTAAATTTGACTGAAAAAATGTTTTTCATGGATGACGCAAAGCGCAACTAAGCTGCGCACATGGTATGAAAACTTTTTTCTGCATTGTCCTTGTATATGGCGAGTGGGCCCTATTTATTTTTAAACATAAATAGGCCTGCCACTTCCTTTGTCGTTGGACTTCCCTGCTTGCGAAGAAGTATTTTCTTATTTCTTGTGAAGGTTGTCTAAACTTTTCCGGTTCGATGATTTTGTATGGAAGAAAATACCGAAACGGGAAATGATGTCTGACACACTCGGTAGGTAGATGTCAAACCCTAGCCCTCTGGGTTTGAAAGCAAGCGTCTTACTTACCAACTAAGCCATCGACCAGGGTACTGTAATCTATATTCCATACTATGATAAACAAAAAACCTTCGTTATCCAATTTGTAACAAAAAACCTTTTTATGTAGGCAACAAGGAACAACGTACTTAGTAATTATTATCTTTAATATACACAAACATTTAGTCCATAGATGATCGGCGGATTTATTTTTTTTATATGTGAGAATATGTTTTAAGCAGCGGATGAGCTGTGGATTTACTGATCGTGAGTAGCAGCATCCGTCTGTTTCATTCAGAGTGAATGAACAGAGCATGCAGGAACATTTGTAATCTAATAAGTACATAAATGTACAGCGGAAATATTTTTTGCGATAAATGTTAAAGTATTGAGCTAGATATATGTCTGCAAATAGTTTAATTGAATATTATTTATACATGAAATATATAAAATCATGGAATTAAAATAAATAAACTAATAATATATTGTGGGTTGGAATGAGGCTGGCCACCCACACATTAAAATTTGGTTCATTTTCGCCAATGTCTCCCCAGTTTCATGGAGATGCTTCAAAAGTTGCTAGATTAATGTTCGTTTAAGATTTGAGTCGTATTTTTTATTCACACATTCAACAATTGTTCCCATTTACAAAGGTAAAGGGGACAAAAAAGACTGTCAGAACTTCAGACCAATCAGTCTACTCAGTATACCAGGAAAAGTCTTCTGTAAGGTGATTATAAAAAATGTGATTCTGACTACTAGTGAAAGGATTTCCAATGTACAGTCCGGCTTTATGGCCGGTAGAGGCTGTGTTGATCCGATTTTTACTCTACGACAACTTGTTGAAAAACAATTGTCGGTGAGGCGGAAGCTGTTCACGGCCTTTGTAGATCTGGAAAAGGCTTTTGACTCAGTAGACCCAGGTATGTTATGGGATGTTTTGAAAGCATACGGAGTGAATGGGGCTCTCCTAGGTGCGGTGCATGCAAACTATGAAAATAGTAAGGCATGTGTCCGTATTGATGGTGAGTATAGTGAGTGGTTTGAAGTTTATAAGGGTGTGAGGCAAGGATGTGTGATGAGTCCATGGCTATTTAACATAGTCATGGACAAGTGTGTCAGAGATGCTCGACTTAATGATTGTGGATTGATGATAGGAGAGAGCAAAGTGAGTGTTCTACTGTATGCAGATGATGCAGTTCTTGTATCTGATTCAGCAGTAGAATTGCAAACAATGCTCTCTAGATTGAATGAAGCTTTGAAAGGTAACCATTTGAAGTTGAATGCAAGTAAGACGAAAGTATTGATTTTTGAAAGAGATGATGAAAGTATGAATTATGAATTTAAAATTAATGGAATGAATGTTGATGTCGTAAATGAGTTTGTATACCTGGGAAGTAAGTTTGAAAAAGATGGAAGAATGACCGGTGAATTTGAAAGAAGAATAATGAAAGGCAGGTGCGTACTGGGTGCTACCGCTAGCATCGCCAGGAACCAGAATCTCTCAAAAAATGTTAGATTGGCGGTGCACGGTGGTATACTAGTGCCAACCTTGATGTATGGAAGTGAAGCCTGGACGGTGAGTGAAAGGGAAATTAGTAAAGTCCATACAGTAGAAATGGACTATCTAAGAAGTATGATTGGGAAAAAACGAAGTGACAGAGTGAGGAATAATTTTGTAAGAGAAGAATGTGGTGTAAGGGAAAGTGTGAAAGTGAAGATTAAAAGAAATATGTTAAGATGGTTCGGGCATATGGAGAGAATGAGTGATGAAAGATTGACGAAGAAAGTATATGTTGCTAAAATAGATGGATGTCGTGGTAGAGGAAGACCGAGAAAAGTATGGATGGATCAAATTTCTGAAATAGCGAATGAATGGGATATCCAGAGTCATAATAAAAGGAGGACTTGCATGAAAAAGGTTATGACTCTGGATGAAATGAAAGAAGTGTGCAAGGACAGGAAGAAGTGGCGGCTAATCTGCAATGGTGATTTCTAATGTTGGTGTATTAATTTGCTACATTTTTTGCATAGGAAATTTCTGACTTTTTTTGTATAGATTTCTTTGTAAGGTTTTGTTCTTTTATATATTTAAATGTAATTTTTTATTCATATTCCTTGACTTATAGGTTGGTATGAGGCTGACCACCCATACTGTAAAAAATGGTTCACTTTGCCAATGTTACCCCTGTTTCAGGGAAGGTCGGCAAAAGTTGTGGGGCTTATGTTCATTTGAGGTTTGGATTTTATTTGTAAGTACACATTCAGCATTTGTAAGCGCGAACTACACTTGTTGGTTTGTGGGCTTACATCTGAGAGCTTTAAATGAATATATCCTTGCAACTTAGATTATTATTATTATTATTTATCATGTGTAAACGTGAACATTCACGTGTTTGCTTGTAGACATGCACAAAAATATAAATTTATTTTTTAATAAGTTCAATAGGAAAAACCAAGTTTTAATTCACTATTATTTATGTTTTTGCCTAATAATGCATCTTCAGGAGCATAATTGTTACAAATATTTTTAAAAATGTTTGAGCGAAAAAATAAATAAAAGTGAATTAAAACTTTGTATTTCCTATTGAATTTATAAAAAAAAATACAATGGACTTTCACTGTGTTAACAGAAATACCCTTAAAAATATATGAATTTATATTTGCAACTCAAAATACATATTATAAACTTAGAAGTATTGAGTCACCGTATGATAAGTGTGCAGGCAATATTCTTGATAATAGCTTTGTTCCCTCATTGTACATTTAGCCTTGGTTTTTTTATTTACTTGATCGGCTCGAGGCCTCCTTGGAAACAGCCTTCCAATAATTGTATTATTCATTTTTAGCTTAAAAGCCTTGAAATCTGCACTGTACCCTTAGCTTATAAGACTTGACGTCCATACTCGACCATAGCGTTTTACCAAAATTTGCATAGACTTAAACGCTCCGCAGAGGTGCCGCTTTGGTTTACATTTATTTTTTGTAAACGATATGATTGAGTTTACTCTGGATGTTCGAGACTTGTGTATAGGTCACTCAGGTTAGTAATATTCAGAATAGAGTTCCAGCAAGTCATCGGTACAATTATTTTCGATTAATATTAAATTAGATTTGGATATTAAGATGAAAAACTTGCTTCTATTGTTATGTTTGGTGTTTCGTTTTAATTTTATTGGGAGTAAATTTAATATGTAATATTTATTGCATTAAAAAAAATTAAAAAATAAAACTTGCAAGCCATAGCTTTGAAAAACATACGTGCTATTGATTTTGATTTCGTCCTTATACTGTATTTACAGGTTTATTTAATTTATTGCTGTTTATTGGATCCAGTTATTTTTGCTCCTTGACTTATAGATTGGTATGAGGCTAACCACAGTTACCTACTGTGAAAACTGGCTCAGTTTTGCTAATGCAACCCTCTTTCAAGGAAGGTCGGCAAATTTTGCAGGGCCTATGTTCATTTGAGTTGGGTTTTTTATACTGTAGGTCCACATGCGGTATGTGTGAGCGAAATTATGCGTGTCTGCTTGTGGAAATGCGCAATATGAATCTCACATGATACATATCTTTGAAGCTTAGATTTTTAGATATAGGGGCATTCGAAGTCAAAAGAATTCCGCTGGCATATTATTTGAAATCATAAACTAGCCGATGTCAAACAAACAATCTGCCAAATTATTGCGGGTAAGATGTAAGACACGGAGGAAGTAGTAAAGCCAGCGCAGAGCAAGTATTGCGCAAGTGGCCGATCTATAGAAATGAGTGCGGGCTCCGACATTGTCTTCCATTTCGCAACATGGACGTGGATCGAGCGCGAGCGTTGTGAAACCCACTTGCTCTCGATGTATGATTTAAGGTTATAAATCTCCTTAAACTGTGGTAGTGCTATTCAGACAGCTCTGTACTAAGTAGAGACAGTAGTACGCTAAGTAGAGACAGTAGTGCACTAAGTAGAGACAGTAGTGCACTAATTAGAGACAGAAGTGCACTAATTAGAGACAGTAGTGCACTAATTGGAGACAGTAGTGCACTAATTAGAGACAGTAGTGCACTAAGTAGTGTACTAAGTAGTGACAGTAGTGCACTTAGTAGAGACAGTAGTGCACTAAGAAGAGACAGTAGTACACTAAGTAGAGACAGTAGTGCACTTAGTAGAGACAGTTAGTAGTGAACTAAGACGAGACAGTAGTACAAGTAGAGACAGTAGTGCACTAAGGCCCGGTATTTTGAAGTATCGTAAAGTTAACTAAAATGCAATTTTAGTTAAGTCATCATAATATTTTACTCACCGAATTTCGGCAGTAAATATTTAGTAACTTTAACTTTCGATTTTCAAGATGGCGGCGCTTCACTGACAGCAGCTGTCCTTTTTTAATGTAAGGATACATCAAAACTGTTGCAAACTGAACATTTTTTGTCTCGTTTTCTAGCTTAATGAAGGTAAGGGATATGATTTTTATGAATAGTTGTTTGTTTTAAAGCTTTTTAATGGCAATTTAATTATTTCCAAGATTTGGGGGCGGGGCTTCATACTTCGGCAATGTTCGGTTTTAGTTAACTCGAGATTGAGTATTTTGAATAAAAGTTCAAGTAATAGTTAACTAAAATATTACTACAGTTCAATACACCGGGTCTTAGTAGAGACAGTAGTGCACTAATTAGAGACAGTAGTGCACTAATTAGAGACAGTAGTGCACTAAGTAGAGACAGACGACAGTAGTGCACTATGCGCCCACTTGTCCATGCCAAGTATTAACTCTAATTTCGTCGCTGCCTTAGTTCTTGTTTGTCGTAAACGCCATTGAGAAAATTTTACATGAGCAATGCTTGCATGTGTACTGGACCAATGTGTCTTATGAAAAAAAATTTTTTTTTTTTAAATATTTAAAACAACTCTCACATTATCGAGTTTAACGGTTTTTATTAGCTCAGATTGTGTAGAATTTGATTCATAAGACAACTGCATGAAAAAGTCATATTTGACAAGATTGGCGTATACGATAAACAAGAACTGGGGGAGCGATATGACAAGGATTAGCGTCGTCGATACAACAAAGAGCTCTTTGACATCTACAGAGAGCCCGATGTGTAATATTTGTATGAAGACCTGTCAATCAAAGTGATGAGACTTTCAGCCATGGAAGACAAAAAATGCGATGGATGGACGGAGTCAACGCAGATACAGCCAAGGCAGACATACGTAGATGGAGAGCAAAGGCGATGGACTTGGGCAGGCGGGAGTAGAGCAGAACTTGCCCACGGCTGTCGAGCTCATGATAATGAATAAACTCTGTGTTCATTTACTCCTTTACTTTAGTTTAGTTTGATAGGGAGACATTCTCCTCACCTGACCTGACACGGCACTAGAAGAAGAAGTAGAAGTGTAGTTTTTAGCTAAGTTGAGTGAAGAAGTGTGACTGTAGTTTAAGAATGACTGCATAGCATTGTACCTACGTCTGTTTATAAAAATGACTCTTCATGCACTGTACCTACGTCTGTCTATACTCTATAAGAATGACTCTGAATAGCACTGTACCTACATCTGTCTACGTTTATTATTAATTATTATTGGTTTTTCTGTTGCGCAACTTTGATCCAAATATTATTGGATAATCTGTGTAATTGAGATGTGTGTAAACACAGACATCTTGTTATAAACTTCGCTTACAATAAAAGTTTGGAGTTGCGTAATGAATATTGGGAAATGTATAAAATAGCGTTTCGCTGTTTGATTGCAAATATTTGAACTGATTTCGTGTACCAAAATATGCTAATACAGATTTGGATTTATTTGAATCATAAATTTTAGGTTTTACGACTTGTTTCCTTTTATTTTTGTCATGTTTAACTTTTCACGGGCCTTTAAAAAAATGTATACATAATTTAAACCGTTTTCAAGTAAGATTTTCCATACAAAAAGCAGGTTTTAGTATGATTTTTGGTTAAACATATCTAATGAATAAAATCGAATGTATCAGATATGCTCATAAATTTAATACGTGAAGTTAACATTTTCGGCATTGACTTTTAACTTAACTATTGGAAATCTAAATGAAGCAATCGAATCAGAGTTTATTTAATTGATGCCCGTGTCAAATGATAATTAAAACACACAGCATGATCTCGTTGTCGAATGGTGTCAGATATTTTACGGTGACTTCTAGATATTTACCTCAAGTATACAACTTTATTTATGCTTAAACTCATCCATAACGTTTTTTAAAATATGCGTGGAAACTGAAATAGCTATTTAAATGTAGAGGTATCCAGCAACATAAGCTTTTATAGATAAATGCAAACACAAACCAACACTGGGACAGTTGTCGTTGGCTTGAGAATTAAATACATGCTTACAGAAAGTAAAGTAAGTTCTCCCTAACGTTACTTATGAAAGAGACGTGAGACCTTCCTTTAAAGGAACGAACAAAAGCCTTCTCAAAGTCGTGGAATTGAAAACCTTATGCTTCATCGCAGGCTGAACCTTACAGAAAGGACCAGAAATGAAAGATAAGGTCTGTTTGTGACCAAGTCGACCATCCTATATGAGCGTTTGACGCCTCAAGCTCATCTCAACGAGTGAGAGCATGTCATCGCAATATGAAGAAGTTCCACCATTCCCAGCTTTGTAGCCATCAGACAGACACGATAAACCACACTTTCCAGAAAACAAAGCTCGCGCAGTTGCATCAACATTGGAGCGATCTGACTAAAGGGAAGTGATTGGAGTGAAGTTAAAAGGATATGGTTAGAGGATGCATGATTTGTGACAATAGAAAACTCCAACAACAAGATATGAATACCAACGCAGAGATTAAAGATCAGCTGGACTTCATCATCAAAGCACAGTCTACCGTGCCAAACAGGTAACACGACCTAGAATAAGATGCAGAAGAGATTTTGCTGGAGTGATGTTTGCCGGAATCTGTTGCCGTGGTCTATGGAAGCTAGAGCTTCCAGACGTTTCGCCCATATCTACGATGGGTTTCTTCAGCGTGAAGTGTGATGATGAAGAAGCCATCGTAGACATGTGTGAAACGTCCGGAAGCTCCAGCTCCCATAAAGCACGGCAACAGATCCCGGAAAACATCACTCCAGCATCATCAGCCGGCCGTGTAAGCCTAAAACACTTATTCAATAACCTCTACGGGGAGGAAATTAGAAGACATTATGGTAGCACACTATGGAGGAGTTTGAACGTACGTGTATAGAGTTGGGGTACCTACTGCGTTTCGGTGACATGATTGTGAGTGTGTTACTTGTGTAGACTGCCGTGGCTTACAGTAGAGTTGGGATTTGGTGCCTTCAGGCTATTAAACCAGTTCATCAGACCCACCACGCTGGTGGACCTGCTGCTAAAGATTGTGAAACTTTGGTGCGTGAATTCTGCATTGTTAACTAGCTTCTGTATGGAAAAAAAAGCCTTCAGGAGCAGTCTCAGTATGAATAACTACATATACAGGGTGGGTGATAGCGTATGTTTGAGAGATCTCCAGCTGTGTGGAGTGATCAGTTTCATGATGGTCTGTAGTCTAGTGGTTAAAGCTACGGACTCGTACTCCTAAGGACGTGATTTCTTTCGATTCCTCGCGGAGCACAAAAAAATATTTCTGTTTTCAAGCTGAGTTAAAAAAATCATTTGCTTTAAAAAAAGACCGGTCACTATTATTATTCTTCAATTGTACATTAAGGCTTTCATGGCCGGCACTTGTTATTATTATTCTTGCTTAAGCATTGGCGCTTTCTATAGCGACGACCAATATTGCAAGGGATCTTGAGGTGTGATTTGCACAAAAGCAGCGCTCACCTATTGAATCGCCCTAATATTCCTGTTATATAAGCTGTACTAGTAGAAGGCTTGGAATTTAGTCCCTGAGTAGCTAGAGTTTGCGTTTACAACACTTTGAGCATCGCTCATAGTGAGATGGAAAGTGGGGCACATTAGTTGTGTAGCTTATGTGGGCGCCGCGTCTCATGCAGGAGCCCCCTAGGCCCCGCAGGCCTATTGGGCGGGCCCGCGCCCTCGCAGGGACAGTAATGTGCGTTAACCTACATGTTAGATCTGAAGGCATAATCACAGCCTCTATGTATGCGTTTATTTCAGAAAGAACATGAGAAACGAGTGATGTGATTGTTACAATATGCCTGTACATACTGGAGCCTCCATGCCTACGTCATACGTGTTCAGCTGGGAACACGTCCTGTATTGTTTTTAAAAGGGAGCAGGCATTCAAAGACTACACAGATGCTCTGTTTATTGCAGGTGTATGCCACAACACCCATTACTAGTTCATCTATCTATATACTAAGTTGAAAAGATATACATATTCACATTTAAGATTCATATTAAATGCAAGCCCGCATGCAGACACGCATAAGTTCGCGCTTACACATGCAGCATGTTTACAAATAAAATCTCAAATTCATATAAGTCTAGTAACTCTTCCTGAAACACGGTGGCATTGACAGGGTGAACCAATGTTTATAAGACATACAAATACAATAAAAAATGAACTTAAGACGGATGGTCCCAATATGAGATTTTTTTATGTTTTCATGTCATTCTCTGTGCTTCCACATTTTTATGTAATTTTTTGTAAAAATCAAAGATAGAATTTTTTGATCCTTAACGGTTCAAATGGAGTTTCAAATGTTTGACTGTAAAATTCAGAAAATGTCTCCAATTCATTAATTATAAACGCATCGATCAAGTTTTTTTTTAATAGATTTGTGGAAAGTGATGCACTTCACCAACCTATTTTGCCTGGCCAGCTGTCTTAATGCGAAAGCAGAAGCTTGTGTGCATGCAGTGGCATCAGCTGTTGAACCAGGGTCAAAGTTATGGTCAAGTGGGCCAAACGCAGATTCGAACCAATTTTATTCCGTTCCAAATACGCTAGTCGAACATGCGCCTCTATACCCTCGGCCATAACACCGACAAATTATATTCCTCTATTACATATATATTATTTAACCAAGACGTACTGTACTGTAACTGTAACTCTGTCGCCATTCCGCTAGGGGAGGCCAGAGCCTCTGCAGAGTTGCCTCCATTTTTTCCTATCCTGACATACCTTTTTCAATTCCTTCATATCCATCACCTTTTGCATGCATTTTCTTCTTTTACGCTCACTTTGTATACTTTAGGGCCCTTGAGGTGTGCTACACACGAAAACTACGCTTTTTAAAAAAATAAATTATCCAAATATATATATATATAAATATCCCATTCTTTCACAATTTCCTCAATCTGATCACTCCATACTTTTCTCGGTCGTCCTTTCCCTCTTTTTCCTTTCACACTTTATTTGTATACATACTTTGTCAGTCTATCATCATTCATTCTTTCCACATGCCCAAACCATCTCATCACATTCTTTTGTACTTTAACTTTTACATCCTCTTTCAAATTACATTTATTTTTTTCCATTCATTCCTAACTCTATCCTTTAGAGTTTTTCCTGTCATGCTTCTCAAATGCTTCATTTCCACCGTACATACTTTACTCATTTCGCTATCATTCACTGGCCATGCTTCACTTCCATACATCAAAGTCGGTAACAATATGTCATTGAATATTATTTATTTATGTGAAGAAGCAGTGAACTCACAGATCGGTGGTTAGTTGCTGTTACGCTTTACCCGCTTACAGCCGCGGCCATGATGTCGTTAGGTTTTCGTGTAAAATATAATTGTATTATCTGGGTGGGGCCGCCATTACTGCTCCCATACACATCTCGCAACATGCCAGGGATTGTGAACGACGTAAGCTGTAAGGATATTTATCATATTAGGATGATTTATGTGGTGAGTGCTATATCTGTGTGTATTACACCTCAAGAGCCCTCTGCGAGCTTGAAAAAGCGCCAATTCTCTAGCAAGACCCAGTTGCTGTAAGGCTGTATGGATCTTTAGTGACCGGTCTTTGGTAAAGGTATATGAATTTTGTACCCAGCGAAAAGCACATCTGAAAATAGAAATGGTATATTTTTTGTGCTCCGCCGGGATTCGAGCCCACAACCTTCCATTTACGTGTCAAAAGTAATGATGAACTACCGAGAAATTCCGCCCGACTTGAAGATTAAAAGTTTTATGAGTATTGCTATGAATGTGTGATTGTGTGTCTGTGTGTTTTTTATTGTGTGAGTTGATCTGTATCTTTAGATGTAGATGTTTAAATAATTGTAATATTTGTTCGATGGTGCGAGTGTTCGCTCGAATATTCTAAATAGAATATTCCGGCAAAATCTCGCATGTCCCAGTTCCCAATGTTTCAGGAACCACCCTCATTCCGTGAACCGTGATATAAAATAGGTCAAAGATGTGTGTAGCGTGAGACTTGCATCGCAGCTGGCGAGCAGTTTTTACAGGTAAGGGGGCCGATCTTACGCCAACCACTTCAGTTGAAGTGGGGTTTTCCCAGCTCCCGAGGGGGCTGGTACTCATTCCTTGTGAAGGCTGAGTAAACCTTACCGGTATTTTATTTTGCGGTTTGAAAATCATTTCTGACACCCTCGGTGGGATTCAAACCCGAGCTCACGACATTGAATGCAAGCACTCTACCAACTGAGCCATCGACCGGACAAAGTTGTGTGATTATTGTTCTAACAATACACAAGATTTATTTTTTCTAATGAACAACAAGAAATGGTTGGTGAGTCAATGTTGGCTATCCCTGGTTTATAGGAATAGTCGATCGCATGCTTATTACATAAATGCTCCACTCCAAAATATGCCCACACTCGTAGTACAGTAAGTATTAAGTGGAGTATATTATTAGCTTTATGTGCAGCAGAAAAAACAAACCCTAGAATATCACCAGAAATACATGGAAACTACAAGACGGCGCTGTTTTCTTGGTTCCATGTTAGAACGACACAGTGACAAAACGACACATGACATGACACACGACACATGAGCGAACTTCTACGTATCTGCATGGGAATGCGTTTAATATTAATCTTAATTGTATTATATATCTTTGCAACTTAGATTATAGATAGTCCCGACGATAGCTCAGTTGTAGAGTGCTTGCATTCCATGGCAGGAGCTCGGGTTCGAATCGTGTTTATTTCAAACACAAAATAAAAATACAACCTGCAAGGTTTACTCAGCCTTCAAAAGAAATGAGTTCCAGAAAGAAATGGAAATCCCCACTCCAACTAAAGTGGTTGGCGTAAGGCCAGCCCCTTACCTGTAAAAGTAAATAAGTTCCACTCGCCACATACAAACGCTTCGGGGATAATGCGGCAAGAATTTATGCTATATGTGTAGCTTAGTTGCGTTGCGTTACATAGAAATAACGACACATGAGAGAGCAACACATGACAGAACATCGCATGACGGAACATCACAATGACAGGAAATTGCATGACAAAACATTACAGGAAAGTACGTCACTATGACAAAACATCACAGGAAAGTACATCACAATGACAAAACATCACAATACAATTTGTTTGTAATTTTTTGCCCTTGCGTTGATTTGTCATGGTGATGTATTTTTGTGTTATTTTGTCGTAGTGATGTTTTGTCACGTGATGTACTGTCATTGTGATGTTCTGTCATGTGTTATTTTGTCACTGTGCCGTTCTATCCTGTCACCGTTTCACGTAGCTCACACACACGGTGAGGTTTTACAGCCGCAGACAGCGAGCAGCGTTATTAACTGATTGCAAAACGTGCAGCTAACTGCGTTCATTAAACAGGTAAAAAATTATATGTTCCATTATTTATTTTAATGAAACTTCGCCTTTATCGATATGCGTGTGTGCTGTTTAACATTATTTAAGTTATAATTAAAAACGAGTCCAATGTAAACGTGGTTTTATTTCAAATAAGATTATTGGTTGCTAAGGACGTTGTTGCTATGGTAAAGTATAATTAATTATCGATTTAACTCAATTGGTTATTTTATTAGGTGCCTCAAATTAGATGGCATTTTTTTGTACAGTAAATTTTTATTTGTAATTTTTTTTTTTTTAACACCGATGAAGTTTACAGATGTTCGTAGTGTTTTGTTTAAAGTCAATTAAGAGCTACTTTAGTCTTTTATGTTAAGTTAATTTAAAGTCTTTAGTCGCTTACATCGTCAATTTGTATATGGCTGGAGAAAGAGAAGTAGACGCGTGGTTCAGACAGAAACCTGAGAACGTAAAACCTTTGTACCTACTTAGTGGGGCTCTCTAGGATATTTTTCCAAAATGAGATAAATATATGGACTTGATGAGAAGGAATAATTAAAAAAATGAGATGAAAAAATACCTTTGACTCTATGCGACTCATATCGACAAAACCGTGCTACCATATTTGAGTGAAAGTATGCAAGGATGCCTTATAATATATTTCCTGAAAATGATTTCTAAGTTTTCTCGTTTTTGTTTTCACTTTGTAAAATAATACGCGCACATTTAAACAAAACACATTTCTAATATTGCGCAAGTCTAAACAACAAAAAACTAGTTTCAGATTATTGTAAAGGAATTGTGTGTGTGTGTTGCAATTCGTCTACAATTAATTGAAAGTCCGGGCGATAGTATCTATAGAGCTCCCAACACTTCTCGTTAATAATGCCATCGCGATAGGCAAGTTTTTTCTTGCAATTAAATCTTGACAGACCATTCTACAAAGCACGAACTCATGCTGGAAATGTAAAACTAATTTTGATTATAAATAAGTTTTTTTTTTACTTTGCTAACATGCAAGGAAAACATTAGGCTAAATATAGTCTTGTAGTGACCGTCTTGGATGACTGGTCGTAAAGTGTTCAGTTCTAATCTGCTTAAAGATTTTTTTTATGATTAACCCTCTTGTCCTGAAAAAAGAAGTAGCCTCCAAAGACTGAAGAGCTTTGTTGCTCGCAATAACACATGACGTGGATAGAAAAGGGAAACTACCATATTACAGACTCAATCGCCGTCTCATCAATCAATCTTGACGTGTGCTGCTTCTCCAGTGGGAAGTTACAAAGTAATACTCGGATAGGCAAACATTGTAAAAAAGATGGATGAACATTCCTGCAAATCTCAGGATTGAGACAGAAATACACCCCTTTCATAATTATCGCTCGTTATCCGGTCCATAGTTCAGTGGTAACACTCGGACCGCCGGGATTCAAGCCCACGACCTAATGGAAGGTCGTGAGTTTGAATCCCGGCGGAGCACAAAAAAATACCATTTATATTTACAAATATGCTCTTTGCTGGGTTGAAAAATTCATAAACCTTTACCAAAGGTTCATCCAGCCTTACAGCAACTGGGTCTTGCTTGAGAATTTGTACTTTGTAGCGACGACCAAGCACGTAAAAAGTCCGATCGATAGCTCAATTGGTAGAATGCTTGCATTCTATGCAAGGGTTCGATCCCCACCGAGGGTGTAGAAATGATTTCTCGTTTCGGTGTTTAATTCCAAACCAAATACCGGCAAGGCTTACTCTGCCTTCACAAAAAATGAAAACCAGCTCCCTCGGGAGCTGGGTAATCCCTACATCAACTGGAGTGGTTGGTGTGAGGCCGGCCCCCTTGTTTGTAAAAATAAATAGGTCCCGAATCTCCACATGCGACTCCTTCGGAGATAACGCAGGCCATAAGTTACACTATATGTGTAGCTTAGTTGCGTTTTTTTTATCGTTAACAGCCACATTGCCCCAAATTCCCAGATTCCTTTACGTTTGTTCTATGCATTAAGGATATAGTTGTTAAACTAAGATTGAAACACCCGAGCTTAGGTGAAGCTTGAGAGTAGAATATTGTTACGAAGCTTGCTTATGTGTGTGTGTCCGCCTCTTGTATAGTCTTGTATACTGTGAGTTTGAATGTGTGCATGTGCAGTACATTGTGTAAAATAAATCTTGAAAAATAAATTGCAGTTTCATGAAATGAACCCAACTAAAACCATAACAATATGTTGTACCTGTAGGTATGTTTGTATTACTGTCTAGGAATCATTTGAAATGCCATTCAGAAGATGCGCAGTAAATCACGGATGGTCCGCACTATACCAGCGAGTAAGGCCCGAGGTCCCCAGTACCGGCGCGATGCACCAGCGACCTACAAGGCTGCAGCTGTGCGACCCGCATGCAACCTTTCGTTCTATTAAATTTAGTATTGGGTGTTGTACACCAGTGGTGACCAATAAAGAAAATGTTATGTTTTAACTGGGTTCGTTTTTAATTAAACTGCAATCATTTATTTTCACAGACTTTATTTTACACAATTTACAACAATTGATTTCTAGCTCTGGCTTTCGAACTTTGCCTGCACACGATTGCCGACCACAGTTATACTCCTTCATAAAAATATATACGAACGGTTCTCGACTGTTCTCGAAACTGTTCCTGTTCCCTCCGCATCATGCATGTGTTTGCACCTACGACATGTTCTCCTTTCTCAGCAGAAGACGTTCTACTTCTTGGGTTTCTTGGATACGGTCACTCATTATTAATTTCCATGTTATTTTGCCAGGAATGGTTCCAAGTGTCTTTAGTTTGGCACTTATTGTCATGCTTTTGGTATGGTTTTGGTGCAATCACATCTTGTTACGTACATACATTTATTCTTATTTGTTATTCAAAGAAAATGTATTTTATCAGGAATGATTTGATTTTTCATCAGACGTTGGGAAGATCAACAACACAAGCGATGATCGAATAGGCAATAAATTTAATTAACAGCAGAAATATGTTTGCCTTATAAGAGAGATTGGTTGTTGATCACTGTGTTGGCAGATATTTTCCCAGGCTCCCAGAGTAAAAATGTCTTGATCGCCGTTACCACACACCAGAGCTTAAAGGTCAAAAACTATCAGGTGAGCAGCATGCTGACAGAGGTAAAGGCGAGTAGCATGCTGGCATAGGTAAAAGCGAACAGCATGCTGACAGAGGTTAAGGCGAGCAGCATACTGGCAGAGGTTAAGGCGAGCAGCATGCTGGCAGAGGTAAAGGCGAGCAGCATACTGGCAGAGGTTAAGGCGAGCAGCATGCTGGCAGAGGTAAAGGCGAGCAGCATGCTGGCAGAGGTAAAGGAGAGCAGCATGCTGGCAGAGGTAAAGGCGAGCAGCATGCTGGCAGAGGTAAAGGAGAGCAGCATGCTGGCAGAGGTAAAGGAGAGCAGCATGCTGGCAGAGGTAAAGGAGAGCAGCATGCTGGCAGAGGTAAAAGCGAACAGCATGCTGACAAAGTTTAAGGCGAGCAGCATACTGGCAGAGGTAAAGGCGAG
Source organism: Agapetus fuscipes (assembly GCA_951799405.1). Taxonomy (NCBI): domain Eukaryota; kingdom Metazoa; phylum Arthropoda; class Insecta; order Trichoptera; family Glossosomatidae; genus Agapetus; species Agapetus fuscipes. Next base: position 10,817,544 of record OX637336.1, read on the forward strand.
TAGCATGCTGGCAGAGGTAAAGGAGAGCAGCATGCTGGCAGAGGTAAAGGCGAGCAGCATACTGGCAGAGGTAAAGGCGAGCAGCATACTGGCAGAGGTAAATGAGAGCAGCATACTGGCAGAGGTAAAGGCGAGCAGCATGCTGGCAGAGGTAAAGGCGAGCAGCATGCTGGCAGAGGTAAAGGAGAGCAGCATGCTGGCAGAGGTAAAGGCGAGCAGCATACTGGCAGAGGTAAATGAGAGCAGCATGCTGGCAGAGGTAAAGGAGAGCAGCATACTGGCAGAGGTAAATGAGAGCAGCATGCTGGCAGAGGTACAGGAGAGCAGCATGCTGGCAGAGGTAAAGGCGAGCAGCATACTGGCAGAGGTAAATGAGAGCAGCATGCTGGCAGAGGTAAAGGAGAGCAGCATGCTGGCAGAGGTAAAAGCGAACAGCATGCTGACAAAGTTTAAGGCGAGCAGCATGCTGGCAGAGGTAAAGGCGAGCAGCATGCTGGCAGAGGTAAAGGAGAGCAGCATGCTGGCAGAGGTAAAGGAGAGCAGCATACTGGCAGAGGTAAATGAGAGCAGCATGCTGGCAGAGGTACAGGAGAGCAGCATGCTGGCAGAGGTAAAGGCGAGCAGCATACTGGCAGAGGTAAAGGAGAGCAGCATGCTGGCAGAGGTAAAGGAGAGCAGCATACTGGCAGAGGTAAATGAGAGCAGCATGCTGGCAGAGGTAAATGAGAGCAGCATGCTGGCAGAGGTAAAGGAGAGCAGTATGCTGGCAGAGGTAAAGGAGAGCAGCATACTGGCAGAGGTAAAGGAGAGCAGCATGCTGGCAGAGGTAAATGAGAGCAGCATGCTGGCAGAGGTAAAGGAGAGCAGCATGCTGGCAGAGGTAAATAAGAGCAGCATACTGGCAGAGGTAAAGGAGAGCAGCATGCTGGCAGAGGTAAAGGAGAGCAGCATACTGGCAGAGGTAAATGAGAGCAGCATGCTGGCAGAGGTAAATGAGAGCAGCATGCTGGCAGAGGTAAAGGAGAGCAGCATGCTGGCAGAGGTAAATGAGAGCAGCATACTGGCAGAGGTACAGGAGAGCAGCATGCTGGCAGAGGTAAAGGAGAGCAGCATACTGGCAGAGGTAAATGAGAGCAGCATGCTGGCAGAGGTAAATGAGAGCAGCATGCTGGCAGAGGTACAGGAGAGCAGCATGCTGGCAGAGGTAAAGGAGAGCAGCATACTGGCAGAGGTAAATGAGAGCAGCATGCTGGCAGAGGTAAAGGAGAGCAGCATACAGACGAGGAGGTTACTGTGCGACGAGTGACATCCATGGACCACGGACCACAGACCAAAAAAAAGACCACGGACATTTTGATTCATTATTTTTAATTTATTTCTCACAAACTGAGTTGCAATTAATCATAATGCTAAAACAAAGCAACTATATTTTATTCCTTGGCACCATGATGCACAAGGTCCTGTTTACCTTTACCAAGTTGGCAATAAGTCTGTGCGCATGAGGCAAGTACTGCTGGCTGGTGTTGCTCACCATGTGAGTACTTCAGTTAAGCAGCCACAGGCATCTTCAAAGTTCACAGCGCTCCGTGCGGGTTGGCAGCACTCGTCACGAGAGGCCGCGACCTCTGCCCTTATGTATGTGAGGGGCGCACTGGGCCGCGCCGTGACGAAGTTTACGTCACGTCATCGTGGAGATTTACCTTGCGTTTAGTTTTCACGCAGTTTACCATAATGTTTTTTTACCTTGTGTCATGTCAAAGCTTTACCTCAGATCATCAAGTAGCCATAAATCGCGTCATGATGAAGCTTTAATTCACATTATGACGAAGTGTCACGTCACATCATGACTCATATTTACCTCACATTATCAGGTTGTATTGTGACTAAGCTTTGATTCGCTGACGAGAATTGATGGATATTTAACGCGTATCATATCATATCTTTGACTACATCAACTTTATTTATTTTCATGACAAAACTTTACCTGACCTCATGTAGCAGGTTTATCTCGCGTCACGATTAAGAACTAATTTAGATCATGACGATGCTTTGGGTCAAATCGTAGACGCTGACTTACTCAGCGTTATATCTCAAATTTACCGTTCATCATAACGTAGATTTACCTCACGTCATGACAAAAATTTACCCATTTTTTCCTTGCGTCTAGCCGTAGCTGTACCTGACCCCAGCAGAGTAGGAGTAGCACCCGACAGGTATTGCAAAATCGTGTCTTATGATTGTTACATGGCCGGTATTATATTAATTTATGTGTACATCACGCTTTCAATGAAAATTTAGTAAGGATGACGTCACGAAAAACCTTTGTTTGTTAGGTGTACGGAGGTGCACCTAATTCATTCACTATAAACTGATGACTGTGTGAATGCTCGTGTGCTATAATAAAATGCCGCTTTAAAATCAACATTCGAAGATGTGAGGCAAATATGTGTCTCACCAATGAATAGTGAAAAAAAATAGAGTTTTATTTGTATGGAAGTGGCACTTTATCATTTGATCTGTGCATTCGTTGTCAGAAGGTCCGGCGGAAAGAAATTATCATTTAATTTTCAAATGTGCTTTTCTCTGGATTGAAAAATTCATATAGCTTTATCAAAGACCGGTCACCAAAGGTCCAAACAATCCTACAGCAACTGGGTATTGATTAAGAATTAACGCTATTTTCAGCAACGACTAACCTCGCAGAAGACTTTTGAGATGTCAAATAATCCAACTATCGACTCAAATAACTACACATTAATCTTATCATCAGGAGTAAAGAAAATCTTATGTTTATTGTATCCGGTTATTAAATGGAAGCATTTAAAGATTACTGTGTCCATTCAAGAAACATTCTTGTTGTGTGAACGGAAACGGCGGACACAAGGCTATGATGTTGGTCAACATTAACTTGATTCAACATTAAAACTCCTAACATCTTACTCCTTGTCTGGTTGGTTAAACGCTTACGTTCAATTCCGTACCTATAGCTTGGGTTCTATAATCTAAAATGCAAATATGTATTGGCATTGAACCCCTGTTTCAGGGAAGGTCGGCAAGAGATGCAGGGCTTAAGCTCATTTGAGATTGGGTTTTTTATATTGTAGGTCCACATGCGGCATGTGTGAGCGCGAAATTATGCGTGTCTGCTTGTGGGAATGCATTTAATATGAATCGCAAATGATACATATCTTTGCAGCTTAGATTTAGATTTAGAAGCCTCACTTTAATTCAGGCCCACAAGCAGGAACATTTTAACTTGTGCTTACACATGCTATATGTGTACTTATAAAATAAACCAAACTTCACGTGAACATAAAATTTACAACTCTTGCCGCTTTTTCCTGAAACCGGGATTGCATTGCCAAAAGTGAAACAAGTTTTGACAGCATGCGGGGTCGCAGCCTCATACCAACTTTTTTGTCAAGGATGGATTAATAATAAATATATGACGAAAACTCATTTAGGTGAAATCTACATTTTTTACGGCAAAACATTTTTTTTGTCTCTCATGGACGCAAGAAAGTAGAAAATACAAAAAATCTAAAAATTAATAATAAAATTATAAAATGATCATTTTCACGTTTGCCGTTTATTACAAGTGGTTATTTTTTTCAAGAGCACGATGTCCGTGACCGCTCTCTCCATATTATGCAGATGGTTTTGATGAATTGGCCATCTCGTGGTAAGCACAGCTCATCTTCATATTTCATTATCAGGGCTTTGGTCAGCGCAATGCACAAAGATCAGATAGTTTTTTGTTCGTACGTGGTCTGAGGTTAGAATGGCATAGAGTATGCGCTGTGAAAAAACTTAAACATTAAAATTACGATGCTAGACGGCAATCTAGGATTATTGGCGAACAAATATAAAAACACAGAGAATGTCATGAAAAGAATAAAAGTGTTTTTTTTTTTATTTTCCCATTATAAATTACTATATTTGGTTTTCCACAGGATGCTTAACCATTTCGTTGAAGTGACAATTGATTTCACTTGCCAAAATTGAGTAGAGAACCACGTCGCTTACTCCTAGTTTAAATATAAAGTGTCATAAATAAGCTATTCTAACTCTACAAGAGACAGCACGTCCCCTCAGTGCTTGTTTGGCTTATCCACCATTTGATTCAAAGATTACCTTTCAATGAAATTGTCTAAAGAGTCACATTCTACACAATCTGAGCTAAAAAAACGTAAAACACGTATGAGAGTTGGTTAAAATATTTTCAAGATCAATTTCCCGTTTTCATAAGACATATTGGTCCAGTACAAATACAAACATTGCACATGTGAAATTACCTGTGATGGATATAAGAGACAAGCACCAAATGGACGAGCAGTCTACATTGGCTGAGTCACATTCAGCGTATGGACAATCGGAACCTGGAAGAGGTGGTTATCGTATTGTTAGATGTGTAATAAAGGACCTAAACTAGGAAGTCGTAGATAAAGTTGGAAGGACGGAGTGGTGGAAGACTGCCGTGCATCATGAGAATGAGACTGGAGGAGGAAGACGTTGAGAGGGCAGCGGTGGCTGCGGTGGCTGCTGTTGATCAAATAAGCCAAGAACCACCCCGGGTTGTCGTACCACTGATGATCATGACCTAAAAAAGATATATTGAACATTATATTGGCATGTATTTTCCTTTATTTTGTGGATTATTATTATTCATAGATCCCTTTTAGTACATTCACCTCTTTCAAGTCAAACTGCTTCAAATATTTCCCGTTTTTTTGTAGCTTAGTCTACGATTTACTATATTCAACACAATACTTCGACATTAATGCTATCTCCATGTTTTTGTATTCTTCTGTGCATACATGTAAAGTTACCCAACAAATTTTATGTAAGAACACATCAGCTGCCATGTGTGTGTAATGGGAGTGCGGCCAATAACGACCTTGAGTCCCAAGCTCCGGCCAGAATCTTTAACACTAACTTGTACGTGAATAGTTGAGGCGCCCAACTTATTTATTGTAAACCTATTACGAAGTGTTGTAAGGTCATCTACTTGTACTTAGCTAGATAATACCCACACGCATGTGATCAACTTTTTATTATCAGCGGAGAAAAAAATGGGTGAACGTGTTTTGGATAGAAGTAGGAAATACATTATTTGGAACTGATTCGGGCAAATAGGAATTTTATGAACAAATAAAATCAACTTTTTATTTGAATGTATAATATTATGGACTTATTTTTAGAACATATGCTGGGAAATTTGCTTGATGTTTATTTATGTAAGACATGTGTTTGCTCAGATTGTTTTGTTGTTCTTGATAAATCTACCCCTATGAAGTAGGAGGTAATTTATTTGTGCTTGCTTAAAAAGCTTTTCCTGGATGAGTTATTTTTTAATGAGTATTAATTCAATGACATCGTGGACTAACGGGCAATATGAATATCCAGCTAGGAAGAGATGCAGGAGCCAGGAATATCTTGGTAAAATAGATTTACTTCTGCTTTACCTGAGATTTTTTTTCCGCTGCTGTAAACACATAATTTATTCACATTTTCCTATTCTAATACACTCAAATCCAATGTTTTCCTATCAATTCGGTAATATCATCGTCTTATCTATAAAGGGTTGTCCTTAAAAGTTAACAAGACGTCACATTGTATTTTGCATCTCATTGGTAAAAGAGGTATATTCCGACACATGAAATAAAAGAAGGAAATTAAGATTGACAAATAATTTATTACGTCATTTTTGCACAGTTATAGGTTGTTTATTTAGTGGTAGTAGGCAGGGGCGGAATAGGCCACGGGGGCGGCGACGTATTTAGCAACAGGGGCAGCGTAGGCCACAGGGGCGGCGGCCACGACCTTGGCAACGTGGGCGAGGGGCTCACGACGGACAACAGCGTTGAATCCGTTGTGGGGATCAGCAGTGTAGTCCACGGTGCGCTTGAAGCCATCAGAGTCTACGAGAGAGTAAGATCCCTGGACGACGTCTCCGGAGCGGGTCTCTTGCTGGCTCTTGGAGTCTCCGGTGAGAGAGTCCTGGACATCATAAGCGTAGTTGTATTGAGGGTTGGGGTCGTACTCGGTGTCGACAACCTTAGCTACGGGAGCAGCGTAGGCGAGGGGGGCAGCGATCTTGGCAACAGGGGCGGCATAAGCCAAAGGAGCGGCGATCTTAGCAACGGGGGTGGAGTAGGCTACAGGAGCGGAGTAAGCCAGAGGGGCGGCGATTTTAGCGATGGGGGCAGCATAGGCAGCCTGGGTGTAGGCGGGGGCGGAGTAAGCCAGAGGGGCAGCGATCTTAGCGATGGGGGCAGCATAGGCAGCCTGGGTGTAGGCGGGGGCGGCGTAGGCGGTCTGAGTGTAAGCGGGGGCGGCGTAGGCGGTCTGAGTGTAAGCGGGGGCGGCATAGGCCAGAGGGGCGGCGATCTTGGCTACGGGGGCGGCATAGCTGCTGTATCCCAGGGGGGATGCAGCGTAGGCCACGGCGGGCTGGGCGATGAGGCCAGCGTTGGCAACAGCCAGCAGGGCAGCGAAGCAAACGACCTGTAACCAACAAGTAAGTAGTTAGCTTGACTCGAAATTTTCAGATGTACATTTCGGCGTATACAATTAAAGCCACGGGAGTGGCTACGGTAATTCAGATGAATTATCGTAGGACCTAAACAATCGTATCCACACAAATCTTTTGCGTAGGTCCTACATACGAGTACGTGAGAAACTATGTAATACCACACACCCCTGGGAGCGGGGTGATGTTTGACATAATATACATTTTTATCAGTTGAGTCTGTAAGCCCTGACATAGTTGAACTTAATAATTTCAAAGTTATGAATTAAACTTTTTTTTCAGAAAAACAAAAGGAAAATTTGTGTCATTGTTTATTGTAAGATGAAGGCGGCTTTTACACCTACTTTTGTGATGAACTATTTTAATTAAGCATCGTGAATGATTTCAACAAAAAATTGTATTAATTTAATTGTTTGTGACATGCTTAACCTTTTTGGGCAATATCATTTAAAATTGAACTAAAAACTACAAAACTAAATGCTACATCCAGATACCGGAAATCGTTATAAGAACCGAGCTTCCATTTTTGATCCTTATGATAAACAGAGCTTTCTCCATTGTATCGGATTAAATGTTAAAATTTAATGTCAGACGTACCTTGAATGCCATTTTGTGGTTGTCTCGAACAATGGTGATTACCAAATGATACAGTTGTCAGCTCGCACCCTGCTATTTATACCGTTTCTTGGACATTGAATCACCCGAACCCAAAACTTGACCATCGCACCGATATGTCAGTCCCGCAAGTGTATATTCTTTTCAAACACAGCCGTAGCGCTTTCCAAAAAAATACACGGAAACCAAAGCAGCGCTTCTAGTGAACGTTTGAGTTGAAATATATTTTTGGGATACTAAATTACTGAGTACAAAAGAGTACAGTATGCGTGGTCACACACATGTTGTTGCGTCAGTATTTGTGAGCAATTTAATATTGCATGGTTTGACATTGCTTTATTTTTTTTGCAAACTGGAATTTTCAGGGCTGAACTAATTAAAGTGTGGACAATGAGTTTACTAAAGAAATGCGGCTGTGAATGAGTAATTAGATCCATAATCTCTTTCGTTTGTTTTTTAATTTTTAATAACCTTGCAAAACATTGTGTAGTAGTAATTGAAATTAGAGATTTTGATTCTTAAATATATTTCTAAGGAAACAACAGATATGCACGTATATAGATTTTTGTATATAGCATGCCCACAAGTAGACAAGCAGACAAGCAGACACGTGTAAGTTCGCGCTTACACATGCTGCATGTGTAATTTAAAAAAAATCTCAAATGAACATAAGGCCTGCAACTCTTGGGTGACATTTGAAAAGTGAAGCATTTTTAAAAGTACGGGAGGTAAGCCTCTTACTAACTTGTAAGCCAAAAACTAATAATCATTTTAAGTAATTTAAAAAAAGCTCACAAAAAGAAATGAAGTTGTACAAAGAAATTCAATTATTGAAAAAACACAATATATAAAATACGGTAAAAGTATGCAAGTCGCAAACACTGTCATTGGTATTATTGTTCTTACAGGGGAATACATGGATGTTACATATGATTTTTTTTTTTTTTTTTACTTTTCAGCTCTCATCGTCAATAGCAAACGGAGAACACATGATGTAAGTTTCCTACGTACTCTATAGCAATCGCTCTAGACACTTCGCAAAGCGAGCAGACCTTGAACCGGTTATCTTTCATTTGAATACTAATGCTGTTACCCGGCGTGAGCTTCTGTTACCTCACGGAACCAAATTGTGCAAAGCGGCTGACCAACTAATGTGCTCTACTTACGATGTCTTAGTAACAATTCCACTGTGCGACATCAGCTTGTCATCTCACTAGTGCAAACTGACTATAAAGGTGAATACTTTCAGTGTGCTTGACTTGTAAATTGGCATGAGCCTTACCAGTGAAAAAAATGGTCCACTTTGTCAGTGTCATCCCCGGTTCAGGGAACGGAATTATTTGTGAGCATGCATTTAATATGAGTCATTAATGTTATTATGTCTTTGCAGCTTAAATAAAATATTGCAGAGACAGAAATAAGACTGACCATTCATACTTTAAAAAATGGTTCACTTTGCCAATGTCACCTCAATTTCGGGGAAAGTCAGTAAGAGTTGCTAATTGTCATGATGCTTACCGATCTTCGTTAGAATTTGCACTTAAAAAGAAGAACGATAGAAACCGCTTGATTATTAGATAGTAGGTAATAGTAGTTGACATTAGCAAAGTATACTTAATCAGTATAATGTATTGCTGACATTCCTTGTTTCAGGGACGGTCGGCAAGATGTTGACGGTTACAAAGGTTATGTCCATTTGAGATTGACTTTATAAGTTGTAGGTTCACATGCGGCATGTGTAAACACGAATTTATACAGGTCTGCTAGTAAAAATGCAATTCATATCAATCTTAAATGTAAAATATTTTTGCAACTTAGATTATAATTTATAGATGGAATAATCTCTGAAATCTATGGAATGGATGATATTGAGTTGATTCGAGTAGACATGTGTGTACGCTTTGATATCAGATATTGTTATCTTTGACTAAGCATTTACTACTTCCAAGCCTCCACTTCCTGTGGTCTCGCCCCGGGCTCCATGGTCCGTGTTCTACCTCAGTTCTCGCGCCCAAAACTTCGAACTTCCGCCTCTGATCACAAGGTCACTGGATAATTCGCGAGGCATTTTAAAAATAAGTTTTACTCTTAAAATACATTTTAATTGATTTAGATTAGATTGTTTGCGATAGCAAAGTTTATGGAGATTTTTAAAATTTATTTTTAAGTTGGATTAAAGTTTCGATACCTACCACTATGAAATTTTTCATAAACCATAATATGCTGTAACAAATAAGCACTTTATATAATTTAACAATACGTTTCGTGATTTTGGGAAACATTAAAATGAAGTCTGTTTATTTAATTCAGTTTTTTTTTCAGGATTTTGTTCAATGTATTATTTTGTTGTGATATTAAAATTTATTGATAAAAACGATAATAAGAGTAATCTCAGAAAATGTCTATGAAAACTATGAAATTTTATATTTGCTGTTGAGCTCCATATGTCTGGAGTAAATCAGGAATCCACGTTAAAAAACGTAATAAAAATTGTAACCTACGTCACACGGCCGTGTTGCTACGGAAAACGCTTACTAAAAATTTGTACTGAGTGAGAAAAAAATAATTTAAAAAGTCTGTACAAAAAACGTTCCGACTCCAATTTCTTCAAGATTTTGCTTTTAATTTTTTAAAGTATGTAGACTGTGTAGTAAGTGGAAAAAAAATTAATCAACATAATTATGTTATGTAAGTTGAAAAAATATATGGCAGGTCGTGACTGAAATTAATCTGATAAAATAAAAGTTGTTTTTATAATTTGATGGATAAAACTGAGGAACTTTTTAAAATCGAATTCTTAAATTCATAACCGCTATAAATTATACAAGTTCTATGTATCCAGTTGGTTAAACCAAAACTATTTTTAAATGAAATTTAAAGTATGAAAAAAACGACCCAACTGATTAGACTGATTTTAAAATTAATTCCTTATTTATGAATAAGAAGCGTGTGTTTGAAAATAAATGTGAATCGATAAATTGTTGCAGATTCTGTTTTTTGCATAAATGTAAACAATGCCTTTCTATTTTAACGATGGATTCGGAAGTATGTACTCACAGAAAGGTGGTGTAGGGAAAAAACAGTATGGGAATTAAATGAAGAAGTCTTCTACACACGTAATTTCATGACGTCAGAGACAGAAAAAAGTAAGGTTGTCTTGAGAAAGTATTTGTTCACCTACTATCAATTTACTTTTCACAATAATCTATCTAAAAGATATAATTCCATGAATGAATTTGCCTTGGAATCCCTTTTTTTATTTTTGAAAAAGTTCCCCACTGATGAATTTTAAGTATGAATGTGTGATTCATGCGAAAAACTCAGAGCAGGAACTAAAACTCATTGTCATTTTTGTTATAAACATAAATGAATTGTTTCGTGGTAACAATAACTAGGTTATTTATCACTGTAGCCTACTCGAGACGAGTGTTGTACAAAGTTTGTAAATCATTTAATGAAAGAACAAAATTGACATGAAAATAACTTATTCAACTTGTAATTAGTTATTCCATTCTATACCAGCGTCAAAAGTATCACAGGAATTTTCACTGAAATGACAACAAAAGTTATTTGAAAGAAAAAGAATAGATTTGATTGATAAATAATAATTTATTTATTAAAAATGGTCTTTATACATGGTGATCAATAAGAGATCAGAATTGAGCTAATTTAATGGTAGTAGGCGGGGGCAGCGTAGGCGGGGGCAGAGTAAGCCAGGGGAGCGGCGTATTTGGCGACGGGGGCGGCGTAGGCCAGAGGAGAGGCGGCGTAGGCGACGGGTGCGGCGGCGTACTTGGCCACGGGGGCGGCGTAGGCGACAGGGGCGGCGGCCACGACCTTGGCAACGTGGGCGAGGGGCTCACGACGGACGACAGCGTTGAATCCGTTGTGGGGATCAGCGGTGTAGTCCACGGTGCGCCTCAGACCATCAGCGTCGGTGAGGGAGTAAGATCCCTGGACGACGTCTCCGTTGCGGCTCTCGTGCTGGCTCTTGGAGTCTCCGGTGAGAGCATCCTGGACATCGTAAGCGTAGCTGTACTGAGGGTTGGGGTCGTATTCGGCGTTGATGACCTTAGCGACGGGGGCGGCGTAGGCGAGGGGGGAGACAACTTTAGCGACTGGGGCGGCGTATCCGTGAGCGGCGTAGGCGGGGGCGGCGTAGGCAGCAGGGGCGTAGGCAGCGGCAGCGTAGGCTGGGGCGGCATAGCCATGAGCAGCGTAGGCTGGGGCGGCATAGCCATGAGCAGCGTAGGCTGGGGCGGCGTAGGCAGCATGGGCGTAGGCGGGGGCGGCGTAGCCATGGGCAGCGTAGGCGGGGGTGGCGTAGGCCAGGGCGGGCTGGGCAATGACTCCAGCGCGGGCTACGGCCACGAGGGCAGCGAAACAGATAATCTAGAAGAAGGAATGAACCATTAAGAACAGGGAATAGTTCACATTTAAAGTTTTAATAACCACAGGTTCGAATTTATTTAAGCCAGTTGATACATTTACGCGAGTGAAGGATTTTTCGTTTTATTTAAAAAATAAATAAACTTAATGGCAAAATGCATTAACGGATACATTTAAATACCCTTATTCTTCATTAAGATTAGATTAACGTAGGAATATTAAAAATGTGTAGTTTATAAACGTTGGACTATTATGATGACTCGTTGCTACGTATATAATTGTAAACTTCGTAGTAGAGACACAAATGAAAAAAATTAATATGGGTGTTTTTAAATAAGTATAGTAAAAAAATAAGTATTATTATAAAAATGGAAAAACTATATCAACGGACTAGGATTTTTGTAAATTAAAAAAATTGTAGAGCTTCTGTGTTAATGTATCCAGAGAAAATAAAAGGTTGTAAATTAATGATAAAGGAAAAACAGTTTAGTTTTCGATTACGTGAGTATATTTTTATAAACCACAACCGGTTTCGCAAACATCCGTTCGCATCATCAGGTGGATAAATTAATACTAGTATTAATCCACCTGATGATGCGAACGGATGTTTGCGAAACCGGTTGTGGTTTATAAAAATATACTCACGTAATCGAAAACAAAACTGTTTTTCCTTTATCATTAATGATGAACGATTACAAAGTTAATGCCTCTACAATCAATAAAAAAGGTTGTAAATTAAATTATATACATGCTTAATTAAATGCTATTTTTTATTTGACCAATTATAAAAAGTTTGCATTGGTATGTTGCATTTACTTATAAAAAGTTACTGGTCTTTTTTGAAAATCCGGCCTATCTATAGTCTGCATTCTATAAAAACTTTTGGTTCGTTATATTCAAATGATTTTCAGTTTAAATGAAAAACAAAACCCTTTTGTTAACAATATATGATTATTTAACGAAATCTAATAAGGATAATATGCAAATATTATGAGAACCGTTTAAAATCTATCAAAGTTTGATAATTTTGCAGCATTTATCCGTATTTTGAGAAATTATTTTTAAAACAAATTATCACTGATTTAAATAAGTATACATTATTATTATCACATGTTACAAAACTTCCCTAGTGCGCAACGAAATTAATTGTCCGCGTTGACAAACAGAACTCTGATATTATATGACGAGGCAGGCAGTATGATCACCTTAGATGCCATGTTGAGTTGTTGCTCGAACAAAAGTGGAAACCAATTGATACAGTTTTCTCGGCGGGACCAACTATATATACTGTTTTCCGGCATCGGTTTATCCGAAAACTTGAATGCCCGTACGCCGGACCCCGAGGTGGAGGTACAGTATCCACCATGTGACATTGCTACCGATTTCTGCAATCTCTTTCCCCCAGGGTTGCTTTACATGATTTTACAATAAGATAATCTGATCCATCTATTGTTTTATTCATTTGGAACATTGATCGGTTCAGATTATACTTAAACGAATTGAATACGCAAATGCAAGAAATGAAGAGTTTTTAATTATATTTTATGAAAGTAAATGCTTTTTTTTGCTCATAAAGAATACCTACCATGATTTAAATTGATGTATACATTACTTGGCATTTGAGTTCCTCCATTTATCCTGTGTACCTACTGCATCTGCAAAAAAAACATGACTTACGTAAACATAGAATTAGAAACAGGGTCCATTTTTTCGGAAAACGAGCTGCATACAATTTGAGATGCTACGAGTATTTTGTGTAACTATTCACACAAATATACACATCATTGTATTGACCATTAGGCAAAAATATACGCAAAATAAATCATGATGCAACCTATAATAATCTAAGTGGAAAAGAAATATTGACATTTAAAGCTCATATTTAATGCACATGTCAAAATGCGCTTCCACATGTTGCATGTCTACATACAAAAGAAACCAAACCTCACATGAACCTAATTGCAGCTCTTGTCGCATTTCCCTGAAAAGGTGGGGCATTGGCAAAAGTGAACCAGGTTTTCATAGCATAGTGGGGTTAGCTTCATCTCAACCTATTAGTGAAGGAACCAAATGAAATGATTATTTTTATCTGTTCTAAGATTTTTAAACAAAAACTTGTATCTTCTTACCTGGAAACTTGTGCTGTGTCCGCCTTGACCAACTTATTGAATAGTTTATTGTACAATACGAGCAATGACGTAGTATCTTCTAAATATGCTCACAAATGTTACAATCTGTGAGGTTCTTCAGTTCAGACTACAGACAATGATAAGTTTTCATATCGCATTTGATCTACACACACTAAATAGACTCATGAATTCTTAAATGCTAAAAAGATAATCTTAAAATAACAGAACTAACAATTTCGAAAGTGAAATTGAGAATACAAATTATATTGTGTTGTTTACAAAACTAATACATTCTCAGTATAATCATTTCAGAGAATCGTTTTTTAGATATATTTCATTTTATTTTATCTCAGCCCTGCCAACCATAACTCACACATTTGTAACAGGAAGTAATTTCGGTTCCCATCAAGGATATGCCCCGCTTTAGGGCAACCCTGTCGCTGCCAGTCAATGACACACAGAGTCGGCGTCCTCTGCAGCCGGACTCGCGGGGCGGAGTCTCAGTATTCCAATTCTGCATGCCTACTATACGTGCTCTAGCAGCTCATGCCACAGTAACGTTCATAGTGACTCAGGGAGGGAAGGAGTGTGGTTGAACACCGGGACAATGAGAGAATGAAACATAAGTTTTCACACATCCTTATAACTAAAATTGCAGGTAGTCGAATAATAGTGCTAAAAATTAAAAGAGGTCCGCACATAAATTGACAACATAAATTCATGGAGTCACCCTACCGGGTTGCTAGAGAAAAAGCAAAGAATGATTCTGTTGTTGTTTGTTAAGAAAAGTAGTCCCATACAAGTGTGGCGTTTGCCGGCCGAGAAAAAGTTCAATAGTTAAATTTGTACTGAGTCCATTTCGATTTCATGTGTCAAAATGTGAAGATCTGATGTGAATGTTTTGTGTCGTATTAAAATTATAATAAGTATTAAACTCAAAATTTTCCCCCTGCCCAAGCGTTAAAGTCTATTTAGTAGTGAATGTCTTACTCGTTTGTATCATCTAAGTCTAGTTGTGTATTGTACTCAGAGTACACTGAAATTCTGTCTGTATTTAGTATTTTAATATAATTTGAGAGTCTTCAACTCAATTCAGCCTAAAAATCTTGTTGCTTTATTCTAATAAACGTTTCGTGTTATGTATCTAAAGTCTGAGACTGAACGTACTCGTATGATCCTTGAGGAAATCTGAACTGAAAAAGGATGAGCTATCTTTCCCTTACATTTCAACAAAATATTACGAATTTTAATTCATGAATTATTGACCTTACGCATTCAATCTAAAAATATCTATAATTTCTTCTATTACTCCTACAGACTTTTCCTACACATTTGTGATTTTTGACTAAATGCTCAAATCCTGGGTACTCAGTTTATCCGAGCGTCATTTATCTTACGCAACAGTTGTAAAATTGAGTCTGCAAACTTATTACTTACAATATAAGAAGTCTGGTCTCATGTGAAAATATTTCTTCTCAGAACAGATCGCAAGCCTACCACCGATCTCATAATTTCGTTTACTTAAATTTCCAAAGCACTTATGCGATGTGTGTCTGCCACAACATTTGTGGTTTGCTGTGGTGACCTGATGGGAATCCTAATTGATCACAAAGTCAGCAGCTGTTGCTGTGGTTGCTGAGCCTTGCTACAAAATATTATAGATTCCATAGAAAAGTATACAAAAACTGAAAGAGTGACTCTAGTGACCGTTTTAGCTTGCATATTGGTTGAAACTTTTTACTTGGCATACAGAGTTGTGGGTGGTTAGCGGATGTGACGCAACAAGGCAGACCAATGCACCACAGACACGTATGTGGAGAAGGAGGTTCAAGTAACAATTGTCTGAATGATCTATGAAGTCTGACCCAGAGTGTTGTTTCCGTTATTGTTTATTATTTATTCATTTGAATAAATAGTATTGTCCAAAATCAGAATGGAAAGATGTCAAAGAAAACATACGCAACCTGAAGGATCCCGTAAGTATAGCATATAGGATATGGATCTCAATTAAGTATGTTTAGAAAACAGGCATATGAACTTAGGTAGAGTCATTGTTACAGCTCTAGTAATTTTTTGATGTGTTATTTAAAAGCAAGGCGACCAGCAACGGTGAAGTAATCAAAGAAAGGCGGCAAGAATTTCAGGGTTTTGGTTGATTTATGATTTGTCAAATAGATTCAGCATATGTTTGGTTTTTTCTCAGCGTCACATTTCAATGGGACATTGGTCCTCCAAACTAATATTAGCCTCTACCTTAGCAACCCAGCCAAATAACATCACATTTTTTCCAAATTGTATCAATAATAATCTAAAATCTATGTTAAAAAGATATATTAATATTCAAAACTCAAATCAAATGCATGCCCACAAATAGACACGTGTAAGTTCGTGCTTACAAATGCTGAATGTGTACTTACAAATTAAAATCATACCTCAAATCAACATAAACCTAACAACTTTTGCCAAGTCAGCCTCATACCAACCTATAAATCAAGTAATTTTATTATTTTGATCCACCCTCCCTGAGAATGAAATATCAACCAGCGATCAATCTGGTTTAATCAATTGTACTGCTGGATATTTATTTAGTTACTAGCAGTACCCGGCGTGTTTCACTACGCCATTTGGGCATGTGGTATCAATTTTTTTCTACAGATAAAAGAGGAAACAACAGGATCAAAAAAAAAAGTGTGCTAATCGGAATCAAGCTTCACACAATTTATCTCTAGGTTAATCTTCACGTTTTCTAAAAAAAAAGGTCTAGGTACAACTGTTAAGCAGCAGAGCCAAGCATAGGGAAAATCGATTGCGGTGCTCCATTTATATTTAAGATAAAAAAATCGGCTATGTAACGTCACTCATCTAATCTATTCTAAGTTGCATGGATATAATTGTTACATTTGGAATTCACATTAAGTGCATGCCCACAAGCAGACACGTATAAGTTCACACTTGCACATTCTGCGTGTGAACCTACAACATAAAAACCCAAATCTCAAATGAACATACACCCTGCAACTCTTTGCTGACCTTCCCTGAAACAGGGGTGACATTGGCAGAGTGAACCATTTTCTATTTATAGTTGGTCAGATGCATATTGACCTATACTAATCTAATCTAATCTAATCTAAGCTGCAAAGATATATATCATTTAAGATTTATACTAAATGCATTCCCACAAGCAGATATGTATAATTTCGCGCTAACACATGCCGCATGTGGACCTACAATATAAAAACCCAATCTCAAATGAACATAAGCCTTGCAACTCTTGCCGTCCTTCCCTGAAACAGGGGTGACATTGGCAAAGTGAACCAATTTTTATATTATGGGTGGTCAGCCGCATAACAACCTATAAGTCAAGGAACGAGAAAAGAATATAAAGAAAAGAATATAAACAATACATTAAATTTTATAATCATACAATTAAAGAACTAATCTATAAAAATCACTATACTCTTTGAGCAAAGTGAAGAAATAAATGTATTCCAAACAATCAGGAATATTTTTCAATGTAACCGCACTGTGAAACGTATGCAGTTGGGGAAAATGCTTCATACAATATGATGCACTTAAGTGTTTTTTCAACTATCTCCATGAAAGTGTTTAATTTATGTTGAATTTTTGACTCCCTGTCCTGTCTTTATCCCGGCCAAGTGAATTCACATTTTTTCCCCACATTTAAAATGTGCTCTATCCATTATTTCAATAAGTGAAAGTTTTAGGTAGTGCACACGGAACATTTTCTATTGACAACAAAATTGTAAGTCGCACGGCCGGGTTAGGTAAAAGGCAAACATTTTGTTTATCTTGGTTGCTTTGGACCATTGTCACATAGAAGAAAGACGTTTAACCGCCGAGAAAAAAACGATCTTTAAATTTGTGGTGAGTATATAATTTTACAGAAATGCGTTTTTTGAAAAAACAACTATATTATGTATATTTTAATTAAAAGTATGTTTCAATAAAAGGTTTTCATAATAATAATATATTTCAATATGGTCTTCTAGTTGTGACCTACGAACTTTTGTTTATCGTATTTTTTATAAGTGCGGGATATAAAAGCTTTCTTACATTTCTAAAATTCAACTTGGAATACTTGAATAACATTTTTTAATTTGGAACTTTTGTCTAGGCCAGGGGTCGGCAACCTTTTGAGTCGGAAGAGCCAAAAATTACAATTTACAAATTTCAAAGTTTTTCCTTGACTTATAGGTTGGTATGAGGCTGACCACCCATACTGTAAAAAATGGTTCACTTTGCCAATGTCACCCCTGTTTCAGGGAAGGTCGGCAAGAGTTGCAGGGCTTATGTTCATTGAAGATTGGGTTTTTATATTGTAGTTGGGGGGAGGGTGGGGGGTGAAAAGCGAGTACAAGTAGCGGAGAGATCGTTAATCGATTCAGAACGATTTAGTTTTTTTCGATCAGAAGTATAATTCTGTGTTTTTTTTATATTTGCGTATGAAGCTAAAGAGCCGTAACTTCACACCCAAAGAGCCGCATGTGGCTGGTGAGCCGCAGGTTGCTTACCCCTAACCAAACCGATATCGATCCACCATATTTGTAAAAAGTCCGGTCTATAGCTTAGTTGGTAGAGTAACTGCATTCCATGCCGAGATCTCGAGCTAATATCCCACTGAAGTTGTCAGAAATTATTTCTCGTTTCAGTGTTTATTTCTAACCCAAAATAAAATACCGGCAAGGCTTACTCAGCCTTCATAAGAAATGAGTGTCAAGCCACTCAGGAGCTGAATAACATCCATTTCAAGTTGGCGTAAAGTAAAAGTTACTGGGTTGTTCATTTTAGATTTGGATTTTAAATTATGAGTAGGTACACATGCAGCATTTGTAAGCGTGAACTTACATGTGTCTACTTGTGAGCATGCATTTTATATGAATCTTTAATGTAAATGTATATTTGCAACTAAGATTATGTATTGTAGTTGAATATAATGGTCTTCTTCTATTGGGTGGTTTCAAAATTTACCGACCTCGTTGCTGAAATATTGAGAATTGAGAACCATTGTTTATTTGATCACCATCAAACTTCACACGATTCATTCTAAAAATATGTTACATGTTTCCTGAAAATTTCGTCAAAATCGGATGAGCGGTTTATGAGTATAGGGAACATACATACATACATACATACATACATACATACATACATACATACATACATACATACATACATACATACATACATACATACATACATACATACATACATACATACATACATACATACATACATACATACATACATACATACATACATACATACATACATACATACATACATACATACATACATACATACATACATACATACATACATACATACATACATACATACATACATACATACATACATACATACATACATACATACATACATACATACATACATACATACATACATACATACATACATACATACATACATACATACATACATACATACATACATACATACATACATACATACATACATACATACATACATACATACATACATACATACATACATACATACATACATACATACATACATACATACATACATACATACATACATACATACATACATACATACATACATACATACATACATACATACATACATACATACATACATACATACATACATACATACATACATACATACATACATACATACATACATACATACATACATACATACATACATACATACATACATACACACATCCTTCTTTATAGATTGCATTCCATGCCGAGATCTCGAGTTAGAATCCCACCGAAGTTGTCAGAAATTATTTCCCGTTTCAGTGTTTATTTTAAACCCAAAATAAAATACCGGCAAGGCTTACTCAGTCTTCATAAGAAATGAGTGTCAAGCCACTCAGGAGCTGAATAACATCCATTTAAAGTTAAGTAAAGTGGGTAAAGTTAAGTAAAATTTTCCCAACTTTTTTTTTTCCCCATTTTTAGGTTAGGTTAGGTTTTTCCCGACTTTTGGGGAAAAAAAAAATTCCCCACTTTTGGGGAAATTTTCCCAACTTTTTTTTTTTTCCCCATTTTTAGGTTAGGTTAGGTTTTTCCCGACTTTTGGGGAAAAAAAATTTTCCCAACTTTTTTTTTTTTTTCCCAGATTTGAAAGTGGGAACCATGCGCAGGGGGATAAGTGGGAACAATGCGCAGGGGAAAATTTCCCAACTTTTTTTTTTTTTTCCCATTTTTAGGTTAGGTTAGGTTAGGTTAGGTTTTTCCCGACTTTTGGGGAAAAAAAAATTTCCCCACTTTTGGGGAAATTTCCCAACTTTTTTTTTTTTCCCATTTTTAGGTTAGGTTAGGTTAGGTTTTTCCCGACTTTTGGGGAAAAAATAATTTCCCCACTTTTGGGGAAATTTCCCAACTTTTTTTTTTTTTTCCCATTTTTAGGTTAGGTTAGGTTTTTCCCGACTTTTGGGGAAAAAAATTTTTCCCCACTTTTGGGGAAATTTCCCAACTTTTTTTTTTTTCCCATTTTTAGGTTAGGTTAGGTTTTTCCCGACTTTTGGGGAAAAAAATTTTTCCCAACTTTTTTTTTTTTTTCCCAGATTTGAAAGTGGGAACCATGCGCAGGGGGATAAGTGGGAACAATGCGCAGGGGGAAATTTCCCAATTTTTTTTTTTTTTCCCATTTTTAGGTTAGGTTAGGTTAGGTTAGGTTTTTCCCGACTTTTGGGGAAAAAAAAAATTCCCCACTTTTGGGGAAATTTCCCAACTTTTTTTTTTTTTTCCCATTTTTAGGCGTAAAGTAAAAGTTACTGGGTTGTTCATTTTAGATTTGGATTTTAAATTATGAGTGGGTACACATGCAGCATTTGTAAGCGTGAACTTACATGTGTCTACTTGTGAGCATGCATTTTATATGAATCTTTAATGTAAATGTATATTTGCAACTAAGATTATGTATTGTAGTTGAATATAATGGTCTTCTTCTATTGGGTGGTTTCAAAATTTACCGACCTCGTTGCTGAAATATCGAGAATTGAGAACCACTGTTTATTTGATCACCATCAAACTTCACAGGATTCGTTCTAAGAATATGTTACATGTTTCCTGAAAATTTCGTCAAAATCGGATGAGCGGTTTATGAGTCTATAGGGGACATACATACATACATACATACATACATACATACATACATACATACATACATACATACATACATACATACACACATCCTTCTTTATAGATATAGATTTTGACGCCGCGTATGCTAATCCTGCTCTACTTCTGTTCTCGGGGACTTCTCGCTAAATGCCGCGTGGAGTAAGGGTAGCTCATGATGAAACAACAGTGCAACATAATGCCAACATTTAGAGCAATCCATTTCCAATTCTGCTATCGCCACTCTATCTAGATCTTTCTATGCTGTCTCATATTTATGACAAATTTCGTCATCTTTTGACACACTTAGGTTCACTGATGAACTACATATAACAATAACACGTAGGTAGAGGATATTTATATTGATTATATGGATCTATGATATAAAATCTCTTATTCTTCTTCTTCCTCACCCTTTCTAAGTTCACTCCTGGACGTAGCCCTCTCCATTCATGTCTATCGACTTCTGTGTTCAGCCATCCTCTGCCGGCAGTTTTCTTGATGTCGTCCAGCCACCTCAGTTGGGGTCTCCCCACTCGCCGCTTGGACATCCTGGGCCGCCACTGAACGATCCCTTTCGTCCACCTGTCATGGTCCTGCCTTGCGACTTGACCAACTCAGCGCCACTTTAAACAGGCCACTCGCTGTATGACATAATCTAAGTTGCAAAAAATTATATTGATATTTTAAGCCCACAAGCAAACAAGTGTATGTTCTCGCTTACACATGCTAAGTAAGTGTGTAATAATTTGAAGAACTGCATACCTTGTAAATTACTTTAAAACACCAACTCTTTTTGAGCTGATGATGGAGAGAAGGTTGAGTTTCGCAACGAGTGAAAATATGAGATGATTGGTGTAAGAATGTGCCATTTCATGTAAAATAGAAGGGATGTCTCGATTCCCCCGTAAACAACGCGATAAGAAGTTAAACTATATGTGCAACTTATGTAGATGCATATGCATTTGGTTACTTTGCAAAGAAAGAAAGACAATGTGTTTAACTTAATCTACTTAATTGTCTCAACTTGTAATAATTTCATAACTCTAAGATCAGATTTTGTTTATGAAATGCGAGTAAAGCTTACATTGTGTGTTTATATTTTCATTGTTTAACAGGGCGCAGTGTTGTAATACAACAATAAATTATTGCAATTACAATTCCTGAATTTCCGGATAGATTACGTCCACAGCTGAGCTGGGCCCCTTAAAGCTATATCACTCATTCTCAAAGTGTCGATATGGTTATGATTTATTTCAAGTTCACTAAAAAAAATGCATTTGAATTTATTTTTAACAGATCAATTACATTATTGTGGTTCACTCTGTAACTTCTGTACTGGCGGTTTCACGGCTTGGGCGTTAAAGGATCACTGAAGCTTCACAGAACTGCAGCCTATATTTATATGTGAACAAGGTCTATTCTCACGTGTTCCTGACCACACGAGACGCGTCTATAATGTATGTTTCTAAAGAGTGCGAGAAGTACAAGGTACAAAGTGTCAAATACTTACGTCTACAAACACACATATACAGCAAGTAAACACGCCTAGGCACATAATCACAAAAACACTCATGCATGAACCTATACGTTCGTAAGAATATGTACTCCTCGAAGGAGCTCCCTCCCCCCTCCCTCGCCCTCGTTTCTATATTTTCATATCTCTGAAGGGCTTTCTTTACGGGCTGGTAAAATAAATAATTTTAAGATAAATAATGGTATTTTGGAGTCTTTGAAAAATAGTCATAACACCCGGAGTCATGGAAAGACGAAGGGCAACTACGCAACTAAAAAAAACGGAAACAAGATACACACATAGTGAAACTTCTTGCAACGTTATAGCCGAAGGGTTTCGCATATGGCGAGTGGCTTTACCAATTGAGCTATCGACTGGTCGATCGACCTGAGGCAGTGTAGGGCAAATTGCCAAGATACAACAGAGGTAATACAAAAAAAGAAAAAGAAGGAAATAAAAAGTGGTCTACGAGGTAGTAAAGTTTAGATACCTCTGAGGTGTGTTGTACTGTCGGCGGTAAACGAACGACCTTGTGTTTTGCGGAACTATAAGGCTTTGTGTGGCAGAACTTTACCAAGCGGTAACCGGAGTATGTTGCCGGACAGCGGCGTTAAGGGGCCAACTCACTGCAATACACAATTGTTTGCTTTTAAATTAAGATTCTTACATATTCTTCTTCGTCTTTCTCAGCCTTTCTCAGTCCACTCCTAGACGTAGGTCTCCTCCAATCCTCTCAATTCCTGTCCATCGGCTGCTGCGTTCAGCCATCCTCTGCCTGCAGTTCCCTTGATGTCGTCCAGCTGCCTCAGCTGGGGTCTCCCCGCTCCCCGCTTGGACATCCTAGGTCGCGATCCTTTTCGGCGATTCTTTCCAATTAACTAATACAATAAGATTCACGGAATGTCTAATCTAATCTTATCTTATTTGCAAAGACATGTTAACACTTAAACTTCATATTAAATGCATGCCCACAAACAGACACGTGTAAGTTCTCGCTTACAAATGCTGCATGTTTACTTACAATTCAAAAACCAAAAACCAAAACCAAACAAAAGGCAATTTTTGACATCCTTCCCAGCAACAGGAGTGACATTGGCAGATTGAACCACTTTTTACAGCATGGGTGGTCAGCCTCATACCAGCCTATAAGTCAAGGGATGTCACTTTATGTATTATCATCACCATCATAGATTACGTCCTTACCTCTTTACCTTATAAATAAATTATCCTTGTATATATGTATATATATATATCATGATTTAGTAAAGGACTTGAACATTCACCCTGTAGTTTTTGTCGCCTGTACCTTAAACAGGGGTGAGATTGGCAAAGTGAACTTATTTTTAAAGTATTGATGGTCAGCCTTATCAACTTATATGCCTACCTTATAAATATCAACCTATAAGTGTAGAAACAAAAATAATAAAATCCATTTAAATTTTAAAAAAACACACACATTACATAAAATAAAAAACGAATCGCTTTTGAAATCGAAAATATTCACTAGTGTCTGTAAAAGATGAAATAATATCGAAATTTTAATTGAATCTTTCCTTTGATTTTATTTCATCTATAATCTAAATTGCAAAGGTGTATGAATATTTTGGATTAAATTTTAATGCATTTTCTCAAGCAGACATATTAAAAGATTGCATACTTTTTACCTCCTTGCAAAATAATAAAAAACAAATTTCAAATGAACCTGCAACTTATAAAGGTGTTGAATGCAATTTAATATAAGAAAATAATACGTTTTTGTACCTAAACAACAGAGTGTGTTGTAAGACAGATAGGCCCCTTAATGTTATTAAAAAAACTGTTCACAATAATCGTTCATAATCCGCCATGTCCTTGGGGTAATTATTCGATAAACTTAAAACAAACTAGCAAATTCGATACACAATTATCAATATTATAAACAATTAAAGTGCCTTGCCTTATAGGAGTTATAGGTTGGTATGAGGCTCACCACTCATACTGTAAAAATATTTCACTTTGCCAATGTTTCAGGGAACGTCGGAAAGAGTTGGATTTCTATGTTCATTTGAGATTGGGTTATTATATTGTAAGTCCACTTGATCGAACTCAAGCTTTCAAGCCCTTAACTTGAACTTTTTGAGGTGAAAAGGAGAGCCTGTATGAAGAAGGTTATGACTCTGGAGAAAATGAAAGAAGTATGTAAGGACAGAAAGTTGATCTGTAATGTTGGCGGCTAGGGTTTTTTAAATTAGGATTTGTTTTCTGTTTAGTTTTTGATGCCCATGCATATTATTATTTGTTGATTTAAAAAATAAAAATTTGTTGTGTATGTTATGAGTGTATTTACGTAATAAGTAACATCATTTTCATATATTTACATTGTAATCTCACCAGAGTTTAGACGTACAGTCCTATTGGTCTGTCTAATCTAATCTCTAATCTAAGTTGCAAAGATATGTTACATTGGAGATTCACATTACATGCATGCTCACAACCAGACATGTACAAGTTTGCGCTTGCACATGCCTCATGTGAGCCTACAACATAAAAACCAAATCTCAAATGGACATACACCCTGCAACTCTTGCCGTCCCTTCCTGTAACAGGGGTGACATTGGCAAAGTGCATATGTGCATCTAGTTGCGACGAATGCTTACTACTCCTTGCACTGATTGGATCATAAATGTAGAAGTGCTGAGAAGAGCAGGAACGTACGAAGAACTCCTGTGGAATGTCACGTTGTGCAAGATTTCACATAGACAAACGAGGTGTTGCTGTGTTGTGAGACATGCTTCCTAAAAGTGACTAGGTACGATGAATCACTTCGATACTTGATAAATGCGGCGTCACAGACAGTGTGTCGTATTTTTTGGACTGATGGGGCCAAACATGTAGAAGGGCTAAGAATATCAAGAACGGATGAAGAATTCTTGTAGAATAATAATAATAATATTAGGATGATTTATTCGGCGATCACACCTCGCTGTAGAAAACCCCCAACTCTCAAGCAAGAGCCAATTGTTGTAAGGCTGGATGGACCTTTGGTTACCGATCTTTGGTAAAGGTACATGAATTTTTCAACCTAACGAAGAGTATATTTGAAAATATAAATGGTAAAAAAATTTGTGCTCTGCCGGGAGTTAAACCCTCGACCTTCCATTTACTTATCCGAAGCGTTACCACTAAACTACGAATGTAAATTTACGTAAGATCTCCCATCTGGGGCATAAACTGCGCGGGGCAAAGTGCCACCTCCTGCAATTGATAATGTCAGGCATGACAGAGTTACGCGCGCCGGGTAGCTGGCAGAACGCAGACGTTAGGGGTTGTGAGCAATGAGGCAATGACTTGGTGTACGGGTATCGCCGTCGAAATTTGTACCTTTTGTCTTGTGCGTGTGTCGCCTAATGATTTTCAGTTTTTTCATAAAAACTGGTGATCTCCACTGAATTTTAGATTTGTTAGTATTTGAAAACCATATCGAAATACAAAAAAAAATCTGCAAAAAACATAAAGTGGCGATGTAATTAAAAAATAAAACAAAATCGCCTTTCTTCCATTCTCATACAAATTTTACACGTCGCCAATCCGTTTCTGACCTTTTGATGGCAAGATACGATCAAAATAGTCAAATGTTTATAAAGTTGAGTAAAAAAAAAAACGCAACTAAGCTACACATATAGTGTAACTTCTTGTCGCGTTATCCCCGAAGGGGTCGCATGTGGCGAGTTGAACCTATTTATTTTTACAGGTCAGGGGGCCGGCCTTACGCCAACCAATTCAGTTGAAGTGGAGGTTTCCCAGCTCCCGAGAGTGCTGGTACTCATTTCTTGTGAAGGCTGAGTAAACCTTGCCGGTATTTTATTTTGGAGTTTGAAATAAACACCGAAACGGGAAATCATTTCTGACACCGTCGGTGGGGTTCGAACCCGAGCTTTCGCCATGGAATGCAAGCACTCTACCACCTGAGCTATCGACCGGACTGTTAAAGTGAAATTGGTTTTATGATTTAGTTTTTTATGTCCATGTATATATTGTTATTTATTGATTTAAAAAAAAATGTAATTTGTCATGTATGTTCCTTGACTTATAGGTTGTTATGCGGCTGACCACCCATACTGTAAAAATTAGTTCACTTTGCCAATGTCACCCCTGTTTCAGGGAAGGACGGCAAGAGTTGCAAGGCTTATGTTCATTTGAGATTGGGTTTTTTTATTGTAGGTCCACATGCGGCATGTGTTAGCGCGAAATTATACATATCTGCTTGTGGGAATGCATTTAATATAAATCTTAAATGATATATATCTTTACAGCTTAGATTAGATTAGATTAGATTCCCTAACATCGCAACTAAGTTACACATATAGTGTAACTTCTTGCCGCGTTATCTCCGAAGGGGTCGCAAAACTGAAAATCATTAGGCGACACACGCACAAGACAAAAGGTACAAATTTTGACGGCGATACCCATACATGAGTTTATATCTTCTTAATTTGGTATATCTTCCATCGAAGATTGCCAACAGGCATAATTACAATCATTACCCACCTGTATGTACAGCCTTACACATGTGTATCACCCAGTGTGAGTGTGTCTAGGTGTAATAATTTGTATCGACCTTCCTCACTGATACACGACGTGGGCCACCATTTAGACAATCGACCAATGTCGCCCGCTCGACATAACAGTTGACCCAATTTACAAGCAAGATTTTTTTTGAATTTTTTTTTGTCACATACGCCAAGCGTAGGTATCTACTTGTGTCATAAAAACTCAGTTGATTTATTTGGTGAGTGCTGCTTTGAGTATTACACCTCAAAAGCGAGAGCTGTCGTTAATAGTTGGCGCTAATAGATTCAATTATAAGATACAGTTGCTGTAAGGCTGGAGGAACTTGAATGGTCCAGATGAAAACATGCGCATGTGAAAAGCAGTGGAAAAAAGAAAGCGAACAAAAATCAAAGATAATAGGTTTATTTTTTTAAATTAATGATGAAAATGGAGCTGTGAGGAACTGTAAAGGATTGCCTTAGATAATGAAAAGCGAGAAATGGCGAGAATGATTGATAAACATTTCTACAAACCCTAGGTTTGAAACATAAAAGAAAATATTTTGAACGTATTTACTCCCACGGAGTATCTTCAGGATTTTGTATAAAACATTGCCCATCATCGTCATCATTGGCGCTACAACCCTGTATGGGTCTTAGCTTCCTCGAGGAATTGCATCCACATTTCATCCTTCTCCATCCCCTCTTGTTACAGATGGGTCACTTTAAAATTTCATCATATAGTTGTTGATTTAAGATGCTTTGTTAAACCGTTAGCCTTACAATTTTTATGCAATTTTCGAATTATTCGTTTTTTGTTTCCATCTGTTGATTAACATATGCGTTTTTTTACTGAAAAAGACAACTTTGATATATATTTTTGGTTTTGACTCTTAATGTCCAATATGGATTTTCCCTGATCTGAGCATGCATCTATCGACTACCACAATAACAAGCTTGCGCGTTATGTTAGAATGTGAGCGAATGTAATGTATAATCGGTTTTAAAATATAAATTTGAAAGAAATAATAACATCTACTGACATGTTCTCACCTATTGAGATATATTTGAGACGCCAATTTCTCACATCTGCAGGGTGTGGGGTGGTTGACTTAGTCCAGCCGTCACGTCAGACACGCACTAATATTGGGGACCGTGCTTTCCGGTTTGCGGGCCCAATGGAGTGGAACAGACTACCACCTAATATGAGGAAGGCAGAAACTGTTGGTATCCTTAAAGGAGCACTAAAGACGCATCTTTACAAAAAATCTTATCCGTGATTTGAGAGGGCCCTTGAGGTGTGACACACACAAAAACGGCGCTCTTCAATTATGTGTACCTTATAAATAAATTATCCTTATATATATATATCTAAGATTCATATAAACTGTATTCTCACAAGCAGACACGTATGAGTTTGCGTTTACAGATGCCGCTTGCGTACAACTGAAAAACCCAATTCTCAAATGTACAGCCCTGCGGCTTTTGCCGCCCTATCCTGAAACAGGGGAGACATCTGCAAATTCAACCATTTTTTACAGTGAATGTAAATCTTTTAGTTATAAAACCAAATAAAACCAATAAGTGTTGGACCAAAAACCTTGTAAAAATGTTTTACCGCAGAAAGGTTTGCCGGTTTTAAAATGTGCTTAAATTTTTGTTATGGTACTTCACAACTATTAAACGCTATACGTGATAAATTAAACGCACCAATAAAATAAATTAACGAATTTACAGTAGGCATATTAAAATGTAATGTGTATTACCATAAAAAGTGGTCGAAATACATAAATTATTGGCATTGTCGTATTGAGCGCGAACATTTGGCACTTTATGGCAAGTGATTGCGCGGGATATCTGCGCACTTGATTTGTCACATGCGTTGCCATATTAATCGTAGCCAACAGCTGATTTTGACAGCTTGCAGGAGTATAAATAGCCGAAAATATTTTTCAGCGTCACAAACATTCAGTGGCAGTCAAACAGACAGCATTAACAAAACTAGCAAAATGGCATTCAAGGTCAGCAACCCTTATTGTGTCACGTGCCTTCTTTGCTCTGATTCGATTTTTTTGGAAACAATCTTCCTTTTATAGTTAAGACTTGCAACCCTTAGCATCAACTGACTTTGTAGCAATTTCACCTCATTTTTGGCTGCATAATGCGTCTTTGGGTAAAGCGTACCTATTGTGTCACGTGTTTTCTTTGCTCCGTTCCAAATTATTTGGGTTCTGATTTCCTAAGATGGTTCTTCAAACCTTCTAGTTTTGGACAAACTGACTGTCCATTTTTAGTAACTTCAGTTTGTTTCTGATTACTGTCAGTCACATTTTTTTTAACCTTTCCTTGTCTTTTTATGTCCTTTCCCTGAGTTAGCCGTTCTAATATCAAGCCTTGTTCCAAGCCTTGCTGCCTTGGGCAAAGTGACTTTAGATACACCAGGTTATATTTTTCTTTAAACAACCACGTTGTAAAACATCAATCTAACCCTTTATTTTCTTCTTTTGCTTATCATGTGAATATTTTGTGGAGATCAGCTCTTTCACAAGGTTGTACAGCCTTGCTACCCTGGATAAACTGTCTCTCTACTTGTAGACTGTATTCTTATTCTCTCTTCCAATTGTCGTCTTGCGGGCAATGACGTCCCTGTGTGCTCTAGTGTCAGCAGAGTGCCTACATCTTTAGTATAAGGTGTAACATGTAAGCGTGTACTGACATGGTGTGTTTGCTTGCAGGTCCTGTTGTTCGCCTGCGTGTTGGCTGTCGCCCGCGCTGGTCTCATCGCCCAGCACGCTCCTCTCTCCTACGCCGCCCCTCTCTCCTATGCCACCCCTGTTGTCAAGTACGCCGCCCCCCTTGCCAAGGTTGCCACCATCGATGCTGACTACGACCCCAACCCATCTTACAACTATGCCTACGACATCCAAGACTCTCTCACCGGAGACTCCAAGAGCCAGCACGAGAGCAGACAGGGAGATGTCGTGGAAGGTTCTTACTCCCTGATCGACGCTGATGGCTACAGACGCACCGTGGACTACACTGCTGACCCCCACAACGGATTCAACGCTGTCGTCCGTCGTGAGCCCCTGGGACACGCAGTGAAGGTCGCCGCCCCTGTCGCCTACGCCGCCCCCGTTGTTAAGTACGCCGCCCCCCTCGCCTATGCTGCCCCCGTCGCGAAATACGCCTATGCCGCCCCCGTTGCTAAGATCGCCTACGGCGCTCCCGTGGCCAAGTTCGCCGCCCCCCTCGCCTACAGCGCCCCCGCCTACTACCACTAACTTCCTTCTCTTTTGAGCTGTGAACACATCAACTGCCTGATTATTTATTTGTTTATATAGTTATGTTAAGTTATTATTTAGTGAAATAAAATCTGCATACAACTATTACTCTTTTATTTATCCACCTGGTTCATATGCTAACACAGATAAGACATATAGTCGGCGCTATAGCCGAGTTAGCTAAGACGGTTATCGGACTGGCATGCTTATTTATGTTTAAAATGAAAAAAGTGCTGGTTCGAGTCCCATCAGGCTATTTGACGATGGTTTGAAACCTGACTTATCAGATGTCATTATGCTTACAAAACTTATGTATTCAACAAAGAAAAATTAACTTTTTTAGAAACCTCCGTTAACTCTTCATCTTTTAAAGTAAATTAATATATGTAATTCATTATTTATAGCCACTTTCTAAGTGGAAATGAAATATATTTATTTATAAGTGCATAATAAGTACTTACAATTGGATTTTTCTTTTTTTTTAAGATCCAAAATATACTTAAGAAACTTGATGAAATATTTCTGTACCTTAGAGCATAAACAACGGTAGTCACATTTAGTAAAATGTGCAGGAGCCGAGTTTTAGTGAAAATATGCACTTAAAATCACCATAACTTCTAAAACTAAACGAGATATTTTTGATCTGTAAAGACGGTTTCTCTTCTTTTATCAATATTTATTTAATGTGGATTTTGTTTAACCGTTTTCTATTTTAAAGAACATATAAAAAGGACTTCCGTCGTTTATCCTCTCAGTTTGTATGCTGTCAGATACAAAAATGCTTAGAGCATAAATTCATACGTTTCACTAAGCTTGCGCAGTATAGATTTCTTTATTTCTTCTAAATGTTTTTTCATGAAAACAAATGCTAAGTAATTATATATTTTGTATTAATATTTATCTGTAAGCGGACCTTAACAAAGATTTTTTTTTAATGAAATTAATTTTCAATGAATTAAAAATAATAACCTTTCTTAATTTATCCAAAATAGGGCTTTACTGATTTAATAAAGGAATAAAAAAAATCAAATAACAAGATTTAGATGCAAATAAATATCTTCATCAATATGAAGTCTAATCTAATCTAATCTAATCTAAGCTGCAAAGATATATATCATTTAAGATTTACACTAAATGCATTCCCACAAGCAGATAATTAAAAAATAAAAAAGTTCGAATTCACTTTTTAAGCTCAAACGTTTTCGCAGCAGCAATGACAAGCAAGGTAAGTTTTTTTTTTTTTAAAAAGAGTGAAAATATTTTGTTTTCCAGATAAAAAAAGTTTTTTTTACATACATCTAGTTTTTTTTAAATCTAAGGAATGAATTTTGTAGACTTTCAAAGACTTTCATTGAAGAAAATATCAAAAATTGACTCCGTACACCAGTAAAAATGTGAAGTAATTTGTTCCCCCTTAGAGCATGAACAACGTGTGTGGGACTTCCGTGGTTTATGTTCGCACTTTATTGGGCATCCGATATTACTTCAACTTGATATCTCAGTAATTATGTGACTTAGGACTCCAATACTTTAACCGCTTATAGAACTGCTAATTATAAGAAATTCTGCATCATTAACTCAAAAACGCAAAAAAGTCGACTTCCGTTGTTTATGCTCAAAGGTACAGATTTCAAAACCAACTAAAATAGCCAACTTACATGTTATGTATATCTACAACAAGTATATTAGATGCAATGTGTCAATATACAAGGAAAACTATCACAAAGTGATCAATAATAATTAAATTATTGGCCATACATGTCTTACATTGACGCGGCACCCACATATCGCGCACATTAGAGCTCTTGACATTGGAATACTTTTGTCCATCACATGTGCGTATATTCAGCCATATTTTTCACTTGGGCTTTCAATGTTTCTTACCTTTAATAATAACTTAGCAAAAGTAATAAATCTCCGGACCGCAGTTCATTAGTTAACGCTACGGGCTCGTAATCGGAAGGTTGGGGTTGAATTCACGACAAAATCAAATAAAAAAAGGAGTGTAATATATTTACGTTATTTGTGGAATTAAAAAAATCTGTAGACTTTAAAACAAAAGTATGGGTTGGCCGATAGCTAAGATGGTAACCAGAGAGATAGGGTTTGATTTCAGACCAGGAAATTAGAAATGATAATATTCGAAAGCAATATCTGTGTATTTTATATAAAATGATTTGACATTGAGCTTTCGTATTTCGTTTCGTACAAATAATTTGTTGTCTTAAAATCTGTTATGTAATTAAATTCTTTGACCACCCATACTGTAAAAAATGGTTCGTTTTGCCAATGTCATCCCTGCTTCAGGGAAGGTTGGCAAGAGTTGCAGGGTTTATGTTCATTTGAGATTGGGTTTTTTATATTGTAGGTCCACATGCGGCGTGTGTAAGCGCAAAATTATGCATGTCTGCTTGTGGGAATGCAATTAATATGAATCTCAAATGATACATATCTTTGCAGCTTAGATTTAGATTTCCATTTAGAAGGCTACTTAATTTTTTAAATTTAAAACAAAAATTTGTTCTTATTTTGAAAAAACTAACAAATGTTTGGTAAAAAATACATTTGTAATCATCGATGTTTGTAATAACTAGATGGTACTAAAATCTAAATCTAAATCTAAGCTGCAAAGATATGTATCAATTGAGATTCATATTAAATGCATTCCCACAAGCAGACATGCATAATTTCGCGCTTACACATGCCGCATGTGGACCTACAATATAAAAAACCCAATCTCAAATGAACATAAGCCCTGCAACTCTTGCCGACCTTCCCTGAAGCAGGGGTGACATTGGCAAAGTGAACCATTTTTTACAGTATGGGTGGTCAGCCGCATACCAACCTATCAGTCAAGGAGTATCTACAAGCAATTAATACAATCAAATATGTATATAAAACAAATAAACTCTAAACAATTAAACAGTAAAAAATTAAAAAAAAACTACCAAACATATTTTTTTAAATTTAAAAGCCTCAGCTTTAACCGCCAGCATTACAGATCAACCGCCATTTCTTTCGATCCTTGCATACTTCTTTCATTTCATCCAGAGCCATAACCTTTTTCATACAAGCTCTCCTTTTATTATGACTCTGCATATCCCATTCATTCGCTATTTCGAAAATTTGGTCCATCCATACCTTTCTCGGTCTTCCTCTTCCACGACATCCATCAATTCTCGCAGCAATAGGAGTACTCAATAGGAGTTTTCTTTTCTTGTTGACTTTTTTCTTCTTGTGAAACTTTCAAGCTGTAAGTAACAAGGATTTTGAAAATCTAATCTGTGAACAACTTGTAAAATGTGTGCACGCAGTAAAGAAAGAAATGATTGAATTTTATTCAATGTTTCACAAAACAATGTTGCGTTATTCTTCATAATTGTCATTGATTGTACATAAGTGTATAGAAGCGGCAGCATTAACTAAACATTACTGCTTTCTGGTGCCAACAATCTGGCTATTGTGTAAACTAGATGTAAAAGATTATCTTTGTTAGCATATGAACCCAGGTGGATAAATAAGAGAGTGATATTTTTATGCAGATTTTATTTCAATAAATAATAATTTAACATAACTATATAAACAAATAAAT
Source organism: Agapetus fuscipes (assembly GCA_951799405.1). Classification (NCBI taxonomy): domain Eukaryota; kingdom Metazoa; phylum Arthropoda; class Insecta; order Trichoptera; family Glossosomatidae; genus Agapetus; species Agapetus fuscipes. Next base: position 10,851,266 of record OX637336.1, read on the forward strand.
AATCAAGCTGTTGATGTGTTCACAGCTCAAAAGCCAAGGAAGTTAGTGGTAGTAAGCGGGGGCGCTGTAGGCGAGGGGGGCGGCGATTTTGGCCACGGGGGCGCCGTAGGCGATCTTGGCTACTGGGGCGGCGTAGGCCAGAGGGGCGGCGATCTTGGCAACGGGGGCGGCATAGGCGTATTTCGCAACGGGGGCAGCATAGGCAAGGGGAGCGGCGTACTTAGCAACGGGGGCGGCGTAGGCGATAGGGGCGGTGACCTTCACGGCGTGTCCCAGGGGCTCACGACGGACGACAGCGTTGAATCCATTGTGAGGGTCAGCAGTGTAGTCCACGGTGCGTCTGTAGCCATCAGCGTCGATCAGAGAGTAAGAACCTTCCACCACGTCTCCCTGTCTGCTCTCGTGCTGGCTCTTGGAGTCTCCGGTGAGAGAATCCTGGATGTCGTAGGCGTAGTTGTAAGATGGGTTGGGGTCGTAGTCAGCATCAATGGTGGCGACCTTGGCGAGGGGAGCGGCGTACTTGACAACAGGGGCGGCATAGGAGAGAGGGGCGGCGTAGGAGAGAGGGGCGGCGTAGGAGAGAGGAGCGTGCTGGGCGATGAGACCAGCGCGGGCGACAGCCAACACGCAGGCGAACAACAGGACCTGCAAGCAAACACACCATGTCAGTACACGCTTACATGTTACACCCTATACTAAAGATGTAGGCACTCTGCTGACACTAGAGCACACAGGGGCATTATTGTCCACTAGACCTTGTTCCTTGACTTATAGGTTGTTATGCGGCTGACCACCCATACTGTAAAAAAATTGGTTCACTTTGCCAATGTCACCCCTGTTTCAGGGAAGGACGGCAAGAGTTGCAAGGCTTATGTTCATTTGAGATTGGGTTTTTATATTGTAGGTCCACATGCGGCATGTGTTAGCGCGAAATTATACATATCTGCTTGTGGGAATGCATTTAATATAAATCTTAAATGATATAAATCTTTGCAGCTTAGATTAGATTAGATTAGATTAGACGACAATAACAAGAAGATATCACATGACCAAGTTCCCCTTCTGTAACTGATTGTGACTTCATTATCCAGAAGGTATTACTATTTTTTGGATGAGGAAAATGAGAGGACCGGGTCAATTTTTTGCAGCTTGTCTGTCTACAGTTAGGATCGATTTGAAGTTACTACAAGTGTTGGCTAGGCTTTAAAAGCCCTATTAGAGAGACGTAGCTTAAATTCATTCGGTCCGGACAAAGACGGCACATTTCACAATATACTTCATCCAAAGAGGCATGATATAGCCAAGAATAGGGTGCAGTTGGTAGAAGCAGATAGTCAGTTGGCGCTACAGGTTGCAAGTCTTGGTAGAACTATAACAGGAAGATCGTTCCCAATTTTTTTGGATCAGAGCAAAGAAGGCACGTGACACAATAAGGGTTGCTGACCTTGAATGCCATTTTGCTAGTTTTGTTAATGCTGTCTGTTTGACTGCTACTGAATGTTTGTGGTGCTGAAAAATATTTTCGGCTATTTATACTCCTGTAAGCTGTCAAAATCAGCTGATATGGCGACGCATGTGACAAATGTAATGAGCTAGCAATGTGCGAAACCAGTTTAGACAAAAGTAAAAAATATTCGCTTTCAATGGGAACGCCCAGTTGTTACATCAGATTTTTTTATCGCTTTGATTCAATAAGATTTACAGTTTCATTCAGTAAAGTGCGTCCCACATTTGGCTGGTATTTTTTGTGGAAAAGGAATCATTGTTTAATGACAAGTAACATAATCCTTCATGCCATAATGGAGGGGATGACCGAGGGAACCAACTCTAGGGGACGGCCACGCCAAGAGTACCTGGAGGACCTGCTGGTGGACGTGCGCTGCTCAACATATGCAGACCTAAAAAGAGCCGCACAAGACAGGGAGGAATGGAGAACAAGAGTAAAAGATATTGCTGCAAACCAATCCTAGGATTGAAACAGGAGAAGAAGAACATAATCCATGCGGAGTTTTCTTTCATTACGCTTCATTTTAATACGTCAGCTATAAAACTCAGTTCGTATAATGCGTACGTGTTTAAAGCCGCAGGGCTAAGGTTCGACCCCCACTTAAAATTAGTGTCAGATGTGTTTTCCCGTTTCAGTGTTTATTTTAAACGTAAAACCATTTTATCTAGATTTCGGCAAGGTTTACTCAGACTCCACAAAAAATAAGATTGTGTTTCATCAATATCAATATCTAGATCGAAATTAACCTGAAATTACGGTAGTTGACAAAATTAAAATTAAAAGGAATTCACAAATTCAAAAATTTCCCGACCTTTTATCGAAAAGCTTATTTTGTTTTTGACGTTTTGCATGTGCCGTAATCAACTTGCTCAGGAGACAACCCTGTTGTACAGTGTTCAAGCATCAACTAGCAATATCTACAAAAATATTAAACCATCAAATAACCCTCAAATATCAATATCTACAAAAAAATATACACGTTCATTTGTATTAAATATTATTTATACGTATTATGTTCCATTAGCGGAATCTCTGACCTCCAAGTAAAAAATATAACTGATACTTTTCAATAAAACACACACGTGACTTTGGAATTCTTAAATATCCAATCTCCGTATTTATCATGCACAGCACAACAAAAAATAATCGTTTAATTTGGCATTTGTTTAATAAAGAACCTTAATAACTAACGCCGAGTTAAGCACATGTACGTGTATTTTTTTTATAGATCGTTTGTTGATTATTATCAGCAAGGCTGCCATAGCATGGAGTACGCATTACAGTAAAAGTTTACCCATTGCAAAATTGCAAACAAGAGCGATGAAAAGTGTAAAGCGAATGTAAAAGAAGTAAATGTATGAAAAAGGTGAGGGATGGAAATGAGTTAAAAGAGGTAGGAAAAAAAACTATTCAAATCTGCAGAGACTCTGGCCAGCCCTAGCGGATTGGCTACGGAGTTTCAGTTACAGTTTACCCATTGAATTATGAAGTTTTATTATTTTCAAAACTAGAGGACGGCAACATTACGGTCAGCCGCAACATGCAGCAGTCGCCTGGAGTTTCATAGAAGAGAAAAGAAGACTGTCTTTGGAGAGCGAGCCTTCAACGTGGCTGCTCCAACTGCATGGCGCGGCCTTTCAGATGACCTGCGCGAGATGGATGTAGAAAATATGCTTAAAAGAGCATTAAGGACCCAGCTGTTCACGCGATCGTATAAACAAGCGCCTTTGGTGCGATCAAGTATCATGAAAAGGCGCTCTTTAAACTTCCAACTTTATTTATGTGTCTTCATATTTTTCTAAGTAATGGAAACAAAACCAGTAAATAGCAGATAAGAGATAATTTAAACGTATAGGTACAATAATAGGAGGTGATCTCGTTTTTTTCTAAAATTAGATAAATATATTGAAATGATGCAGAGAGCCCAGGACAGAGACGCCTGGAGAGATATGGGGGAGGCCTATGTCCAGCAGTGGATAAGAAGTGGCTGAATAAGTAAGTAAGTAAGTATTGAAATGATTGCGTATTCATTTTTTTTTATTTGCGGAAAAAATGCTGTCTTTAATTCTTGTATAAGATTTAAAAACAACAATAGAAAACAGACATCAATGAAGTTGTTGTCTGTTGTAAAGAAAATAACCACTCGATTTATGTATGTATGTTTTGGTCTTGGATTGCTATCAGGTTTTTGTCTTGTCTTATCGTTGCTGTAATTGGACCAAAAACATTCTGCCAACTTGGTACACATTTTTACAGGACTGCTGAGAAGTACAAAAGCCAAAACATTCCTGTCTTCTTCATCTCCTTGCTCGAACCTTTCTCAGTCCACTCCTGGACGTAAGCCTCCTTCAATCTTCTCAATGCCTTTCTATCGGCTTCTGTGTGCAGTTTTTTTTTTTAACTATTTTCGTTGTTTAGTTTGAGGGAGCTGGCAATAAGTCGCCACGTTGGGGACGGTTCTGAAGGGACCATATAGGCCGCACGAACAAAGTAAGGATAGTCCGAGTAGTGACACAGGAGATACCGGACGGCCAGCGTCTACCAGGTTGCCCTCCCAAAAGATGGAAGAACAGCTGGTCTTCTGCATCACAGGAGGAAAAGGAGACAAGAGGAATAAGAAAAATGTCACCAATGTGTCAGTGTAACAACAAGTCCACCAATATTCTTAGTAGACAATGCGTGTTCTATGTCAGTATAGAGCTGAGTGCTGCTTGCCCGTAAAGGTTACTTGCAGTGAACTACGTGTGGGCCAGTGTTCTCTAACCCTGAGTGTCAGAAATAAGCAGGAGATTGCGCCTTTAATTTATAAGCCTTCTCAAATATACACCAGCTATTTCTAACCTTTTTTCGACCAAATACCATGCCGAGAGCAAGTGTTCAAATCCCATCGAGGTTGTTTTAAATGCTTTTCGGTTTCGGGCTTTATTTCAAACCCAAAATAAATACCAGTAAGGTGAACTCACTACTTAGCCTTCACAATAAATGAGAACCAACCCTCACAACAGCTGGAAACTCTCACTTCAACTGAAAATAGGCTCCCCTCGTCACATGCGTTCCATAGTCTAGTGGTTAGCGCTTCGGACTTGTGTTTGGGAGGTTGTGGGTTCCCAGCGGGGCACAAAAAATATATCACTTAAATTTCAAACATGCTCAACGCTGGGTTAAAAAAATCATATTCCTTTACCACAAAGACCGGTCACCACAGGTCCATCAACTGGGTCTTGCTTGAGAATTGGCGCCTTCTGTAGCGACGGCCAAGCTTTCAGAGGGCTCTTGAGGTGTGATTTTTACAAAATAGCGGTCACCAAATTAATGCCTAATCCTAAAAATTTTATTTAAAAAAAAATTATGAAGAAAAAAATGTTGTTTTTTGGCTTTTTTGTATTTTTTTTTAAGGAAGCCTGTGCGCCCATCTGTCCACGGACCACCGTTCAGCAACCAAAACATCAGTGCAAGAACCGATGGAAACATTTCGCTGTCCATGATAGACAGAACAAAAGGTTAATTCAATCAATGTGTCGAACGCTGAGTCGATGTTTCTCTGCTGTTCGAGGAACGTTCCTTCAGTGCCGGCATTAGCAGCAGCACTGTGACGTCATTACCGGTGCTGCATGAAGCAAGGAACTAATTACCTGATCAGGAGATTGCAAAAATCCAAAATACATATTTTTAGTTTTCTTTGTCTATAATTTTTTTTTCTTTATGTCAATTTTTCAACAGTCCATTAAACCGCCACCTTACGCAACCAGATAGAATCACAATAATATGGCAAGTGGGTCCTTTTTACTTTTAGAGCTAAAGTGGGCAGCCTTACGCCTTTTCACTTGAAGCTGGAGGCTTTCCTGCTCCCGGGGGTCAGGTTCTCTTTTTGCTTTTTGCTTTTTGCTATTTTATATATTTCCTTATTGGAAATCGAACCCTAGCCCTCTCGTTTTGAAGGCAAGCGGTTTATCAGCTGAGCTTTCAATTGGACCAGGATATAATTGGAAGGGTTAAATAACTTTGAAATTTCAAGAAGATTAGCATTTCACATAAAATATGTTTTTATACCATAGCTGTGTTCTTTTGACTTGATATGATAAAAAAACTAGAGCTCACTTTATTCTTCTTTTTGTGTCACTTTTGTCGAAGATCGGCGATCATCATGACTATTTTGACTTTGGATGCTGCGGCTCGATACAGGGACTTGGTGCTTCGCCGACTTATTGTCACAGGTTTCCAGCCACGATGTTCTTCGGCGTTCCTGAGATCTTCTCATCTCAATCTTACCCTGTATGATAAGATGAAGGAGACGGTATTTTTCATTTCTTAAAATGTGACCGAAGTACAAAAGTTTTCTCTGCTTAATGGATGACAGAAGTTCCTTGGTGGTGCGCATACGTCGGAGAACTTCTGCATTGGTGACCCGATCACGCCAAGAGACCCGTGGCATTTTTCAGTAGACACATCTCGAATGCTTCAATTCGTCTCTCCAGTTCCTGTGTGAGCGAGCCTTTTGATCCCTCAAAATAAGCGAGCCAAGAAATCGTGCTCAGATAAAATAGCCAAAATTTATTGGGTTCTCTAAACTTCCAATGTTTTTTAATAACTATTTAATACTGGACCGGTCCATAGTCCAGTGGTTAATGTTACGGACTTTGATGTCCGGTGAATAAAAAAACAGTTAAATTTAATTCATGCTTTACTCGTACGTTGGGTTGAAAATATCATACGGTTACAAAAGACCCATCCAGCGTGCAGTCACTGAGTCTTACAAGATATATTTTTTTATTTCTATTACGAGAATCAAGCTTGCCGAGGGCTCTTGAGGTGTGTTTTCTACAACAAAGTCCTGACTTAATAAGTCATATTAATATTTGTTTAGCATATTTTACTCACAATATTTCTTCTTCAAATTCAATGTGAAAATGTAAAGTTATAGCTTGGTTCATGATTAATTTCTCATTTATCGCAAAAACAGGAGGTTGGCATATTCTGTGCCCACTTGAATTTTTAAAAATGTAATCGGTGTTATTTTTTTTTTATATAACAGTAAATCGCTATTATTTTAACAAGTTATTGCGCTTGTTGGGCTTCAATTTTTGTTGTTGTTGATAAAATGCTATAACTGAGCTTATGCGTTGAGTTTCAAGAAATTGAAAGAAAAATACAAGTATTTTAAGTTTGCTTATTTAATAAAATTAAAAATAATTAAATAAATACATCATCATAACACAATTTACTCAAAAAATTCCTAGATCTTCTTAGTGGTGGTAGTAGGCGGGCTGGGGAGCGGCGTAGGCGACAGGGGCGGCAGCGTATTTAGCGATGGGGGCGGCGTAGGCGACAGGGGCAGCGGTGTACTTGGCGACGGGGGCAGCGTAGGCAACAGGGGCGGCGACCTTGACAGCGTGTCCCAGGGGCTCACGGTGGACAACAGCATTGAATCCATTGTGGGGGTCAGCAGTGTAGTCCACGGTGCGCTTGAAGCCATCAGAGTCTACCAGGGAGTAGGATCCCTTGACGACATCTCCTTCACGGGTCTCTTGCTGGCTCTTGGAGTCTCCGGTGAGAGAATCCTGGACGTCGTAAGCGTAGTTGTATTGTGGGTTGGGGTCGTAGTCGGCATCTACTGTGGCTACTTTAGCGGCGTAGGCAACAGGGGCGGCGGCGTACTTGGCGACGGGGGCGGCGTAGGCGAGGGGAGCGGCGTGGGCCACGGGGGCGGCGGCGTAGGCTACGGGGGCGGCGTGGGCGGAGTAGGCAACAGGGGCGGCAGCGTACTTGGCCACGGGGGCGGCGTAGGCTACAGGGGCGGCGTGAGAGTACACGGCGGGCTGGGCGATGATTCCAGCGCGGGCTACTGCCACCACAGCTGAGAAGAAGAAGATCTGCAACAAAGATGAAAAAAGTTATTAAAAATGTATAATGTACAGATGTTGTTGTAATGTGTGCTGTTAGAGATTCAAAACAAGGAAAGAAAAGAGAATGAATGCTTTTCTGTAGAACACATTGTCCACGATTACATTTTGTAGTACACAAAAAAATAATGCCGGTTTGCCAAAACACGATGTGCTTGTACATTCATTTCACGTCCCAAAGTAAAATATTTTGTTTTGAAAAATTTATATTTGATGCGCAGTAATACCACATCAACAAATGATAAAGCACTTTCTTCTTTTAAATTTTACTTGTTCACTTCACACTTTTATTTTAGGGGTGTAAAAAAATTACAACCGAAAAAAATTAAGTACCTTAGAAATCATTGTGAGGAGAGTGTTAAGTATCGAAGTCAATGGTAAAATGTCTTGCCCGACTTCGAGCACGCGACCTTTTTATACCGCACGGCCGGCTTGCCCATACAAACAACTACAGCGAAATTTGAGATGATTACATACACACCCAAAAGCCGCCGGTACTCTTACGACGATTAGCGCGCAAAAAAGTGAAGAACAATGTGAGCAGCTGCACACAGACAAGAACTGCCGTATAATATGCACTCACACTAGCGCAAATAGTGTACTATGTGTGTGAGCTTTGGGCGTACAAGAGTGTGGAGAAGAACTCAGAGGATGTCGTACATATTTGTTAGTTGATCTATACTGTGTGATACACTCTCTCTTCTCAATCTTGTTCCTCATTGCTGACGGTTATGACCCGTGTGGAAGCAAACACTCTTCTCCAGTTCTCTCTTGACTGCACTGTCTGCAGCTCTCCAACCACCGAGGTGGAGTGTGCATATATTGCCCAGAGTTAAGCCATCCAAACGTAGTGCTCGACGAATGGACTCGTTGGTACATTTAGCCGTCCAGGGGATTCGGAGCATGCGCCTCCAGCACTACATTTCAAAAGCGTCATTTTTTCTTTCTGCTAATTTTATGGTCCATGTCTCAGTAGCATAGAGAAAAAAAGAGTGGACCAGACTTCTGTCAAGCTTAATCTTGGTGCTGTTTCTCTCTTCCAGTCTTTCTATATTTTGTACAGCTTAGACATGGCACTTTTGGCAATGACGATACGACGTTTGATACCCATTATCACACATAAGTATGTGCACTGTGATCACACAGTAGAAGTCTATGTAAATAAAGACACCCAAGTTTTTTTAACTTCGTGAGTGAAAAAATAGTTTTTACCTCAGCTAGATAGAGTAAACGATAGAGTATTTTTCTTGTTTTACTTACGTCTGCACATACAAGCTTGTATCTAGCTGCCATTTATCTAAGAGGGCCCAGCACCTCCTAAGATGTGTCTCCACTTTGTTCTGTCCTTGCATACATCTTTCATCTTCTTGACATTCATAACTCTCTTCAATAGTTGGTATTTTCCTGCTCCGCTTACCCTGAGAATTCCTTTAGTTCACCATTTTTGTCAATCATTCCATCGTCTATTATTTTTAGACGCCGAAACCGTCTTATTGTACTCCAGTGTACTTCCACTCTTATATTTTCGTTTATACAGCACTTATTCATAACCCATTCATTACGGACTCTCATCATTCAGAGTCTTAAGAAATACAATATCAATAATTTCGCTGCTAGTTTTTTGTCCAAGCATTTTAATAAGCCCATGGTGAGCGCGCTTGTATGAGAGCACAACCACACGTTGCCATTTTCATAATTTATATTCGCTCGCTAACCTACATTTTCAAACACAATCAAATTTATTAGCACCATAAACAAACTCGCAATGCACCAGTCCGTAATTATGCAAAAAATGACGCCCCTGCATGTGAGAAATATAAATATATCCAGTGCATCAAAATCATAAATAGTAAAGAAATTTCACACACACATCCAAACCTACACACATACTTAATTTATAAGTAATAAATATACGAGATGGTTTGATTGTAGTGGTAATGTTTTGTGTGTGTATTAAAACAAATACAGTGAAACTCCTCATAACGAGTGATCTGTATAGCGAGCGAATTGGACTGTAAACAAACGTTTACTTTGGTATGACGACAAAAATAGTGCCATCTTTATTTCACAATACTGAGTCACATTTTCAACAAATTAGGTTCAGCAACGGAAAACCCCTAGAGACAGGTTTGAATAAAAAAATGACGTTAAGGCATAACGAATTCATTATTTATTAGTTTTTGCATTTGATTCGGGCATGCGGAAAAAATATAGTTCAAATAAACTTAAAAGGAAATAGGAGGCTGAGAAAGCATGAAGAGTCAGATTGATGAAATAATAATAATAATTGGCCAATTTAAAACAGCGCCATTTAGTGGCACTAGCTACCCTAAGCCTTAAAGGGCGTGCAAGTCACTGAGTTGGAGATACTTATTAGATAATGCAATCTAATCTCTAATCTAAGTTGCAAAGATATGTTACATTGGGGATTCACATTATATGCATTCTCACAAGCAGACACGTACAAGTTCGCGCTTGTACATGCCGCATGTGAACCTACAACATAAAAATCCAAATCTTAAATGGACATACACCTTGCAACTTTTGCCGTCATTCCCTGAAACAGGGGTGACATTAGCAAAGTGAACATTTTTTTACAGCATGGGTTGTCAGCCGCATACTAACCTATAAGTCAGGTAACAAGGTACGGGGATGTATTTTAGCTTTCACACAATCCTGTATAGTTTGTCCATCATTTAGCGACTGGATTCAGACCGTATGAAAATGATGTATTTTTTAATTAATATTCAAAGGAGTTACAATAGAAGGAAAATTATGAAACAAGTGATGTATATGAAAGAATTGAAACTGCTATGCACTATGCAAGTATATAAAGAGTGGCTCTAAGACACCCTTAGAGAAATAGCAAAATCATTACAGTTTCAGTAATGATTCCAAATTTTTAAGCAAATAAACAATGTGAAGTATTTTATTTACTTGCGATAAACTATTAAAAATTCATTTTTTATTGGAAACGCATTAATGCCGTTTAATGTATGTATATTGTATGTCAATGATTGTTACTCTTAACGAATTTTTCACAGAACGAGCAAGACTCTGAAACGAATTATTTACGTTATACGAAGTTCCACTGTACATGCAAAGTTCGCACTGAAACTTGTTTTGCATGGATAAAAGTGAATTTGCAGTTCGTACAATACGCGTGTACGAGTGTGTAAGAGTGTGTGTTGTGTGTGTGTGTGGGAGGTTAATATGTAATCGGCAGGAGAGATTTGGGTGGGACCGTGAAGGCGCCGCCACACTGTTGCGAAAAAACCTTGCGCGCTGATAAAAACAATGACAGGTAACAATGCCGTATCTTAAATAGATATTTTAAATTATGGTTAGAAGATTTCTGATGATTAATCTAAGTTATATTTAAATACGATAAAAATATGACAAAGTATGTGCATCTCCAAGGACTATGGCATTTGTAGTCAACTGTTTAGATACAAATTCAGCAAAAAGAGGTCACATGTGGCGTGTGGAGTTTTTTTTATTTTTAAAGAGAGCCGACCTTACGCCAACCACTTCAGTTGAAGTGGGGGTTTCCCAGCTCCTGGGGGACTGTTTCTCATTTCTTGTAAAAGGCTGAATAAGCGTATTTAATTTTGGGTTTGAAATAAACACCGAAACGGAAATCATTTCTCAAATCCTTAGTAGGCAAACTCTCTGGCATGTAACGCAAACATTCTATCAAGTAAGCTATCGACCGACTAGCCATAATGAATTATGAAGAGAGAGAGAGAGAAATAAACACGTGATCGGATATCAGCTGAAGCATTGGCTTTACCTTCCACTGTCCAGCCAACTGACCGACTTACGTACTGACTAATTCCGCGCACTGCATACATGCACTACCCGCAGTATGAAATATAAAGTGAAAACAAAAGTCTACACAAACTAAAACAGCGCCTCTAGTGAGCGTTTGAGATTACATCAATTTTGGCATGTTTAAGCTTAAACGTAAACTTGAACAACTGTCAAGGAACAACTGATGGAATCATTAGTCTCGGCTCTCAATAAAGTTCGTGCAAAATTCATTAAAGTACAAGATTAATCTTAATTATTGCGTCAAACTGTAACAACAGGTAGTTCAAGTAATTGTTACGTGGTGTCTACTAATAACTTAAGTGATTGTGGTTTGATTGAAAGGTGTTTACGTGATGAAAAAGCGTGTCAAAATAAAACAAATGACATAAATATAATTTTAAAGATATTTTTTTACAGTTTTTTAATCAACGATATTTTTTTTTTTTTTTGAACTAAGAAATCACCATTGAATGAATATTACTGATACTGTATCCAGCCCTCATTCTGCTGGGGTTGTCAATGCTGTAATTTTGAATAAAATAAACTAGGTAACAAACGTCTTTTCAAAAAGTTTTACAAGTTCCTAGAAATATAAACCTTGTACGAATATTCTTCAATTCTCAGATACCAAAATATGAATCGCATATAAATAGTCCTGCATTTTACGATGTTTACTGAAATTCCACAATAAAACGAAATAAATGAATTGATGTTTATTTGCTTGGCCGTAATATCGAGCACTGAGTTCCCCCCCCTCCCTCCCTCCTCTATAACTTCCCCTCAGCTGCCCTTTCACTTTCCTCCGAGAACAATGTTCAACTATACATAGATAACAACATATTAGTACAGAATATCGTGTTTTTACTTCACGTTCCAACTCAAGCATAGCATTGTACCAACAATGTATTGAAATTGAAAAAGCGCCTCAGTGAACGTTTTAGTTATTAACTATTGTTTGTAATATAACTTTAAACGTAAAGTAAAAGTGGTTCATATGAAGTGTTATGATATCGAGCACATGCTTCACAGACCGGATTCTGAAGTAAGAATACGTTGTATAACAGTAACCGATATATCTGTACTCAAACATGCCCTACACGTTGTACAGGTATGTTTATAGATGACGGCTATCCACGCAACTAAGCTGCACATGCAGTGCAACTTCTTGCCGCGTTATCCCTGAAGGGTTTTGCATGTGGCGAGTGGAACCTTTTTATTTTTACAGGCAAGGGAGGCGGCCTTACGCCAACCAGTTCAGTTGAAGTGGGATTTCCCAGTTCCTACTCATTTCTTGTGAAGGCTGAGTAAACCTTTCCGGTATTTTATTTTGGGGTTTGAAATAAACAACCAAACCGGAAAATCATTTCTGACGCCCTCGGTGGGATTCAAACCCGAGCTCACGGGATGGAATGCAAGCACTCTACCAACTTGAACTGTCGACCGGACTTATAGATTAAAACAGATTAATCATCTTGGAAATTGTTGAAATAAAAGTAAGAAGAACGACATGATTTTCTTGAAATTCGGCTGAAATATCTAACCGTCTTTATAAAGTATTATTTCTGCAGAAGACCAATTGTGTATTAAGTATTCATCAAAGAGATCGGTCAGCAAAGGTCCATCAAGATCATTTGTAATATCACAAATCCAGATTTGCACACATTCTATTTATTTCAATTATCAAATCTCTTTCCTTGTATTATTTTTTCGTTAGAGAATTTAATCAGTATTTTCATTTACATGATATATAATACATTGATTCATGATAACCAATTTTAACGCTGAAGTTTTTGCAGTTACATATGTTGATATTGGTCTAAAAATGGTCTAAACTGGTTCGGATGTCGGAATCAGAAAGGATGGTAGGGAAGAGAGGAATCCTGGGCAAAAGTGGAGAGGACTACAACTCGCAGAAATCAAACTCGATGTATTTCATCACGCTATCAATTTGGCTCACTGCCGCAAACACATGTTGACAGTTGGAAAGCCAGAACACAAGAGAATTTTACAACTGAAAAAATTACATAAGACGTCAGACAATTCTTCTTCCTCTTTTATCTTTTTAGTTGTTAGACAAAATGATGTAAGACGTCAGAATCGTCTTCTTCTTCTTTTAATATTAGTTATCATATTAAATTCAGACCAGATATAAACACAAAACATATAAGTAAGTATTCGAGGACTCTATAAGGAGGTTTCAAATCCCGAGCGTTCAAATCTTTTGTTGTTGTTTACAAATGAGGTGTTTTTTTTTTTTAATTTTGGCGTCTAGCGTCCTATACTTTAAAAATGGTTCACTTTGCCAATGTCACTCCTGTTTCAGGGAAGCTCCGTAAGAGTTGCAAGGCTTATGTGCATTTGAAATTATGGATTTTAATTAGGAAGTACCTACACTTGTCGCATTTGTGAATTAAAAACTAGCACGTGTCTGCTTGTGGGTATACATTTAGGATGTATCTTTAATATCAATACATCTTTGTAACTTAGATTTTACATAATCGTCTTTTCGAGGACCAGCTAGCTGAATATCTAGATTTTCTGGAATACTGGAATCTAGATTTAAAAGAAACTTCCAACACACAAAAACTCATCCATCAATGAAATATTATTCTCAATTTTGTATTCACAAAAAAAAAACACCGAATATTTGTGATGCCAATGATATTGAGTACTCACATGTTTTGTTTGTTATTCAGTTGTTTTTTAAATTAAGTTTTCTTTGCGCATGATTGATTGCTCGGGTAATTAAAATTACCGTCCATGTGTAAAAGTGGAAATTGATTTATGAGTTACTTAACGATCTATGTATGTAAGCTCACTGCCGGTAAATCTGTATATTGCCCACAAGAGATTCCCAAATGTCCCTGTGTCTCATTAAATAGTTTTTTGTTGCAAAAAAACGACTAAAGTTACAAGAAAACTGTGTCCTATAATTATGTTATTTAATCAATTTTCTCTTACAATCATTTTAATTCATGTTACTACCGTTTTTAATTACTGAGATATACTTATTTGAATCTCATACTTTTTTTTAATTTTTCCCTGAAAATATTATTTAAATTCATAAAATTTACGTAAAAATTGCTTTCCCTCACCACATGCGACCACTGCGGGAAAAACGCGGTAAGAAGTTACACTTTATGTGTAGCTTATAAGCGTAGGGCGTGCAAGTCAAATTTCATGCTTTCTTCGGATTTGACTCCTTGACTGATAGGTTAGTATGAGGCTGACTTCCCTTGCTGTAAAAATTGATTCACTTTTGTCAATGCCACCCCGGTTTCAGGGAAAAGCGGCAGAAGTTGCAAGGTTTATGTTCATGTGAAGTTTTGTTTTTTTGTATGCACACATGCAGAATGTGTAAGCTACCTACTACTAAGCTACATACCAAAATACCTACTTGTGCCTGTCGGTGGGTCTGTATTTAATATGAGCCTTAAATGTAAACACATCTTTGCAGCTTAGACTATAGATTATATGACCGTACCATTAATTTGCCAGCCATGGTCTCAAACTAACTAGCGCTTGAGAATATACCACTTTGGGAAGGCCTGCTGCATACCATGAAGACAATGACGTCAGTATACTTTAGACTGATTGAACACTGACCTCGACAACGAGAAAGAAATAATCGAGTTGGTAAGAATTGGTGAGCACACTGCCGGGGCCAGTTATAATCTGAGCTGTAAACTCTGAACTCTACAACGTACTGAGAATCTTCTCCTTTTAGTGCCACTTCCAACAGAGATCACTAATCAACCTTGATATTTTTCAGTTCACAATTTGTCTGTGTAAATTTCTGGAAATCATTTATAATTTTTTGTGCTTCTTGACTGATAGGTTGGTACGAGGCTGACCACCCGTGCTGTATAAATCGGTACACTTTTGCCAATGCCACCCCGGTTCAGGGAACGGCGGCAGGAGTTGCGAGGTTTATGTCCATGTGAGGTTTTCTTTATTTGTATGCACACATGCAGAATGTGTAGGCGCGAACCTACATGTGCCTGTCTGTAGGCATGCATTTCATATGAGCCTTAAATGTTAACATATCCTTGCAGCTTAGATTATAGAGATAGATTATAGACATGCCTTATCTCTAAACTGGGATTGTTGGTGATGATGATTTGATGAATTGGTGTAGCGTTTTGTGATCCTTGTTACTCCAAGAGCGCTTGATTTGTTTACGTGAGTAGACGGGCGTCTAGTTGTTCTACGGATCAGAAGCATCGATATTTTTGCATGTTTTTCAAGCATTGTCCATATTCTGTATACAGCGCTTATGACTGCTCTGTTGGGAGAACGGTTTCGCTTAACACCAGACGGTTCGATTCCGACGAGGGTGTTAGACATGATTACAAACTCCCGTTTTACTGTTTTCAATTAACCCAAATTAACGTATAGGCAAGGTATACTTAGCTTTTGTTAAAAATCAGAAATGGCTTATTAGGAAGCAATGAAACCACATTCTTCACGTAAATTAGTGGTGTAAGTTAGATATCCTTACCTTTAATGGTAAATTTTACACAAAAATGATTCCATACGTAAATGAAAGCTTTTGAAAAATTGATTATTTTTTTAATTCTCAATTATAAAATAATCAATTTAAAAAAATGAATTTCCACAGTGTTTCACAAAAAAAAATATTGAAAGCTTTTTAAATTAACTAGATTTTCGGCAGTAATTTTGTGAAAGTTCATTTTTATACATTTAAATAAAAACTATTTTACACCTAAAACACCTGATGATGGAAGGTACCTACTGCTGCTCCCGGAAGTGGTTGTGTACAAAATTAACAAAAAGTTCATATTTATTTTATTTTATAAAACTTTTTAGCCTTTCAAGAACAGCACGAATAGAAGTTTCAGATAAAAAACATTGGAATATACCCAACTGTTGAATAACTTTAATGTTTGCCGTAGCCCTGTATTTTAATGATTTTATTGACCGTGAAATTGTTAAAAATTTTTAAACACAATCATTTTAAATGCGTCGAAATATCCATAAACATTACAGACAGAGGTCTCATCGAACCGCGCATTCAAATTTTCAAAATGACTTCATTCTCGTGAGAACGTGTTATTTTTTCATTGTTTATAAATACATCAAAATCAAAAATATGATAAATTGTTGTTAAACGCATATTGTGTTATCTCTATGTGAGATCTATAATTGCTAAGCAATTCAAGTGTACACTGAATTTATTATGTTTTTGTTTACTTCCTAGAGTTTTTAACATTGAAATTCATTGTTTCTCTTTTTTTCTTTTTTTTAAATAGATTTGTGAAGAGGAATGCAATTCACCAACCTATTCTGCCTGGCCAGAAACAGGTATTAATATCATCAATTAATAATTCATTATTGTTTATTTTAATGAATTGTTAATTAATAATTACCCAATAACATCTGTTGAACCAGGGTCAAAGTTATGGTCAAATGCCCAAGATTCTATTCCAAATACGCTAGAATGATTAGCCCACTTGACCCCCTCGGCCATATCACCGATTTTGTCTTCTTTGCCAGCCTTCTCCCCTCCGCCGTTAAATGTGAACCTCTTCAAAGGTCTTCCACATCTTTCAATCCCAAACAACCTTAGCCCAAAGTTTTTTCTATTAACTAAGTAACATCGTCAGCTCATATTCTATGCATCTTTTGCAAATATGAGATTATATGACTAATAGGACGGAGTTTGACCACTTATCTACAAGCATTGGCTCATTTTTGCCAATGTCACCTTCTGTTTCAGTGGAAAAAATGCAAGGGTTATGTTCATTTGAGATTTTGATATTGTTTTGTTAGTAAAGAGGCAGTATGTTTAAATAAACTCCAGGCGCGTGCATAGGGTATAAGCAAATACATTACAGAGGAAATGTTTTTTCCCCATTCCTTTCAAATAACTCGTTAAAATTTGACTGAAGTGCTAACGATGGCTGTGATCGAACCTTAATTTTTAATTTTTAATCTCAATATTATTTTTTAATGCGTTTTTATTATATATTGCCTACCTACTAGGCGCATGTGTCTGTATGGGATGTACGTCCTTGATAAAATTAAACTTGCACTTGTCAGCTCGCAGATTGACTGTAAATTTAAATGTTAATATTCCTTTGCAACTTTTCACTTAACACAAATTTCATCCAAAGTAATATATTCTAAAAAAATCACGGATATAATAGTAATTGAAATGCACGTACGAAAGGTTAAAGTAGGAATACTGAGGAAAGAACAAATGTATCAATTAAGCGAGATAGCAATTGATAGGAGCCTGCAGAGGAAGAAATAGATAAGTAGAGAGTGATGAATATTGAGGAGATGAAAGAAGATTGCAAGAACAGAACATAGTGAGACACATCTGCGGAGGTACTGGCCCTACCTAGTGAAATGGTGGCTGTTTACGGTTTTTTTTTTTTTAAATAGATTTGTGGAAAGATATGCAATCCACCAACCTATTTTGCCTGGCCAGTTGTCTTCATGCGAAAGCAGAAGCTTGTGTGCATGCAACGGCATCTGTTGAACCAGGGTCGAAGTTATCGTCGCGGGATTCGAACCAGCGTTATCCGGTTCCAAATAGCCTGTCTTGATCCCCGCGGCCATAACACCGACTTACATTAATTATTAATAAATTTACTTTTTTTGTATAATGATGATAGATTATATTTGAACGCACGTATGATATGTTTGAAGTATCTAATAATAGGTTCTATTTTAGTGGATGTTGAGCAATAGGTACTTTAAAAACCTATATTCGTTTTACATAAATGTCATTTGTTACAGACTTGTATTGGGAACATATTTAGTTGGTAATTAAACTGCTATGTCCTAATGAACCAAAAAAATATTTAAAATGAATATCTGTGTCGCTTTAGGCTGTACAAATTAATATGTGCGCTGTTGCAACATGTGTAAGCGAGTACATATATATTCTATTCAAACGTCGATGAGAGTTAAGGTTGATAAAAAAAATCTCTAGGTTAAGTTTAGGCAGGATAATATTAATGTTATAAAAATGGACTACATTAAAATAATAACACAGTTATTTGTTTATTCGTAGCACTGCTTACTTTCAATATTTTCTATCCTCAGACGATCATCAGGTAAACTATATATCAGATGATTTACGTATAGACCCTCATTACCGCAAATGTACATAAATCCTGCAACTTTTGCTTGCTTTCCCTGAAACAATAGTGGCATTGGATTTTTCCACCTTATCCACCATTTGATTCAAAGATGACCTTTCAATTAAATTGTGTAAGAATCATATTCTGTACAATATAAGCTTAGAATAAAACGTATAACACGATAATGTAAGAGTTGTTTAAAATATTTTTAAAATCAAGTTCCAGTTTTCATAAAGCGCATAGATCCAGTACAGATACAAACATTACTGATGTAAAATTACCTCCGATGGACATAAGACAAAAAAACACAATGCGGACGAAAAGTGGACCAGTTTTAATTGCATGGGTGGTTAGCCTCATACCAACCTGTCCAGTGACGTCAAAGCCTCAATCCAAGCAATAATAATTAAATTCAACGATTTCGCGACGTATATAATAATTTCGCTCTTAATGTAAGTGGAGCTTATTTTGAATACCAAAGTACGAGTAATATCGGTTCCTTGACTTAGAGGTTGGTATGAGCTTGACCACCCATACTGTAAAGAATGGTTTACTGTGCCAATGTCACCCCTGTTTCAGGGAAGGTCGACAAGTGTTACAGGGCTTATGCTCTATAACCTATAATCTAAATTGCAAAGATATATTATATTTAAATTTCTAATCACATGCAATCCCATAAGCTAACACGTATAAGGTCGCGCTTACACAGGCAGCATGTGGGCTTGTAACATAAAAACCCTATCTCAAATGAAAACCAGAATTGCAACTCTTGCCAAGCTTTCCTGAAACAGTGGAAAAGTGAACCATTTTGTACAGGATGAGTGGTAAGCGTCATACCAACCAATTAGTCAAGGAAAATATTCATTTGAGATTTTGGTTTTTACTTTGTAGGTCCACTTGCGCAATTTGTAAACACGAAGTTATACTTTGTTGGCTATACATTGAATATGAATGTTAAATGTTGATTTTTCTTTGCAACTTAGATTATATAAAATAGAAGTGATCAGCATATCTTACAGATGTAATACTGTCAGAATAAAAAAATAAAAGCTTTAATTTCTTATATCCACAACTATTATACGTAGCAATTATTCGATGCAAATAAAAGCAATAATTTTATGTACGAAAAGCAAACAATAATTTTTGGACTAGTATTGGATAGTAGTACATTTGGGGAGTAAGGTCGGGTCGGCCACCACTGGCGGAGTGCTTGCACAACAGTGCTGGGAACCAATCCTACCATCAGATGCCTAGCTCACTAATAAAGGCCCATGACAGCAGTAAGCAACATTGACAATTTAAATTCCATATTGTAACGTTTTTAACAGGTTTTATTTAATCAATACTGCGGTTCATTTATTGTACAGAATTTATTCCCTCAATTTCGGTTGCGACAGAGCTTTTACGTTTGAACAGTACGACGGTTGATTTATGTCTGCCCTACAGGGGATTCTGGTCCTTATTTATACAGATTATTGATTGAGATCATTCTCGAAACATGGAGAATCGTTATATCCCATATTGCTGGATTACACCAGAATATTTGATTCAACAATTAATTAATTTCGAATAAATACAAGAATTTATGTACTTCGTTTCCATTATTCTGTCCCTCACCGTTCCTGGTTATCTTCGCTACGTTCATAAAAAAGGCTTGTTACATTATTAATTTTAATAGTAATAACTTAATTTCATAGTAATATCTTTAGCCATCCACCAATTACCAGCCATCTTAAATATACAATTTAAATACACAACGAAACAAGAGATGGCAATGTTATTACACGTATATCACTACCTTAAAGGTCAAACTGAAGAACTTTTCAATGATTTGAGAAATCGTGGATAATACATTTTATTGGGAGTAACTTCTCATAGTAAGAGAACTAATTATAAGGAAGTGCTCATGACAAACTTGTAAGCTACTAGATTTTTATATTTTTTAAGTGTTTTCTCTCATACAAAATAGTATAAAAGGTACATTTATGCCAGAAACCCATGTTAGCTTAGTATGTAACTTATTCAGTTTTACCTTTGAAGTATCGATATAAGATATAAGTCGGTTTTATGGCCGAGGGGTTAGAGACGCATGTTCGACTATCGTATTTGGAACAGAATAACGTTGGTTCGAATCTGCGTCTGGTCCACTTGACCATAACTTCGACCCTGGTTAAACAGATGCCATTGCATGCACATAGCTTCTGCTTTCGCATGAAGACAACTGACCAGGCAAAATAGGTTGGTGAATTACATTCCTTTCCACAAATCTAATTATAAATAAAATACAAAGATAAGCGCCCTTGGAGTGACTACATCACGAAACGGCGCTTACAGAAATCACCAACTCATCATGATCATCATCAAGATAGTGAGAAAAAGAATACAGAGAGAGAAATATATTCTTTACTTGTTGCGGACCCCTCCATTCACATGTATCCAATCTTTCCTAGGCCCCGTGCCTGCAGGCTATCTCAGTGTTGCCTTGTGTGATTGATCACAGCTCGGCATAATATGTCTGGGTGTGGCAACACTGGGTACCATAGCCGCACTACAGCATAGCCACCAAGTGGGTGAAGGTCACGCCAGCGTTCCTCGAGCACCAAGGCCTCCCATACTGGCAGCACACACCACACACTGGGCGGGGCCGTGCCACACAGACCAGCGACTTGTAACGTAAAGGAGCCGACACTAGCTTACGGCATTGATACAGAGAATGGGACACAGCTGTCAGAAATGTGTACCAGATCTGTCAAACACACCAGTGGTATGCATATGATAAAAGTGCGCCATTTTAGTGCGTGTCACACCTCATGGGCCCTAATCTAATCTTATAATCTAAAATAGTTGCAAAGATGTGTAAGAGGATTCACATTATATGCATTTTCACAAGCAGACACGTATAAGTTCACGCATAAATATGCCGCTTGTGAACTTACAATATAAAAACCCAAATCTCAAAATGAACATACACCCTGCAACTCTTGCTGCCCTTCCCTGGAAAGCACGGCCCCCAAAATTAGTGCGTGTTTGATGGCGAGGCTGCGTCAACCTGACAGCATCACTACCGACTGACCTCAGTGTCCATCCCCCCCCCCCTCTGTGGGTTTTGACACCCAATAATCACACATGCCATATCGTCTTACCAATGAATTTCTATTTTCAAAATAAAAAAAAAACGGTCAACACAACTTTCGCGAAAAGATGACAGAAAAATGCCGACTTTGTGAAAAAAAATTCTAGCTTCGCTCAAGATTCAATGATTACGAAGAAGTCGCAAAGTAAGCATGTTTGCTCTCTTTCTAACTAAGGACGATTGTGTTTAGGTAGATTGAAACGGATATAAAATTTAGCTCTTTTTTATCTCAAAATAGTTTCGGGTCCATTATATTATAGGTCAATGCTGCATATAAACTTAGAATCGAAAGTTCTGAGCACTACCTAGTATCTACCCCATGTGTGAAACTTAACTCAGCAATAACGTTTTACCGAAAATGAGATCAATCCAAAACGCTCAATATGCGCGCTGCTTCAGTTGGAATACGTTTTTTTGTAAAACGGTATGGTTGAGTGTAAACGTAATGTTGTATACTTGACGATACTGATACACAGTTCCTAGCTGTATTACAAGGAGCAATCAAATTATGATGCAATATTTTTCATATGATTTAGATTTATGTTGTAAACACGGTTTTGTTAACAAATTAAAAGTAGGCAGTTCTGCAGAGTCTCGGCCCGAAACTGTAACCGTTCATCAATTGGAGGGGAGAAATCAAGAAACCAGGGAATCATCAACGGGAGAATGGGGGGGAGGGGACGAAACGCACAAAATCCTCACTAGCAAGCAATCTGATCACTTAAAAAATGATAATAGACCATGACACGGTCCAGGCAAAAGCCACTGGTCTTCCATTATTCTCAAATGGCGACTGTGGAATTAAAGAAGAGGAGTAAGATGATATAAAAAAATAATAGGCAGATGAAAGCCCAAGACAGAGAGAACTGGAAGAGTCCTCAGCCAGCAGTGGAGAGATGCCGATAGTAGAAATAGTGCATCTGGTCATATGTCCACAGTCTGTACGTGTTACTCATGAGGTGTCACGCAAGTGGGAATGGGTGGGGCAACCAGACAACACAGATATCTGTTACTCTACTCTACGTGCTTACTCAAATCTAAACAGAAATTAACAATTAATTCTCTTTAATCCACAGCCTTAGTATAAGTCCTAATCCGCTTCATATCATATTCCCTGAATTTATTTTCACTGTTGAAATAATACATTCATAAATAGAAATAAAACGATTTTGTCGCTTGATAACAGCTTTTGATTATAAATAAATACCCACAACCGGTTTCGCAAACACAATTTTCAAATATTAAAATGAAAGATTACCCAGTTAATACCTCTACAATCGGGGAGCCATATTCATGATGAGGTCTCCTGCATACATAAATGAAAGTGTGATCGTGAGGACAAACACTGCAGTCCGACCACACCGAGAGTTCTCACAGTATGTCTTTTCAAAAAGGTTGACATAGGGAGGAATCGAGAAGAAGATGGGATGAAGATTGCCGCAAACCAATCCTACGATGAAACAGACGAAGATAAAGAAAGGTTTTTTATACATTGACGCAAAATTATCTTTAAAGTAAGCAGGACCTATTTAAAACTATTTAATTGTAATTGTTATGAAGATCAGACTTTGCCTTACAATGGATGCAACATGTTTACTTTTCGTAAATAAGTTAAGTCTCTAGTACAGCGCCTGTATTATGCTTGTTTACGGAACGTGCAACAGCTGGAGAAGCGATGTGTTCCGAGTTTGCAATAAATTTTAAAGGAAAGCATCGCAGTCTGGCAACGTTCCCTGCCTCGTGCAGTGAGAGTACTTGTTACAGTGAACGATTGACGTTTGAACTGGCTTACGTAACGCTTCGTAAGGTGTTTTCTCAATAGATGCTATATCTCCAGGGCTGCCATAATGCCAGGTACAGGTGATCATGCATGAGTGGCATTCTTGCCTGCATTCTCATGTTGAGCTTGTGTTTAAGAGCCCTTCAATTAATGTTCCAAAATATTGAGCCACATGAGGCTAGAGGCTCTTTATTTGTGAATAATAATGTTTCACTCACCAAATGCTGTTCACCTCTCTAATCGAAATCCAGTGTGCAAATTCCTCACTCTTGTTCCCGAAGGATATAACAATTGGCGTGTGGACCTTTTTGTTTTACACAGGTAAGGGCGTAACCCGCGTAACCCTTCAACATCATTGAAATAAAAAAAAACAATCTTTCTTGTTTTCGCAGAAACAGACAATCACTCCTTGTATAGTTATTTAACTTTGCTGTTACTCGCGTTTGATAAAAAAAAACAGTGAAACAAAATTATATTTGACATCTTTGGATTGGAGCCCAAGACTTTTAGTGAAAAAAGTGAACACGATGCCAGCTAACCTATTGACTTTCTTTGTGTTAAAAAAAATGCTATGATGATAATTCCTTAGATTTTTTTTCTGGCACATGGCCTGCAAAAATGACGCACGCGAATGATTGTCTGTGCTTGTAATAAGAGAACACGCTGGTTTTTGCATAAAATAGCACTTAAGTTCATCGATATATCGGGCGGGCACTCCGTGTAGGCACTTGCTTGCTGGGCGAAATATGCGATGTTGCGAAAACTGTAAAAGCCTTCTTGATCTACTTTCCTGCAACATGCATTAAAATATTTATTCTCCTTCTTGTACTTACCATGTTCTTATAAGGCTTTCTTGACGTCAGAGATCACTTGGGAGATTTTTTTCTCTTCTATACACTGTTCTCGTATAGTCTGGTATATTCTCATTCTTAATCGTAGCGAATACGGGAAATGGTTTTCCTCGATCTTTTTATGACAACGTGGAGTGCAATAAAATTGTCCCCTATTATTAAACGTCTTTTTTGTTAATTATTTTTTTCCAAATAGTTAAGAGACTTTGAATGAAAACATTTATTTCCCCTCCAAAAACAAACTTTCCAAAAACTTGTCCTTTTGCGTCTACTCCATTTTGTGTTTTTCTTGATCATCATCACAATCTCCACAGCCCTGGGTGGCTTCTGCTGTACCCAGAAAGTCTTCTGTCAACTGTCTGAGCCAAAGTTGGACCCTTAAATCCTTCGATCACATCACACATACAAACTCCGTGTCTCTTATGCCAGTGCTTAGGAATTTTTGGGCAACCTGAAACTTACAAGTTATGAAAGCGAGAGGTGAATCGAAGAGGATGAGTTGAAAGAAAAACAAGTATTTACGTTCTCTTAAAAAAAATCGTATAAGGTTGTTAAAAATTCAAAAGGATCCCATCAGCAGGACCACAAGCCTGTTGATTAACATAATTAAAAAGCAATTTTCGAAACTATTTGCCCTTACGAGGAAAGGCTCGCGCGGCCTTTAAGGTGAGGTAACGTGTTGCACCATATGGGAGCAATGAGTGAGTCGGCAGTAGCTTGTATTATATTGTCTTGCGGCTCTTGCACTCGTTTGTCTTTCTGCCGGAATGCCTCAGACAGCCGTGGAAGGAATAACAAGTAGTCTGCAAATAAAAATTTACGTGTAAACTCCAACTGTAAAGAAAAAAAAACATTCACTAGAGGTGTTGCTTTGGCTTCCCTACATTTTTTTGAAAACGCAATGTCGGAGTGTGGACGTATAGAAGGGTACTTACTAATGCAGACAAACCATATGGGAGAATGAGAAGAAACGTATTACGTGCGTTTTGCATATGTAAAAATTAAGATAACAAGACCTTACGTTGTTAAACATTAGGTAATATATATAATAAGATGAGGAAGGTGGTATTTTCCATTCCTCGTATCATGACCGAAGAACATCAGCTTTCACTGTTTGATGGTTGGCAGAGGTTTTTTACTGGTATTCATGTGTTGGAGGACTTCTTTGTTGGTGACAAGATCACGCCGAGAAATCGGAAGTTTTTCCCGGTAGACAGTCATTTCAAACTATTCGTCTCTCCAGTGCCTGTGTGAGCGTCCATCTCTCTATTCCATACAGAGCAATTAGGAAGACATAGCGCTTCACCATATGAGCCATTCATTCATAGAACAACAATAATATTTAGTTCAGCGATTAAGTTTAACTAGAATAGAGTGACAATCATTAATTGATTTTCGGCAGTAACTTTTTGAACGTTTATTTTCACAAATAAAAATTAAAAGTCATTTTTCTGTTGAAATTAACCAATTGGTTTATTTTGTACACAATCAGTTTTGGCAGAAGCAGTATCTCCCATCTTGAGGTGTGAAATGAGTTAGTTTCATTTCACACCTGAAGATCGGATGTACTTTGGCTTCTGCCAAACAGGTTGTGTACAAAATAAATAAGTAACAAAAAAAATGCATTTTTATTTTAATTTATTAAGTGACACGTTTATAATTGTCTTCACATGTAAATACTTTTTGTTAAGAAAGCATAAAACATGGTTTAACGGGCACAACATACATAAACTCGTGTAAACCAGAATTGTCAAATAAACTATCTCAGTACCCAAAGTACAAAACTATACTTTTAAACTCAACCATTGCGTTTTGCCAAAAACTACCGGAAAATAAAACAGCATTTCTATTGAGTGCTTTAATTTCTAAACATTTTTGGTAAACGCTATGATTGAGTAAAAAGTCAGATTTTAACATGATCACATATACACGAAAACATGTTGTTCCACTTTTTTGTGCGGCTACGTTATGTATTACGCTGTTTCGGTAATACTCGAACAAAACGTTTAATTTCCAATTTAAGATCGATATAGGTAATGCAATAATCCAGTTTTGAATCTATCTAAATAAATCTGTGATATCTCTATCGGGTTCATTCAATAGATTAGATAAACGAATATCAGGCTTAAACATGTTGTTAGGTTTAGGTTAGAATTACGGTCGTTTGACATATTTACAATTATAATAACTACAAAGTTAAAATTTATTAATAGGATATTAGAAGAACCGTTATAAGAGAACTTACATTTTTCTCGACGTTTCGTTAGGGACGTAGCTAACGTCTTCTGGAGACACCCTCTCTGCACGACGACTGGATGAACTTATTCCATGAGTTCATCCTCAGTCGTCGTCCAATAGAGGTATTCTCCACGGCATGGAATGCAAGCACTCTATCAACTGAGCTATCGACCGAACAATATCAAAATATCAGTTTTCGCCCTGAAAACCCTGCGTTCCAGCTGTGTGATATCTCCGATTTCTTTCTTTCCTTCCTTCCTTAGTCTTTCGCAGTCTACTCCTGGAAGAAGACCTCCTCCGATCCTCTCTATGTTTCGCTATCGGATGCTGTGTTCAGCCATTCTCTGCCTGCAGTTCTCTTGATGTCGTCCAGCCACCTCAGTTGAGATCTCTTCACTCCCTGCTTGGACATCCTGGGCCGCCACTGGACTATCTTTTTCGGCCACCTGTTATGGTCCTGCTTTGCGACGTGACCAGTCCAGCGCCACTTTAAGCAGGCCACTCGCTGTATGACATCAGTGACACCAGAACTTCAACGGATCTCCTGGTTTGGAATTCTGTCTCTAAAACTGATTCCCAGCATCGTCCTTTAATACCTCTTTGGCACGTCCTCAGTCTGTCGTCCAATTTATTTTTCCAAGTCAAATGTGAGGACTTCATTAATTTAAATATACTAACGAATTCTTTTTAAGCCCTTATAAATCCAATTTTGTATCGTTATCGTTCAAGGGTGTTGTTTTGGTGTAATGGAGAATTGCGTAAATCTGTATCATGGGAGTGAGTAGCTCCAGGGGCGTAACATGACATACTGTACAGTGCACACTAGAGATGTTATGGATATGAAGTATCGTATATGGATATGGATAAGGATATTGCAACTAAATTATTTCGGTTACGGATATGTATACGGATATTGAATCACTTCAGATATCCGCTAGTTTCGGATAGTTTCGGTTACGAGTATCATATTTTTAAGCAATAGCAAAAGGATAATAAAAACGAATAAGAACATATTTTTAAATTTTATTTCTACATTTTTGATTAATTTTACAATCGCTTATAAATAAATAAGTGTACCTACTTATTTTTATGTGTTATCTAGGTAGGACTAAAGAACGAGACAGAGATAATTACGAAATTATTTTTAAACAGCGATTTTTACGCTGCGTAACGTGTTTTAGTATCTATGGTTTTAAGTTTTTATTTGTTTGATGGAAGTCGACGGGCGCAAACGAAAATATTATATCAAAACATGTTTCAATTAGATGCCACCATTATCCGAAACTATATGAAAATTGATTTCGGTTTCGATTAAGGATACGGATATTTTTTACTTCGGATATCCGATAGTTTCAGATACGGATAAGCATATCCGTAACATCCCTGGGGCACACTTTACAGTACTAGGTAACAAAGACGTTCTATAAGCCAGCTCCCTTCACGGCCACGGACAGTGTAAAGCCTGCAACACACGCAATGATGGTAAAAGCTCTAAGAGTGCGTAAAAAAGATTTCAATTTTTTACATCATTGACTATTGGTTGGTATGAGTCTGACCACTCATGCTATAAAGAATGGTTAATTTTTTTTTAAATAAATCCTGTGCGGGAGACTCCCTAGATTTCCGAGGCTCTAGGGTCTATGACACTTGTTGAATGCGCGGAGGTGTTGTTTACGAGCTTGGTCGTCGCTTCAAAGCGCCAATACTCACGCAAGACCCAATGTTCCAATGTCACCCATGTTTCAGGGAAGATCGGCAGAAGTTGCGGGTTCATTTGAGGTTGGGATTTTAATTTGTAAGTACATATGCAGCATTTGTAAGCGAAAACTTACACGTGTCTGTTTGTGGGCATGCATATGATATCAATTTTAAATATTAATATATCGTTACAACTTACTGTAACTCTGTCGCTATTCCGCTAGGGGTAGTCAGAGTCTTTGCAGAGCTGCCCCCATTTCTTACACACCTCTTACCATTCATTCATATCCATCACCTTTTTCATCCATTTTCTTCATTTACCTTCACTTTGTATATCCCGTTCTTTCACAATCTACTCAATCTGATCGCTCCATACTTTTCTCGATCGTCCTTTACCTCTTTTTTCTTAGTACATTTTTTCTAGAAATGAGATAAATGTGTGGATATGATGGCGGAGGGATTTCTCCCATTCAGTATTGTTATAATATGTATCCATCCATCTTATTTTCTTCTGAACGAAATTTAGAATAGAGCATATTTTTCTCGACACAAAATTTGGAATTAGGCATTCTTAGGTAGAACACCTATAGATGATATTAATTATTCTAAAAGACGGCTGGAAGTCTCATAACCAAAGTAATTATTACATACCAAACATCGGTAATATTTGTATGAAAACCCGTCAATCCAAGATGGCCGCAAGTGAACAGCTGATTAGTCTTCATACAAATATAACCGATATTCGGTAAGTAAGAATTACCGTGGTGATGAGACTTCCTGTCAGCCCTGTGAAGATGAATTTTGGGTAATATTTAATATTTTTTCTTCTCATTTTAATAATTAAAAATATGTGTTTTTTCTCACAGCAGAGAGGAAGAAGACGTCGTGTCCATGGATGCTTGGTGTGGTACCCTAGCGTGGATCCCCTCCGTCTGCAGAAAGTGAAAGGCCCCCACTCTCATCCCTGGCTGTGCCACTCCGAGTATATAAAACAGCCTCCCGAATCTCACACAACTAGAGTTCATCAGCGTCCCTAGCTCACAGAACACAATGGCCTTCAAGGTACGCCACTGTCATACTGTTTACAAACGCTTACACTCAAATACAACGTTGTACAAAAAAATGTATGTAAACTAAAACGCTCAAGAATGGCGCTGTTTTGGATTACATGCATTGAAAAAAATATTTCGTTTAAACTCATTCTCTTTCCCAAAAATGTATTCAAACTAAAACATGTACCTATTCAAGACGCTGTTTTTAAATATTACTCTCAAACATACCGCGCCCAAAACAATATGTATGCTAAAACGCTCAAAATGGTGCTGTTTTAGTTCCATATCTTTTTATGAAAAAGCTGTGTATGAGCGCAAGCGAAAAGACTATGTGTAGCCGCAGCCTTCAGGATAATACGTAAAATAACAAATCAGCATTGGAATTGAAAAAAATCAGAAGGGTTGAAATGCTAATTCAACTGAAAACTCATCATTTATTTAATTAATTTTGATTTCCTTTGTTTTCACCTTTTGCTTCTATGGTGTGCTCGCCCCTGCAAATACGCATTAATTGTGTGTGTGTTTTTTTTATTTTTTCGACGTAACTGATTATACATTTTTTTTAGTTTTCGTCCAGTCAACTTCGCTTGAATTATTATTATTAATATTTATTTGTTTTCTATTTATTTAGGAATTATAGACTCTTGTTGAAGCAATGCGCTCGTAAATTTGCATATTACAAAAAAAATGTTTTAATACATACCTATGTAATATAGTACATACTCAAAATAGTGGGACTTATTTTTTCTTTCAAATATTTAGATGAATTCTAAGAAGTATGATTGGAAAAAAACGGAGTGATAGGGTGAGGAACGATTTTGAAGGAGAAGAATATGGTGCAAGAGAAAGTGTGAAAGTGAAGATTAAAAGAAGTATGTCAAGATGGTTCGGGCACATGGAGAGAATGAGTGATGAAAGATTGACGAAGAAAGTATACGTTGCAAAAATAGATGGATGTCGTGGTAAAGGAAGACCAAGAAAGGTATGGATGGACCAAATATCCGAAATTGCGAATGAATGGAATATTCAGAGTCATAATAAAAGAAGAGCCTGTATGAAAAAGGTAATGACTCTGGAGGAAATGAAAGAAGTATGTAAGGACAGAAAGAAATGGCGGTTGATCTGTAATGTTGGCGGCTAGGGTTTGTTAAATTGTAATTTGTTTTCTGTTTAGTTTTGATGATATTATTATTTACTGATTTATAAAATGTAATTTGTCGTGTATGTTCCTTGACTTATAGGTTGGTATGCGGCTGACCACCCATGCTGTGAAAATGGTTCACTTTGCCAATGTCACCCCTGTAACAGGGAAGGACGGCAAGAGTTGTAGGGTGGATGTCCATTTGAGATTTGGTTTTTATGTTGTAGGTTCACATGAGGCATGTGCAAGCGCGAACTTGTACGTGTCTGGTTGTGAGAATGCATGTAATGTGAATCTCCAATGTAACATACCTTTGCAACTTAGATTAGATTAGATTAGACTTGAATTTTATCTTTTAACTTTTTTTGTTGTTGTTTAAAATGTTGCACCAAACACTGTGCTTTCTAATCTAAGTTGCAAAGATATGTTACATTGGAGATTCACATTACATGCATTCTCACAACCAGACAC
This sequence comes from Agapetus fuscipes, assembly GCA_951799405.1. Classification (NCBI taxonomy): domain Eukaryota; kingdom Metazoa; phylum Arthropoda; class Insecta; order Trichoptera; family Glossosomatidae; genus Agapetus; species Agapetus fuscipes. The sequence continues at coordinate 10,881,965 of OX637336.1, forward strand.
GTACAAGTTCGCGCTTGCACATGCCTCATGTGAACCTACAACATAAAAACCAAACTGTGCTTTGATCTTTAATTGTTGGATTTTTTATATTAAGGTTTTTTTTTGTACCAACTAAATATGCAACTTTGTTTGTTTAGTTGTAAACATGTCAATTTATCAGCCGTCACTTTTCAGGTTTTAGTATTCGCCGCCTGTGTGGCCGTAGCCCGCGCTGGAGTCATTGCCCAGCCCGCCGTGGCCTACGCTGCTGCCCCCGCCTACGCCGCCCATGGCTACGCCGCCCCCGCCTACGCCGCCCATGGCTACGCTGCCCCCGCCTACGCCCAGGCCGCGTACGCCGCCCCCGCATATGCCGCCCACACATATGCCGCCCCAGTAGCTAAGGTCGCCTACGCCGCCCCAGCTTACGCCGCCCACGGATACGCTCCCGCCGTCGCCAAAGTAGCCCTCGCCCCCGCGGTAGCCAAGTACGCCGTCGATGACTACGACCCCAACCCATCTTACAACTTCGCTTACGATGTCCAGGACTCTCTCACCGGAGACTCCAAGAGCCAGCACGAGAGCAGACAAGGAGACGTCGTCCAGGGATCTTACTCCCTCGTAGACCCCGATGGTGTCAAGCGCACCGTTGAATACACCGCTGATCCCCACAACGGATTCAACGCTGTCGTCCACCGTGAGCCTCTCGCCCACGCCGTCAAGGTCGCCGCCCCTGTCGCCTACGCCGCCCCCGTTGCCAAGTACGCCGCTCCTTTGGCCTACGCCGCCCCTGTTGCTAAGATCGCCGCCCCTCTGGCCTACGCCGCCCCAGTGGCCAAGTACGCCGCCTACGCCCCCCAGCCCGCCTACTACCACTAAACGAACACCGAGCCCCGCGAAGCTCCCCACAGACAGCCATTATTAGTCATTCTCACAATAACAGCTGAGTGTGGTGGTGCTTTGCACTTATTATGTATTTTGTAAATATTTATAAGAATATATTATTTATGTAAATTGATTTTGTTTTATTTTATTTTTTGAGTTGATTCATTATTATTGTACATATGAAGCATATGTGTTAAAATAATAAACACTCACTTTTATAAATAAATCCACCCTCTTTATCATTTCCACAAACCTTGTAGAGAAAGAAAACATTCGGAACGTAAAACAGCTTTTATGGACAAAATTATTTTACAATTCTTTCATTCGCTACACAATTGACATCGTCAACAACAAAAACGTTCTCACTTTAAAATATTTAGCAATAAAAAGAAAAATCATTTAAATGGTAACTGGGCAGCTACTTTTAGTATTACTTAACACATTACAATTATTGCCAGTAAGTCATCAGGAGATTCACAAAAAGGTTATTCCAACAAGCTATAAAGTTCATGATTCCCAGAGCAAACAGCTTGAACTTTACAGTATGAAGACATAAATCAGCTGAATGCAAGTAACACATTCCAGCTTTGTCGTGATGCTATATGACTCTAAATAATAACATGACTGCAATTTAATTCTGCTCTTTGATCTATAATCTATGTTTGAAATTCATATTGCATTTAAGATTCATATTACATGCATTTTCACTAACAGATACGTATGTATAAGTCAGGCGCGTGCATTTTATGATAAATATTTTCTCCCATTCCTTTAAAATTGAAACTTAAAAATAAAACTCATTTGAAATTGACAGAAGTGCTAACGATGGCTCCAATCGAATTTAAATTTTTAATTTATTAATCTGAATATCGACCTTAAATGGTTTTTACCATATATTGCCTACCTATTAGGCGCATGCTCCTGTATGGGGTGCGCATGTAGCCCTACAACATAAAAAAAAACCAATCTTAAGGGTGATTGAGAGGTCAGCGCGCCCAACTTTGATGACCAAAATAGCCCATATTTTTAATGGTAAGGTAGCATTTTTTTTCCAAATTAAATTAACACGTAAAATTAGGTATTTTTTTCCATAAAAAACCAATTCAAAATAATTTTATTTACGGAGATACCTTAAATGGAGATTTCCACTGTTCTTATGAATAAATCCTAACTTTTTTTTATTTCAAAACATTAATTTTGATTAGTTTTATTTTTTCTACTTGTTAGTTGTTTTTTTTTACTTTTCATTGATTTTTTATGATTATTTAAAAAGTACCCAAATTTTGCATACGATATTGTAGCTACATTCGTTTTTTAATGGTTTATTTTCCTTTTAGGATTTGAAGTGATATTTTTTATGTTTGTAATGCCATACTTGTTTTATTTTTTCTCCCCCGATTTCTATTTATCCTGGAAAAATAAAGATTTCCATACAAAAAATGACCCGGTCGTTAGCGTCACCTGCGGCCGGTAGATGAACTGCGGAGAAAAATATTATATCTCCTTAGTTTTATGGAAGCAAGATTTATATAATGCAAAAGAGTACAATCGTTTACGTTACAACTGGACCAACTGGTTTCTCAAAAATGCATGGAAATCAAAACGCCATCTAGAGTTGCTGTTTAAGATTCCATACATTTTTTGGTTGCGCTGTATTTGCTACATTTCATACTTCGGGTACACTCGTGTATCATCGTATATTGCCGAAGATGCTCGAGTCAGCCCTCTCTTATATTGTGTGTGTAAGAGTATATACATAAACGCTATGGTAGTATAATACGTACGTACATAAAAACAGTTTGCAAAGTTTAACGAAATGGCGAAAGACAGCGAAAGATCATTCAATCAGATGAAATGAATTGTACGGAGAGCTGCACACGACTTTATAGTATTCTGATAAGTTTTTTTCCATTACATGAATAATATGAAAGTTTGTTTGAATTTCAAAGTGAAATTCATTTAGCTCAATGATTTAGCTGGAAAGAATTCTGCTGGCTGGCCTTTTTTGTTGAATTGAAATCATTTTTTGAACCTAGCGTAGAGCAATTTGAAATTTTCAGGCCTGTAATTTAGTCTAGTGGTTAACGCTGAACTGAACAGATTTCAGTCTGTTTTGAATGCGGCCGCAAGACTGATCTTCGGGATGTCCAAATTCTCTCACATCACTTCGCTGTTGAAAGAACTACATTGGCTTCGTTTCCCTGAGAGGGTTCCGTGTGTGTTTGATGGTATTTAAAGCCCTAAATGGTTTGGCTCCATCATATCTGGCAGACATATTTTCCCCCGTTGAAGTGAGTGTGAGGGGGCGGACACTTAGGTCAGCGGGGTGTCAAGCTGTCAGATTGATGCAGCCTTGCCGTCAAATACGCACTAATTTTGAGGATCGCGCTTTCCGGTTTTCGGGGCCGATGGAGTAGAACAGACTGCCACCCGGAGTGAGGGTTTCGGAATCTGTTGGCATTTTTAAGGGAGCACTGAAACGGCACCTTTTTAAAATATCTAATTCATGATTAGGAGGGCCCTTGAGGTGTGATTCACACAAAAACGGCGCTCTTTGGTCATGTAAAAAATTAAATAAATAAATTATCCTCATATGTATATATATATCTATATAGGTATATATGTTTAATTTTAGGTTTTCACGGATTTTCCCGGACTCGTAATCCAAAAGTCAAGATTTCGATTGTGGCAAGACAACTAAGTTCCGTCGAAATCTAACAAAAATGTCATGAGTATGTGTGGCTTAATAAATAATAATTTCTTGCCGCGTTATCCCCGAAGGGCTTCGCATGTGGCGAGGGAACCTATTTATTTTATAGGTAAGAGGGCTGGCCTTACGCCAACCACTTCGTTGATGCGAAGGCATACCAGCTCCCGTGGGGACTGGTACTTATTTCTTGTGAAGGCTGAGTACACCTTCCTGGTATTTTATTTTGGGTTAGAAATAAACACCGAACCGGAAATCATTTCTGACACCCTTATATTATATCAGTGGGTAATTATATAAAAACGCAACTAAGCTACACATGTAGTGTAACTTCTTGCCTGCGTTATCCCCGAAGGAGTCGCATGTGGCGCTTCGGGACCTATTTTTTTTTACAGGTAAGGGGGCTGTCCTCACACCAACCACTTTTAGTTGAAGTGGGGGTTTCCCAGCTCCCGTGAAGGGCTGGTTCTCATTTCTTGTGAAGGCTGAGTCAAACTTTGAGATCGAACCCTTGCTCTCGGCATGGAATGCAAGCATTCTACAAATTGAGCTATCGACCTTTTTACGAGCTTGATCGTCGTCGCTATAAAGCGCCAATTCTCAAGCAAGACCCAGTTGCTGTAAGGCCGGATGGACATTTCGTGACCGGTCATTGGTAAAGGTTTTATGAATTTTTCAACCCAGCGAAGAGCAAATTTGAAAATATAAATGGTATATCTTTTGTGCTGCTTTTATGCTTAGAATATATTCCATCACTTAGTTGAATTATTAGATAAAAAAACTTCATGTTGCTATTTCAATGTACACATCCAATGGTATAAAAAAGTATACTATACAGGCATATATATAGCACTTGGATGCGTTGTCTTCCTTCGCACAGGGTGAAGTCCATGAGCATACACACACTGGCATATTTACTGAACACATACGCAGTCACGGCCTCAACAAACATTCCCTGGCTACGCAGTAATATGAAACCTTTTTTTAACTTTAAAAATTAATAACATTTAGGAGACGAAGATGAAAAGAAAAATGAAAGTTGTATTTTTATAGGTAAGGAAGCCGGCCTTACGCCAACCATTTCAGTTGAAGCGGGGGTGTCCCAGCTCCCGAGGGGGCTGGTTCTCATTTATTGTTAAGGTTGAGAAACCTTCCCGGTATTTTATTATTGAGTTGAAATAAACACCGACACGGGAAATCATTTCTGACATCCTCCGTGGGATACGAACCTCAGCTCTCGGCATGGAATGCAAGCACTCTATCAACTGAGTCATTGGGACATAATCACAATGTATAATCTATAATCTAAGTGGCAAAACTATGTTAACATTTAAGGTTCATATTAAGTGCATGCTCACAAAAATACACTTGTAAGTTCGCATTTACAAATCGTGCATGCGCATTTACATATTAAAATCAAATCCACAAATAAACAAAAGCCCTGCAACTTTTACTGATCTTCCCTGAAACAGGGGTGACATTGGTAAAGTAAACCATTTTTTAAAGTTTGGGTGGTGAGCCTCATACCAACCTATAAGTCAAGATAAACAATGAAAATGAAATATATATATTTTTTTTTCATATTTTATTTTAATACACTTGTATAGGTCTGCAACCACTGGAGTCTACACTTTGATAAAATATGCAATGTAAAAAATACAGGGCACACACGTGTGTGCTTCTGTGTGACTATAGTGTAAACTGAACTGTAGCGTTTTATTCCAATTCTGTGAAATGTAAAACGCTCTCTAGAGACCTTATGCCAGTTTCTTTGCATTTTTGAGTAATCGGTACAGGGTGAATAATTATTTACTTATATACTTGGATATATCTGTTAACACGAACGAAAGTGAATTGTTGTAAATTTGTTTACAAATAAAATGAATGCCTTTTTTTGTATTTGTATGTAAATAAAATAAAATAAATGCTTGTTTGTAATTAATGTATAACTTCGCTTCGCTTTCGCTTTCATGTTATTTTATTGCTAAAAAAAACACAAAATGGTTCAGATACAATACGATCTCCTACCGACGAACTCTCAAAGCTAAACGCGGGATTTGATGCATTTTCGCGGCTACTGGATAATAGGTGGTCGTGACGGGGAAATAAATTCATATTAAAATGAAATCATACACCCTTAAATGGACAGTCCTACAACTCTTGCCGACCTTCCCTAAAATATGGGTGACATTGGCAAAGTGAACCAATTTTTACAGTAGGTATGCCAACTCAATTCTGTGCTACAGTTATACACACACATTCAGAGCCTTTCGGTATAGATAGCGATGAAACAATTTTTTGTATGATTACGAGTACTTTGAAATATTTTGCACATTCAGGGGCTCTAATTAATTCTTTATTAATTCTTACCGGTCCAGATTCAGTATCAGTCGCTGAGGGTGCCATCGTGTGAGGGGGAGGGGACACAAAAAGGGTGTGTGTCAGGGTAGTATAACCTGGGGGTGTGTGGAAGGGGCGTGCATCCCAAATAGGCACATGCGCCTAATTGGTAGACAATATATGGTGAAAGACGAATTTAAGCTTGATATTCAGATTTAAAATTCAACATGTATGTAAATTCAACATGGTTGCAGCCATTTTTAGCACTTCAGTCAGTTTCAAATGAGTTCTTTGAAAGGAAAGGGAGAAACTATCTATTCTGAATTGTATTTGTCTAAATCCTTTACGCCCGCCTGGTGTGTGCTCATTTTTTTGTAATTGCTTCATCAGGAATGTGACTGAAGAAGGTATGTCGTAACAGGTTTGCGCATGCCTGAGGTACACATAAGAAATAGCATTGAATTCAGACTTGACGGTTGCTCTCCGGGATCTGTTGCCGTTGTTCATCGGAACTGGAGCTTCCGGACGTTTCATCCATACCTGCGAACGTGACGAAGATGGAGAAGAAGTAGACAGAGGCAAACTGAAATAAGAGAAAATGTTGTTCATTGGCTGAACGACTTCTTGAAAGTATTTCCACATGGAGTGCGACTTGATGTAGGTATGCTTTTGGCTTTAGTAACACCCATCGATATAAATAATATACATAGATGGAGTGCGTGAGTGTTTTCCTATACAAACGGTTGTGCCACAAAATTGTAGAAAGAAAGAGAAAGAAACATTAGAAAATTTGTTATGTTTCTGTCTCTTTCTGATCTCCATGACAACGTCAGGGTCCGTACTCAACATGGATTTGTAAGGACTGGATGGGCTGAGAAAGCAATGCTTTGTGAATTAGAAATGCGCTACCCCACTCATCATACAAAAATCCAAATTCAGTCTATCGGTAACCTTCCAACTATTAACAGGTGTGTTTCCTAACTGGAAAGAAAAATCATCAAAATGCCAAGCCACACATTTTCCAAATGCACAAACAATACGAAAAATTGTAACGTGATAGAAAAGGACAACAACAAAAAACGTATGTTGTGCGAGCGAGACAAAACAAGGGACAAAGTCTGGCGAAATTAGATTTCAGTGACTGTATGGAACACAGTGTTTAGAACTAAATCAAATAAATAGCCTCTCCATTTAATAGAACTCCATGGTACTCAAGCCGAAGTGAAGAAAACCTAACAGGTGACATCTGAGGCTGACGTCTCACAACATACGTTTCCCAAAATGTAAGGAAAAATAGCTCAATACGAATAAATTTTTATTTTTAAAAAAATTTCAGTGCATAATATTTAAGGGTGTGTAAGAACTAAAAAAAACTTAAACAAAAAAAGACGTATTAGTACCCATATCTTACTTTTATGCATTGATCTACATAAAATATGTATATTATTTATATCGATGCTTTTATGTAATAGAGCATTATTTGAAAATACGAGTATATGAATATCAGCAGATTTTTTTCTCCGTTATTTTAAAGGAGCATCTCTGAAAGTTGTCTAAAATGCTTCTTTACATTTTAATATCTAAATATCTTTATTTCTTTTGTATTTATATCTAAATAAACCTTAAAAAATACGATTAATGCGTCCAATATAAGAAAAAAAATCTATCGTCAATAATGGGTATAAGTATGAAGAACTGAGTTTTTTTATTTATATTTTGTGTTTTTTTACTGTATTCTTTTGTTTGTAATAATTCGTCACGAACTTATCACGAGTTTTATTTCATTAAATTAACATACGAGTATTTCTTTTATGTGGGGAAATTTGAAAATTTGATGGAACTGTCAGGCTATCTTCGCATGATATTCGTCTTCAATTTACATGTAGGTACCTCGATGTTTCCTTGCCGACGCTTGGTAAACAACTGATTGCAAATGGGGCATACACTATCATTTAGGGCAACAATGATGTGGATCGGATATATACGCTAATGCTCCATCTATATATTTTATTTAGATCAATGGTAGCACCCTAACATTTTGTTTTTCAAATAAGAAAACAGCTTTGTTTTACGAAATTCAAAATATGAGGATTTATTCAAAAAATGTTTCTGGAATTGGGTCCGTTATTTGCTATTAAGTATTATAGCCATGGACACTTCTCTGACCCAGTGATTCTTGTTTTGTCGTGCCATTGATTTAAACTTTTCGGAGAGACCTTCACTTATAAAAAAATATAGTTTTGAATGAGCACCTATGTACTGTGGGTCTTTCTGACACATACGTATGGGACGGATACGCGGAGGGTTTGAGCATATGTTTTTCATTTAAATTAATGGGAGGAACAAGAAAACCAATGCGGGAATGCGTAGGTAGGTATATATCGACGGTTAAAAGGTAATAGGGCATAAGTGACAACAACTAAATTGTTCAGGAGAGCAGTTTAAAGTTTGAGATTGCAGAAAAATGGCATAATTTATTTTATTTTATATCATATCGTTGAAATCAAAACAGCTCTAAAATTAAAATTAAAATAAAGGCATTTATTGGCATTCCTATTAATGTGGTTTTACGATGTTTTATGATTTTTTATGTCACAAGCGCCTTTAGGACAAAAAAGGCCAAAATCTTGTCGGTTACACCAAAACCATAATTCGAAAACGTAGTTGTTTGCTTGGGCATAAACAACAACAAAAAATCATCGTAGAGCTATGGGAATGGGAAAATTTTAAATAGGATAGCATTCATAACTAATTTTTGACCAAAACGTCGCCCTACTTCCTTATAATCGTCGATATGTATGTAGGGCAGATTATGATGATGATGATGATTATTTATGATTTCTTTCCTGTGGCGCTATTTAATGGTCCAGGACCATCTCAAGGGTGCCATGGCTTCTGGAGAAAAGCAGTGTCTTCAGTCCCTTTCTGAAGTTTTGTTATTGTAAAAGGCTTTCGCCTTTTACAATAACAAAAAACACATTTAAAAAAGTCCTTGCATATTCCTACATAAAGATTAAACAGATTTGAGTAAAAACTCGTCCATATATAGCTTGTCAATTTCGTAAACGCAATTTTTTTAATAGTATTATTCATTGTATCATGATGATATTTCACGATATCATGTGAGCATGTAATAACGATGCACTTGCACGATGCAGTTTCATATTACGACAAATATTAATTAATCTGTGACAAGTTCCGGACAAGTACCGAACGAAACAATAGATGAAGTTTTCTGTGGAAAATGCTAAAAAAAAATATATTCGGATCATCTATGTTTTTCAAATGAAATTAAAATAAAGAATATAATTTTGTTGTAACTGATCTTTGTTCACTGTGTACGAAATCTATTATTAGAAGCATTATTTCGTGTTAGCCAAGACTCGAACCAAATTTCCTTCAATGATACGAGAGAATTTTTGAATTGGAAAAAGTCCTTTTCATAAAACCAAACTATGTTTCATAAAGGTTTATATTTTTAATTTTTAATAAATGTAAGAGAAAGTAATTAGACTAGAAAATATTTTTTTCATCACATGGAGTAGGTACTGAAAAAAATGATTGCTTACAATCGTAGCGTGTTTTATCGGTAACTGTTGTGCATTGCAAGAAAATACATTAGAATTTTCTTTCATCGCAATTTAATAGATGGCGCTTTACAGCAAATGTAATAAAAAAAACTCTTTATTGTTGAATGATTGATTATATTCAGCGGCATAATCGTACGATAAAAAATATTGAATTTAACTATTTTAAATCCAAATATCCTTGTCTGGGTTATTTTATATATTTTTAATCATAGGCAAAAATATTAAATACATGAAAAGGTTTGATGGACCTGCAAAAAAATGAGGCGTAACGAAAAAATTGAATCAAAATAACGCTTTGTATGAAACAAAACTAAATAAAAAAGTTAGAAACAGTGGTGATATTGGCAAAAGTAAGTTCATTATTACTTTTTTGGTGGTCAGTCTCCCGTTTACTAAAATCGACAGAGAATGATCTCCAAATGAAGAATATTTTAAATCACCAATAGTCAATCAATATTTTCCCACTTTTAAAAAGTTATATTTTTTTTCACTCAGCAAAAATTTAGGACTCAACACTAATTTTAATCTAGTCTTTTTTCGGGGTGTAAGCACCACACTTGTTTGGGCAATCCTCAGCAACCAGAAACAAGATCTTTGTTTACCTCCACAATAATGCGGCCGTGTGACGTCACAATTTGTGTATGTGAATTTATGTGCGGACCTCATTAGTTTGAGGATGGATAAGAAATTTTAAAATTGAGCCAAATGTAGGCGACAATTATGAAATCGTTTTGTATGTTTTGTTTGACAGGATTCAGCAGACAGGAGTGGCATGGCCGCCTTCATTATGGGACCCACATCTTAACGAGATCAAATTTTGACTTCCTACTTTAAACAGAAGACGTTTACTTTTGCATTAACCGTAATCGTTGCTGGGCGAGTTAAATTTTTTAATCCCTCGTCAAGGATCACGACACATTATTCCTTATCGCCCTGTAGCTTCCAATACAAATGCACAATATAACAGTTGCATAAATCGCCTTCAACGTAGTGGTAATACCTGTACACTAGACTTTGACCCACCCAACAATAACTTTGATAGGTATAGAGCTGGTCTGTTGAGGTACTTTTTGGATGAATAATGTTTTTATTTCTGTTGCTTGTATATTTCTTTTGATTTTTGATTTATATTTTTTCTCTAAATAGTAACTTTGATTTTTATTCTTATTTTTATATAGTTTTTGTTATTGTGTTTATTTGTTTCATTTTACTTTCATATATAGGTATTTATAATTTTTTTCAATCTATTTTTAATTGTGGTTTTATATTCAGCTACTTACTTCTAATTTCTGCTTACTATTTATACATTCATAAACTGTCTTTTCTCTTGTTTTTTTATCTCATCTCTCTATTTTTTTTTAAAGTATTAATACCTACTTATGTAATCATTATTTTGTTTTATGTTACTTTTTATCCCGGATAGTTTTCAATTGTAGTTCTGATATATTTGTTGTTTCATTTTATACTTTTTACTTACTCTTGTATTTATAACACTATTTTTAGTATGGTTTGTAAAAGGCACTAAGTGTCGTGAATTTATAAATAAATAAATAAATAAATAAATAAATAAATAAATCTCTGTCCTGTGTGTCTGTCCATTGACATGAGATGACACGTGAACTCGTGTCATCTCATAACTGCCATCAAATTTAAGACAGTACATTTTTATAAATGTACAAGTATTTCTCTCTATTTCTATTGTGTCATCCAGTTTTTCAAGGTCATTTGCTTGTTTCAACATAAAAATAAAAAATAAATACCAATGCTAATTTTTTTTTTTAAATAAAAATATAGTTCAATTTAACATCTTAAATATTAAAATGAAAAAATATTTTTGCAGAAATTTTCTAATTTTAATAACGCTGATTTCATCTTATTATATGAAAGATGGACAATGGAGATTCTAAAAAAGAGAAAATTTTAAATGTGAATCTAAACAGAGGATTTAAAATAAATAAAAGTACTATTTTGTACTAAGTTACTGTTTTAATAATTATCTACATCTTAATTCCACAAAGTAGAAGATATTCTATTAAATAAAGAAAGTTTGAAATGACAAATGAATCATATTAAACCAAAGGCGGCAATCTAGGATACATCGTAAAGTAAGATAAACAGTGGAAAACACAAAGAAGGTCATTTTCTGCGCGTCTATGTATATATTTTTCACTTTAAATAACCCTTTGATTGCCGCCTTTGGTTCTACACGACTCAAATGAAAACAAGTATAATATACTTAAAAAACGTCTTGAATGAACAAAATTTAAATTAACGAAAGTGTAATAAATATATCATGGAAAATCATAAATAATATAAAAAAGTGAAAAATAAGAGTAAGACAGCATCGCAAATGAGGTTTTTTATTTTGTTATTTTTCTGTTTACCTTAGAGCTCTTATCTACAGAACATATTGCAAAATTGGGTCACAGTGTGATGTATTTTTTACGGCAGTAAATCATAATGTTTATTGTTTTGCATACCACAAAGTTGCAAGTTTATTCATTCATTAGTAATCTCAAAATCTCAACTATATCTCAAAAATATATTTTTCTGCAAAACTGTGGATAGGAACAGACTGTAACTGTAACTGTAACAGTAACTCTGTCGCCATTCCGCTAGGGGTGGCCAGATCCTCTGCAGAGCTGCCTCCATTTTTTCCTATCCTTACATACCTCTTTCAATTCATTCATATCCATCACCTTTTTCATGCATTTTCTTCTTTTACGCTGACTTTGTATATCCCATTCTTTTACAATCTCCTCAATCTGATCACTACATACTTTTCTCGGTCGTCCCTTCCCTCTTTTTCCTTTCACACTTTCTTTGTATACATACTTTGTCAGTCTATCATCATTCATTCTTTCCACATATGTATATATATATATCAGGCTTATTTATTTTTAATTGCACATGATAAGAGAGCGCCGTTTTTGTGTGTGTCACACCTCAAGGGCATGCCCATGCACATGCCCAAACCATCTCATCACATTATTTTGTACCTTAACTTTCACATCCTCTTTCAAATTACATTCTTTTTTTACCCATTCATTCCTAACTCTATCCCTCAGAGTGTTTTCCTGTCATGCTTCTCAAATGCTTCATTTCCACCATACATACTTTACTCATTTACTCAGTTCACTGTCCATGCTTCACTTCCATACATCAAAATCGGTAACAATATGAACAGAGGTCTATGTAATAAATTATTCATTAAATATCGATACTTTAATGATAAAACTGAATGAATGACATATTAAGCTGACATGGGTTTCTCACATAAACGCACCTTCCCTATTTTCTACGAGAGAAAACACTACAAAAGTGTCAAAATCCTGTAGTTTAGAAGTTTTTCATTAGCATTTCTTTATAACTTTTTCACTTACTATGAAAAGTTACACCCTATAGAATGTTTTATTCACGATTTCTCAAATCAGTGAATCAACACTTTTTAACATGTTTAGGTTAAAAAATATCACGTGCTTTTTAATGGATATTAGAAGCCATACATACAATAAATAATGACCTACCTGTTTTGTATGTAAAGTAAATTAATGTTGATAAAATGTGTTTAAAGGCATCGATTGTTTACGTTGTGATATTGATTGCAAATTTCATTATTTTGCATGATTAAAATGCAGCGTGACAAATGCAATTCGATAGCTAGAATTGCTGAAGGAAATTCATAAACGCTCCTTGAAGTTTAAGTGCTTTCTTGAGAATTAATCAGAATACAAGTTTTGTAACGCATTTTATATCAATCTACCATTTAAAAATTTCTGCAATATATAAATGAGAAAAAAGGACAGTTTCTACGTGTGCCTTTTAAACACAAAGATAATACCCTTTTATAGTGTCAGTACTTAATCCTATGTTTTTTTTTATACAATTTATTTTTTATTTTTTATTTTAATATTTTAAACATAGGCTCTTCAACTTTTGTCGTCTGATGAAATGACATTGTAAAATTGCACCGCATTTAACAGTATAAGTGGGCATTTTTATACCAACCTATAAGTCAAGGCACAATAAATGATTTTTAATAAAAAGCCGAAAAGATATAAATGCAAATATGTGAGTGTAAATTAAAACAAAATTTAAACATATTCGTCCATTTATTATCTGTGTTTTTATTTTTATTTTTTATCTTCAATTGTAATTTATAATAATTAAGTATTTTCAATTGTAGATCTTGATGTGATAAAAAAGTTTCACTTTTCTTTGAAGAAACCATTTAAAAACACTCAATCCTAAAAATACGTGGCCTGTGAAGTTTTTAAATATTTTTTAATAATTTTTCGATCTGACGTAAAACGTTCTACAACTTATCAACTCTTGTCTACTGTGATATAATGATAATTTAAACGTTATAATGTAAACAAAGTAAATGTCTGCAGACACGTAGGTACCAGGGAAGTCTGAGGCAGCTTATAGTTACACTATGGTTGCCTCAGTTTTCGTAGACTTTTAGGTGAAAAGGTGCTCGGTACGACACGGAACGCTTACAAAGTTATCGATTTCAATGTTTATGTACAACCGCATGGAAGACTAAAATACAAAATAAAATAAGAAATAACGTTAAAGTGAAGAAAAAACATCTCTATTTCACACGGTTATAAAATGATTTGACTGTGAGCTCCTGTTTCTACCACCTGCACCAGAGGCATTTAAAATGGGTCAGAAACTAATCATCATCTGAAGTTGCTAAGGTTGTCATTGCGCCTTTCGTTGTCTCAAGACTAAACTATTGCAATGGTTTGTCCTGGGGTCTTCCAAGGTTTCAGCAGCAGCCAAATTACTCTTGGGTGACTGACCATGTCTCTCCTCTGTTGCAGCGCCTTCATTGGCTGCGCGTCCCAGAGGGGATTGAGTATAAAGTTATGTCTCGTTTTTTAACGCCCTCAGAGGAGTTGCCCCATCATATTTAAATGTGAATTGTGCAGAGTCGACCAAATAGATGACAGACGACGCACTCTTCGTTCTACACTGGGTGCTTCAACTGCCGCTTCGGCGGAACAGAACGGGTTTCGGAAACAACGTTTTTAGTTTGGCTAGTCCATCCTGCTGGAACAGTCTACATCTGGAGTTGAGCACAGAGACCAGAGTTGGCAGTTTAAGGAAGTTGCTTAAGACACATTTGTTTAGTAGAAGCTTCAACACATAAAAGCACCCTTGGGGTGGCTAGTGCCACCAAACGGCGCTATGATTATGAAGCTTGTATAAGAAAATAAAACAACTATCTGACATTGAAGGAAAAATAACGACTTTTGTTTATATTTGTACGGGGTTTAATGGTTCACACAGTGATAGTCAAATGCAAAATTTGACTTTGAAAGTCCATTGTATTTATTTAAAAAAAATAACACAGTTGTATTTCACTTACAACTACTTTGTATTTATAACAAAAGTATTTATTTAAAATAATAACTGTGTTGTTTTTTTAAATAAATATTTTGTTTATTTTTTAATCACACCATTTTCAGACACACATACTTATCTACATAAAGTGATAATTCAGAAGGGATAAATTTCTTACCTTATTTCTTTCTTTTGGATCTATAGTCTCAGTTGTTTAAATACATTAACAATTAAGCTTCATATTTACTGTATGCCCGTAAGAAAAAAAATGTTAGTTTTCGCTTACAAACGCATACCTTTTCCTGAAAAACGGGTGACATCAGCGAGAGTGAAACAATTTTTACAGTATGGGTGGTCAGTTTCATATCAACCTACACGTCTAGAACATAATAATTTTACACTACTCAGGGAAATTATACACATAGAATCACGTTTTCTGAAAAATTACTGTTCTATGTAAAGAATGAACAAAACAATGATGATAAAGAAAATATATATATAATGTTTCGAGTAACGAGGAGGAATTATCAATAAACGATTTTATAATATGCTGTGCTATCGTTTGCCGTGCATCTCTGTACACCGAGTATAAAACATTGCGTATAAACTCAATCACAGCGTTTAACCAAAACAAATATGTAAGCTAAAACTCTCACTACAAGTGCTGTTTCAGTCTTGATACAGTTTTTGATAAAACGCGATGTCTGAGTTGAAACGTGTAGTCTTATGCTCGGGCTGATGTCTTGCATAGTGTGCGACAATACTTATGTCAGTTCGTATTGGCGCGCTTTCAACTGCCGACCATGACATTCGAATTTCGAACGCGATGATCTTGAAAAACAAAAGAGCGTCGGAAGCGAAATGTAAACAAGGGAATGCAGTTCCAAATTCAAATATTTGAAAAGTGAAAACGTAAGAAAATTAAACTTTTAAATAAAATACATTTTATTTATACCTACTTCTATGGCTATGATGGTTTAAAACACAGAAATGTCTTACATGCACGTATTATCCATTTTATAAGGGTCTTTCAGGGATTGTAAAAAAAGCTGTTATCTCAAATTAATCAGAAAAAATCTAAAAAATGTTTTATTATTGGTTTCGAGCCCCCTCTCAGAAAAGTGAAATTAACTAAGCTACATCTGAGAATGGACTCAGAAAGAATTTCATAGACATAAAAATTGAACATCACAAGGCTGGATTGATAAAGATAAGGCAAACACATATTTTGTTTTTGTTTACAAGGTTACACAGACGTGTGGCGTTTGCCCAACGAGAAAAATATGTAGTTTCAAATTTGTAAGTCCGTTGTGTAAAAATAGAGTATATTTTGAATGGACACATTGCAAGGGATTGTAGAGTGGATAACTCTCCTTTTTTCTCGGAAATTGGCACAAGTTTTGTTAATATATTTATTTTTGATCGGAAAAGTCGCTGCTCATTGTAAACACCAACCAACAAAAATATATAATTTCTATAAGGAGAGGGGGCCGTGGAACGTCGTAATTTCTTGGTTTTTGGAATTTGTGCCGCATCTATCAAAATTTGACAGTAACTGTGACAACATATGAAATTTTGGATATGTTTATAAGTGAAGGTATTTTGGGTATTTTATTAAAATAAGTAAATCATAATAAAAACAGCCGGTAAGACCTTGAAAAGTCGGATGAAATAAAGTCAGAAATAAGTTAAATGTAAGTGCAACTATCTTAGGCCTTAGCAATATCTGTATGTTATATAACCCCATAAAAAGAGGATAAGTAAAATGACTACTGTTAGCAATAGATTTGTAAGTTGTAAATTTATATTACAAAAATAACTCATCGTTAATAAGAAATCACTTCAAATTGTTTAGTTGTCAAACGCACCATGGAAATCTTTTAGTCCAACACTGAAAAAAAAAATTCACGCCAAAACAATACTTACTTTTGCCATTATTTCTAGGGCGTAAGAAAGTAATGAACAATTTTATATCCAATTGTAATAATTGTTTTATTTCTAGATATTATACTGGTTCTCTTATTGTGCAGATTATGAACGAGTTTCGATTCAAGTGATTTCAGTTCAAGTGAAAATAAAATAAAAGTTCAAGAAAGTGATAAAAAATAAAAATAAAATGATAGTTCAAAAAACAATCCAAATTATACGTACTGTTCTATTCATGTGTTACTTTTAAACATTGCCTAAAGACTTGATTAAAATAATTTATACTTTTTAAATTGACTTTTAATCATACATTGCACTTGTTTTATCGCTTGACCTCGTAATTAATTTACAGCGAAAAAATAAATTTATTTTTAAAATTGAGCGACTAAATGACAAATTAAAAAAAATCTGCAGAACAATAAGAATAATGAACAGGGAGTAAAATAATTGAGAGAAAATGAATATTAACAAAAATAAAGATAACACAAATGAATTAAAATGGGATAAAAGTATGAAGACATGAAAGAATATTGAAAAATTGTGGAATTTTTTTACCTACTATTGAAAAATAATACATAATTATACAAACAATACTTTTAAAGCAGAAAAATAAAACAAAAAACTCAAAATGGATATCGATGCGATGTTGGAAAAGGCAGGTGACTTCGGACGCTACCAAGTATTTTTAATGTTTCTTTTTTCCATCGTCAATATCGTCTCAGCCTTCCATTACTTCTCCCAGACCTTCATAAGTGTAGTTCCTGAACATTGGTGCAACAGTCTGGAATTCTCCAGCCTCGACCTCAACAGTTCCTTGATTTCCGGCATCAAGGAGTACTTGTCACCCTTGAAGGATCCCGCTTGCACCAGGTTCCAGTGGAACGCCACCAGTCTTGGAGACAACTGGTATTTGGCTGATGGGAAACCTGGAGACGATGGACGACCAGCGTGGTCTGCTGTGAAATGTGACAGCGGATGGATCTACAATCTGGATAATGGATTCCAGACGATAGTTTCTGAGGTCAGTTTACAAATACTTTCACATTTTGTTTGCCTCATCCTTTTTATCTACTCTAGTATAAGCAGTCATACTAGATAGTATAAGTATAAGACTGCAATTAAATTAAAATACTTTTGATTAATTAAATGAAAGAAAGAGAAGCAAGTATTGAAATGAATGACGAATCTTGAGGAGACGAAAGAAACATGCAAGGGCAGAGCAAAGTAGAGACGGAATGACGATACGATGTAAAACAGATTTTTCATACATTAGAGTTATTTCTTGTCTTGTTTAATGTTTTAACAAAATAATAGTAAGTATTTCCAGAGTTTGTATTTTGTAAAATGTCATTTATGTAAACTTACAATCTGCATCACACTGATGATTACTTTTTATATATTCTCAACTTCAAACTATCGACGATAAAATTAAATCAAATATCGAGACAAAATACGAAATTTGACAAAATAGGTTTTTTCATGTTTCGCTTATTCCACGATGGTCTGAAGATCAAAGTCGTTTGTAATTCTTAATCTTTATAATAATAGAAAATAAAAAATAGTGTCTCAAATATTTATAAAAATAAAATATTAAGAAGGATAATAAGTGAAATTAATCGTTTAACTGATAAACAAATCATACATTTTCTAATGCTAGCCTACTGTCTCATAAACAACAGTTATCGTACAAATCCTCGTTCAACTATTTCACTCTCAAGGCCGGCAGATTCTCCACTATGTGATTAAGTATAATGCACTATTGTTGCCCTCGTATGACGATCACTATTGATACTCCCTTTGTACCAGTGTGTGCCAAACTGTGCCACAAAAAGTCACAGGCGCGCTGAAAAAGAACCAAAATAATGAATGAAAAAAAATGGTCCGAGAATGACGTGGAAGGGAAAGTATACAAGTTTTTTTTTTAATAGATTTGTGAAGAGGAATGCAATTCACCAACCTATTCTGCCTGGCCAGAAACAGGTATTAATATCATCAATTAATAATTCTTTATTGTTTATTTTAATGACTTAATTAATAAATAATACCCAATTACATCTACTGAACCAGGGTCAAAGTTATGGTCAAATGACCCAAGCGGGGATCGAACCAATGTTATTCCATTCCAAACACGCTAGAAAGATCAGCCCACTTGGCTCCCTCGGCCATAACACCGAATGAAAAAGTTTTTTTTTTTAATGATGATTTGGAAACATTTAGTAAATTAACGATTGAAGATGATCATTATTTTACATATTTTCTCAACCAATTTTTTGTTTTTTTTTTTATTACTATATTGATATGAAGTTTACCAACTGTCCTGTATAAATTGTTTCTTCTTATCATATCCCGGTGGAAAAAGTTGCAAGAATTTCATAGTTCATGTTTATTTAAGGTCTAGTATTTATTTTCTTGCATCCCAAGCAGCATTTCTAAGCGTGAACATACATAATATATGCTGTTGCACGTGTTTAATTGTGCGTCTTATATGTTTTCATATATTAATAACCAGAAAGGATTTTACTTATAAAGTGTTTTTTTTTATAGAGTAAAATATAATTAATTACTTGTATTCCTTAACTACTGTGCTGGTATGAGGCTGACCACCCAAAGATAAAAAAAAATGGTTCACTTTGCCAATGTCTTAATTCAGTGAGGGTCGATAAAACTTGCAGGGTTTATGCTCATTTGAAAGTTTGGGTTTTTATATTGTAAGTCCACATGTAGCACGTGTAAGAGCGAACTTATACGTTATGGGAATGCATTCACTTTGAATCTTAAATGTAATATATCGTTACAAATTAGATTATAGATGGAAGCTTTGAATGTATGGAACTTATAGAATGAAAAAAAAAAACGGATTTTACTGACAGTACAAAAGAGAAGAACGATTTTCTCTACGTTTCGTCGGAGTCATATCCGACGTCCTTAGGAGACGTGTATTTTCTACAAAGAAGAACCACGATCAGTAAAAGTAAGTAAGTAAGTGCACGGTCAGTAAAATCCGTTTTTTTTTTCATTCTATAAAATGTCTAACGACATGGAACTTCCCATTACCTACCTTATTTTTGTTAAGGCGCGTATAAAGCTAAACAATGTATAGTTCTGTAATTAAAAAGCAAAAAAAAATCCGAAAATACAGCACGCACGAAAAAAAAGATTAAAATGTACAAAAAACGCGTTTTTTTAAATATTTTTTTATGGTGGCAATTCTTAAGTTATATATTTTGTACAAACTTTTTAATTAAGATAAAAAATTATTAAACATGCTTGATTTTTTTCATTACTGTAACTAATTTGCTAAGACCATAAAGTGTAAGAAACAAAAACGGCAGATTTAGCTTTATAACACGCCTTAAGTAATTACATACATCTTTCTCGCTACATTTTTACTTTATTGCTGAATCGAAGCGCCGCAAAAGAAAGTTTTGTTTAAACCACATTCAGACCGATTTTGCAGCTTCAATTAAGTCCATCATTTTTTGTTGTTGTTAAGGATTTTGTTACATTGAAACAAGTGGGTCCTGCAGTAAAAAAGTTGCGCAAGCCCTGGTCCATACCTTCCTATTCATTATAATGTGCACGTTGTATATTTTTTTGTTGCATGGAAAAAATCATAACAGATTTATAAACAACGCGCTCAGTGTTTAGCTTCAAGTACCACATGATAATTTTTATAATTTCCAAAGAGGTACAGATAATGATGATGATGATGATAATGACGTCTCTTTGTCACGCGTTTCATGAAAACATATCACCAATAATTTCAACATGGGGGTTTTTCAGCTTCCGAGGGGCTGCTACTAATTCCTTGTGAAGGCTTAGTAAGCCTTGCCGGTATTTAATTTATGTGTTTGATATAAAAACTGGAACGGAAAATCATTTCTGACACCCTCGTAAGCACTCTACCAGCTGAGCTGTCAACCGGACCAAGTATGGTTAAGACACACAATACGCCAGGAATGTATCTTAAAAACGAAAGAGAAATAATTTCTGACACCTTCAGTGGGATTCGAACCCGAGCTCTCGGCATGAAATGCAAGAATTCGGTCAACTGTGACATAATGTTCTTTCTTCTTGCTTACGTTCAGAAGCGATCAGAGCTCCGAAGAAATTACACACAGTGGTAGAACGTAAATGTTTTTTTTTAATTAAAAAAAAAAAAGATTTGTGAAGAGGAATGCCATTTACCAACCTATTCTGCCTGGCCAGAAACAGGTATTTATATCATCAATTAATAATTCATTGTTGTATATTTTTAATGAATTATCAATTAAAGTTACCAAACAGATGTTATTTGGTAAATATTATAATATTTACCAAATAACATCTGTTGAACCGGGGTCAAAGTATAGGCGGGGATCGAACCAACGTTGTTCTATTCCAAACACGCTAGAAAGATCAGCCCACTTGGCCCCCTCGACCATAACACCGACTAACGTAAACAAGAAGAACGAAACTATGGACAACGATCAAAGCCGTGAAGAACAATACCAAGCATCTGAATCCGGTTATAGTTAAACAATTTTGACACAATGCTTGTAAATTTCATTTCAACGTATTATGCATTTGAGGTCCTTATCGTCCCCCGAGTGCTTGTTTGACTTATCTACCATTTGATTCAAAGACCTTTCGATGAAATTGTCTTAAAAATCACATTCAACACAATCTGAGCTAAAAAAAATCGTAAAACACAATAATGTGAGAGTTATTTCAAATATTTTTAAAATCAATTTCCGGTTTTCATAAGACACATCGATCCAGTGCACATACAAACATTGCTCATGTGAATTAGGTACTTCTATTGGAGATAAGCACTAAGAAAACGTTATGGTGTTGGATTGAATGTGAGGACAATGTGATCAATGCAAATGTTCTTTTAATTATTATGATAGCTTCAGCGTGCTGCACATGTTGAATGGAGTCCTCTGTTAGAGATCAGACTATTGCGATGTTGTTTCTGAAGTTATTCGGTCGTTAGGGGAACTTGCAATCTCCCACGTGAATACCACCTTGTCCACGTTTTCAAGACAACTCATCTAGTAGTTAATGTGGTATACTGACTTGACCCTGCTTCCAAATATTAGTCCATGCATCGAGCAGATGCACATTTATAATGTTTTAGTCTTACTCAGTCTATCTGTACAACGCTGCTCTTTCATATTAGGGAAATATGCGAATACGAATCAAAGGACCTGGGTGGAAATTGTACATATTATGTAACTAAGATTGATTCTCCATTCAAACACAGATACAGGCAAAGCGGAATGCTTACTTACGGAAGTAATCGAGTAGTTTGGCAAGAGAATGAGTCGTGAAAAGGCCAAGTTCTCATAGTTTTGGTGTCGACTGCAAAGGGATGAATGAGAGTGGTGCTACAAGATGCCGTTGTTATAACCAGAAAAGGAAGAAACAGTTTCATTTCATCCAAACAAGAACCGTTTTGGTGCCGATAGCAGAGACTGGGCATTGTAACAATTTGTCTCTGCTCGAAGGACTATAGTCTGGATGTAAGAATAGGGTAATCAACCAGTTTCACTGCCTTCTTCGCAGAAAATAAAATATGACACTTACACTAGGCACACTGCAAGATAAATCCTATGATAGTCAATACATTTTCACCAAAAGACAACATTATGACCTAAAAAAGGAACATCTTGAAAAGACTAACTATTTTTAAATTTTGAAATGGCCTTCGATTCTCGCTAATAATAAGTAACTAAAGTGAACTCATAATTATTCAGTAAGAAGAATGTCATGTTACTTAAAAAATCAACAAAAAAGCGCAAAATTAGTCACAGTTTAAAAATATGAGATGGCATTTGTCTGAAGAGACGCGTGGAAAATATATGGACTGGATCTAATTGTTTCACGTTCCATCTTTTCACTGATTTGTTTCTATAATCAATAATCCGAGTTGCAAAGATATATTACATTGAAGATTTATATTAAACGTATTCCCACAAGCAGACACGTTTAAGTTCGCGCTTAAACATGCCGCATGTGAACCTACAATATAAAATCCAATCTCAGAGTTGCAGGGCTTATGTTTACAATTATGTCTTGCCGACCTTCCCTGAAACAGGGATGACATTGGCAAAGTAAACCATTTTTTACAGTATGGGTGGTCAGCCTCATACCAACCTATAAGTCAAGTAATAAAAACAATTAATTACATTTAAGTATATAAAACAATTAACAATAAAAATTATAACCTACAAAACATATTTTATAACTGTCCAGATTGAATTGTTTATGTTTTCCTTGTCCGCAGCTGGACTGGGTCTGCGACGACTCCTGGAAGCCCATCCTCGGGCAGTCGCTGTTCTTCGTGGGCTCCGTGCTGGGCACCTTGACCCTGGGCGTGCTGTCTGACCGCGTGGGCCGCCTGCCCGCCCTCAGCGCCGCCCACTTCCTGGCGCTGCTGGGCAACCTGGCCACAGTCTTCTCCTACTCGCTGCCCAGCTTCGCGGCCTGCAGGTTCATATCGGGGCTGGCCACGGACACCAACTTTGTGATGATGTACATCATAGGTAATCAATCACCTTTTTTATTCCTCCTTTTTTTAAGGGATCCTGTGCGGTAGGCTACTCAATTCGTGGAAGTCTTGGGGGTCTATGTCACCCTGGAAGGGTGCCGTAGAGGTGCTTCTTGAATTGTTGGAAGTGTTGGTTGTCCTTATATTGTCCGGTCGATGGTTCAGTTGTTACAGTGTTTGTATCCCATGCCGAGAGTTCGGGTTTGAATCCCACCGAGGGTGTCAGAAATGATTTCCCGTTTCAGTGTTTATTTCGAATTAAATATAAAATACCAACAAGGCTTACTCAACCTTCACAATAAATGAGTGCCAGGCCAACCGGGAGCTGGGAAACCTCCACTTCAACTGAAGTGGGATCTGTAGCCGTGGACTATAGGAGCTGGAGCTTCCTTTCACAGACCACGGCAATTATTTTTTCGGATATTTGTACTTAAACTTTATATAAAATCAAGTGAACAACTTTTAATTTGACTTTTTGCATATTTTATGGATTCGAAAAAATTTCAAAGAATTCAAATATTTTTTGATCTATCAAAAATATATAGTTTGTAAGTACTATTCCTCTTTCCCAGACGTCATATGACTCATCCTAGAACGGCCCTAGCTCCCTCAAACCACGGCAATAGATCCCGAAAAACAAATATCTTTCTTTTCCTAAGGATGAAGTATGTCCGCAATGTCTTCCATACTGCAAATCGAATACATAAAATCTAACGGGTGTATGTTTGTCCTGTATGGACTCCTAAACTATTGAACCGATTGCGATGTAACTTTCATGAGTTATTGTTTACATGTCAACTTAGTCTTCTGTAAAAAACTCGAGCAATAAAGGAGATGAGAGCAGAAATATGCTGATTCTATTTTCACTTTGTGACAGGGAAACTCTTATATTAAAAAAATTGTGCAAAGTCACAACACAGTGGCAACACTTCGACAGATATACTGGCCACCCCCAACAGAATTGCGGTATGATACAATAACAGTAACCAGACGAGCCACCACAAGGGGTGGCAGGGTACAGCTAGTAATAAATTAACTGTTCCTGTAGTGATGGAGTACGTCCGCCCCAGCATGCGCACCTTCGGCCTGAACCTCTGCATAGGGGTGTTCTACTGCCTGGGCTGCGTCACCGTCCCCATCATAGCCATCAACCTCAAGTCCTGGAGACTGTTCCTCCTAGTGACCTCGCTGCCCATTGTCATCGTCATCTTCTTCTACTTCTTGGTGAGTGAACACTGCATATGTTTTTTTGATTAATGTAAATCTCAACTTGATTAATAATGTATCAATGTATTTTAATTATGTTCAATACCTACTATTTGAACGTTTACACTGCTCGGGCTTGTATTAGGATAATGTCAGGTGTGTACAAAGAAAATGTCATTCTTGATGTGTGTATAGCAATTATAACCTCGTGTTGTGGTAGAAAAAAGATGGTATACAATGTGCTCTGGGTTCTTTCATTTCCCTAAACTACAAGGAAGAATAAAAAGGAGAATTAAAAACCAACCAAGACATTGTTTACATTGAAATCAGTAAAAAAAATCTACACAAACAATCCACCATAGCATCCATTTCTAAGATTTTATATTGAATGATTCAAGAACGCAGTATTCTGCAGCACTGCTTTTTGATTATTGGTTACATTTAAAGCTCTATACTGCTACACGCTGGGGAGTGCAAAGAATTTTCATAAAACTTAAATCTCAAATTTTCGTGATTTACAAGTCACCTTAAAAGTTATTATAGTTCTACACGGATTGTAGTGAACGCAGATAACAGTTGAGGGAAGGCATCGTTGTGAGGTTAGGGCCTACAAATCAATGGATATTATGTTGTTTCTCTTTTACAATATACTCCATACACTTCAAGCATACACTCACTGATAACTTCACGTTGAACTATCAAAAGTGACGTTCGACAAGATGGCAGCGGTAGTTTTGATTTTAAGGCCGACCTATCCGTACAGTAAGTGAGTCTTGCTTTAGAAATTGCCGCTTTTTGTTGCGACAACTAAGCTCGCACGACGCACAGTGCTCTTGAGATGTGAATGATAAAAAAACAGCGCTCATCTAATAAATCATTCTTATATTAATTTATGTATATATTTTTTTTTATATTGCAACATTCCATCAACTATAAGTAGAATCGACATCTGGTTATCATAAGTGTTCACAAAATAAGTTCATGTGTTTCGGTTTAAGATATAAGTTCAGGCATTACTTGTGCAGTGACAAGTAAAGACCGACAAAAGCATCTCATCTGTTTTCAGAGCTACATGTATTAAAGTAAATAACCTAGATGCGAATTGATCTTTGAGAAAAGTGCTTCTCAAAGAAAAATAAGAAGCTTGTTTATACGATGTTGTAATTTTTTTTCAAAATGTCCTAACACTTTCGTAAAAGTAGATCGTTGCAAGCTGCGATCACTTTCTCACTGCTAACACAAATGTAGTTTAATTTTTTCTCGACGCTCAAAAAAAAATCGGTCGCAAGTCCGGCCTAGATTGAGTAATCGCTCTCTTTGGTCAGTTATTAGATGGAATTGCTCATTACACCAACTAGTGCCCGTAATAATAATTTACTTTAAACTGTTCCACATATTTTTGGCACAAAAAACGATTACGCAAGTGTACCACGACAATAAAAAAACACATGCGAGTTGTGGGTAGTTGCGCGCGGTCTGAATGAGTCTGTATGTATGAAATCGATTATTATCGTTATGATACAGGTGTGGTTTTAGAAATGATCAAAACTTGCGAGTGGATAATAAATAATAAACGAAATATTCTATCATTTAAAATTACGTACAAGATGTATGGGAGAAGATTGCCGAAATATGAAGCAATTTTTTTGGTGAGCGCTGTTTTCATGTAGTCACACTTTAACCCCCGTATTCACGATCAAAACTGATTTAAGTGCCTTACTCAAGCGCTACACTTACTCAAGGGTCGACATTCTGGAGCGTTTTGTTTCACAAAGAACACTCAAGCAGTAATCAGCGTAGTGCCCAACCCCCAGGAGACGTACGGGTTTGTCATTGGCTCTCGAAAAAACCCAGCTCTGTAATTGGTCAGTACCTTCCGACCGATATTCGGCGTACTTCACTCTTATCATTGCCGCCTCTTTCAAATTTCAATGTCATATCAACTTTGCATAAAACTTGACAACAAATAAGTACGTATAACGCAATTACTACTTTAAGTAAACCGTAAGTACGAATTTGTTTGTTTACAATTTCTATTAGTTTTTAAAAATACATTTATGTAATATCCAATGTAAAGTGTTTTGATCGATTTCGGCGCCAAAAATATGTTGTTTTCTCCAGCGGAAAAGGAGCTGCTGGTGGCTCTGATGAAAGAAAAACCTGTAATAGAAGATAAAATAACAGATCGAAGAAATCGTTGGCTTTGCAACCCTCAATGAGCAACGGCAAAACTGTATACAGAACGACGCATTTTTTCAATCAAAAACGTCTTCTAAATTTTTCCTCTTCGTAATACGTAAATGGGTCTTTACAGTCTCTGATATATTTTCTTGGGACACTATTTTTTAACAAAACAATGTTATTATTCTCGTTGAAGTCAACTGTATCGAAAGAATTCATTATTTTATGTAAATAATTCACAACCAAACAAAAAATGTGCTGATGAAATGCGGCGGAATATTTTGACAGTTCATCTGTCATTGCAGTATGGTCCTAGACCATACCGGAGAACAAACCCAATTCTGATGGTCAAGCAATGTAAATGAACTCGTCAAAACAATGTTAATACACTTGTAAAAATCATGTTTATGGTAAGAATTAATTTTTTCATGTAAATTCACAATCAAACAAAAAATGTGATAACAATGAAATATGACGGAATATTTTGACAGCGCTTAAGCGTTGGTTAATATACGTGTCGACCTTACTTACCTGAGTGCTAGTTTTTGGAGCGCTTAAGCGCTAATTTTACCTTAAGTATTGTTCTTGAAATGAATTTCCCCAATCTAAGCGCTGGTTTGCCCTTAAGGAAGTGCCAGTTTTGATCGTGAATACGGGGGTAAGAGCCCAGTGCGTAATTTTCTGTCGCCAGTGAGCATTGTACTAAATCAGGAGATGCCATTACAAATACAGATTTATTTTGGTGAGCGCTGCTTTTGAGTGAGTCACGCCTCAAAGGCCCTCTGTAAGCTTGAGCATCAACTTTACCAAAACCTAGTTGCTAAAACTTACGGTGAAATTCACACACAAAAAATCCATGGCTCAACTGTCATCTAACATGAATTTTCCATGAAAATAAAACGTTAATCAATGGATCAGCTATGGGTCAAACGTTATATGAATAACTCTGTTAATGGCTAAACCTGTCTTGATGTTGTACAGAACCAAAGGCGACAATATAGGTTTTGGTTTTGAAAGTGAGCTTAGCCTATGGGAACACAGAATTTTATTTATGTATCTCATTTTCGAAAAACAAAGATATCCACCTTTGGTTCTATAAGGCTCATACATAAGAGTACGATTTTTAAACATCCCAGAACAGAGAAATTTTAATGGTTTCTTTTCCCGGAGTGGTCAAGATTTTGTGAACAATACTTTATAGAATCCCTGAAAAATTTCATCCTTACAAAAAGTGTAACTATAAATTCAAATATAAATTCAAATTTAAACAACAACCATGTATATACATAGCATTACTTACTTACTTAACGTGTCCAGAACCACCTATGCGAGGTATCTCCAGTGACTAGCGGCAGCCACTGCATTGTCGTTTCCGTGAAACAGGTCCGTCAGTGTGTATCTTTCACCAATTAAGGCCAAGGGACACACCAACATATGCGCCGAGTCCTGGACATCCCGCAGTGGCACAGGATGTCCTGTCCACGGTCCAGCAGGCCCCACTTCTGAAGGTTTGTCCTGCACCTTGTCACCCCAGTCCTGAGTCTGTTGAGGGATCTCCAGGTATTGTATGGTAGCTGGTTGCCAGGTGGGAGAGTCTCGGCTGGTCACATAGCATTGTACATTTGACTTTCGATGTTTTTTTATTGCGCGAAGGTTTGGTACACAACGTTACATATTATGAAAGATAAGTTAAGTGAAAATTGTATGAAGTGAAAAGTGAGGAGATCATTCAACTCGAGATAAGAAAGGTAAGTGAACCTTTTTATTTGTACATGTTTTACCTAGGAAGATGTATGACGTGTGTTGTTTCAACACCTTCATATCACAGTAAGTACCGACATATAATATTACATTTATCTGTTTTTGCACATACCTACATAATAAAGTTTAAAGCATGTTATTCCTGAAAGAGATGAGATGTGAACATAATTTTACGTCAAAAAGTTTCTAGATCCAATGATACAGATAGAAATATATATTTTTTTAAATGAAGCCAAATTTCAATTGATAAAAAAACAGCGGTTACGTGGACGTCTCATCTGAGTAACGAAAATATGTAAATTCTGTTGATGGAAAGTTCTTGTCTATTATTTAATTAAGGTTATACGCATATCCAATACCATCAATTCATTTTGTGTAATTAGTTTTTTAAGCCCAGAAGGCAAAACGCTTAGCAATATAAATTGTTCGCACGTGTATCTGCTGACTTATAAACCGAATATGTATTAACTGAACACGAATATTGTCGTAGTTAACGCATGTCTTCGAATCTATTCAGTGACGATCTTTTAAGTATGAAGGCTGAGTCAACCTTAATAATAATAATAATATTAGGATGAAAATGGCTCACTTTGCCAATGTCACCCCCGTGTCAGGGAAGGTCGGCAAAAGTTGTAGGGTTTATAAAAATAATAATATTAGGATGATTTATTTGGTGAGCGCTGTTTTTGTGTGTATCACACCTCAAGAGCCCTCTGCGAGCTTGGTCGTCGCTGTAGAAAGCGCCAATTCTCAAGCAAGACCCAGTTATTGTAAGGTTGGATGGACCTTTCGGTGACCGGTCTTTGGTAAAGGTTTATGAATTTTTCAACTCAGCGAAGAGCACATTCGAAATATAAATGGTACATTTTTGTGCTCCGCCGGGATCCGAATCCACAACCTTTCATTTACGAGTTCGAAGTGTTGCCACTACGGACTACGGACCGGTCCAAGATGCCAACGACACGCGGTGTACCTGAGCGGTCACCCATCCAAGCACTGTCCGCGCCCAATGTTGCTTAACTTCGGTGATCTATGGGAACCGGTGCTTTCATCATGGTAACGTCGTTGACTTCTATTACTTACCGGTATAAAGAAACATAAACAGGTCAGTTAGTAAAGGATGTGTGCGTTTCAGGGTGTACACTTTCAAGACGCTAGTGCTCTTTTACACTAATATCGCTTTTATAAAATCAACTTACAACTAAAAACCTGTCCTACTATGAACAGCCGTTTCTTCGTTTCTTTCTTCTTTCGAATTCACTTCACTTTTACCGAATAACGACGAGAGAAAGAAGCTGTAAGAGAGAAGCATATTATGTAGGAGTTTAAATAAAAATCAGTTTTAAAAACTTAAAACCTAAATGATTTATTCAATAAATAACAATCATTACAATGTTGAGGTGAATGGCGGCGGTTGGTGACGAAAGGGGGGATGAGATGCTTAGTGCTTATAGTTGTACTTTGGCGCCTGGTATTGGACACGTGGGGCCTGGTATTGGACCTTAGGAGCCTGGTATTGAGGGGCCTGATGCTGGTATTGGGGAGCCTGGTGCTGGTATTGGGGAGCTTGATGCTGGTACTGGTATTGGGGAGCTTGGTGTTGATATTGGGGAGCTTGGTGCTGGTATTGGGGAGCTTGTTGTTGGTATTGAGGAGCAGAATGGTACTGCTGCTTGGGAGCAGGCTGAGGTGGGATCTTGCCAGTTGGCTCACGGTGGACTGTGGCGACAAATCCGCTCTTTCCTTCGACTGTGTACTCCACGGTGCGCTTGTAGCCATCGGCGTCGATGAGGGAGTAGTAGCCCTTGACCACGTCGCCATCTCGGCTTTCCTGCTGACTCTTGACGTCTCCTGTGTGCTCATCATTGACCTCGTATGAGAAGTCGTACTTGGCGGGGCCATACTCCTCTTCCTGATAGTGCTGCTGCTGGTACTGCTGGTGCTGCGCCATGGACGCGACCACCAACAGCAGCAAAGACAGCATGGAGAGCTGGGGGACAACAAGAGGTACAAGGGTGTTAGAGCTAATATACAGGCAGACCATGGAGACCATAGACAACTGAGGGACAACAAGAGGTACAGGGGTGTTAGAACTAAGGTACAGGCAAATCGTACACCACAGCAACTATGGGACAACAGAACATGCTACGCAAACACAGGAGTTAGAAATAGGCAATTCTTAGAGTTGGAAACAATACACAAGGAATCTGGACAGATAATGTCATTAACTAATCACCAATATGTCGGTAGTTATCCTTCTAGGCTGTCGTGCTAAAAGAGAAATGCAAATTAAAGGAAGATGTGACAGTTATGGAGAAAAGAAAAGATGGTTTGAACATGTACTCGTAGAAAAAACGAGTGATGAGAGGCTGATACATAGAGGAAATGTGGAAGGAAGACCAATGAAACGTATGGCTTGGTCAGATTGTAGAATTTCTAAAATAATAGGATATACAGAGTGAACGTAAAAGAGTGAAATGTATGAGAACACTTCAAGTTAATATTGTAATCTCCAAAACTTTTACCACATCTCCTTCAAAATTGGGCATTGGCTAGATTAAGCGAATTTTTCTGTATGGGTGGTCGATCCTATATATTGTTGTAATTCACCATCAAAACTAAAATTAAATTAAATTAAACGTTTGAGAAACATTAAAGGCATAGCATAACATAGCGGTACCATAAACGTTGACCCAGCAAACAGCAACTCATAATTTTAACAATCCAAAATCCGACAATAGATTTTTTTGCGCGCCGTGATTAAGTCAATTTTAAACTGGGCAACATATTGTTAGTTGTTATGCAATTCGCGAATATATTTTTTGCCATGAATGATCAATACAGGCTGTCAGACAATGCAGCAGACACGTGCTGGGGCTGCTCGCTCAGCCGCAGGAGGAAATGGTGCGTTTAGATTTGTGTCTATAATTAGTTAATGAAATCACGCTCCTTATCAGCACATATAAAATAATTGGGTGATACTCGTATATTACGATTTAAGAAAACGACCAACTAAAGATTTGCTGAATGATTGGTTAGTAATAGTAATAATAATCTAAGTTGCAACGATATTATAACTTAAAAAAATTATACAAAGTGATCAGATTGAGGATATTGTGAAAGAATGGGATATACAAAGTGAGCGTAAAAGAAGAAAATGCATGAAAAAGGTGAAGGATATGAATGAATTGAAAGATGTATGTAAGGGTGGGAAAAAATGGAGGCAGTTCTGCAGAGGCTCTGGCCACCCTTAGCGGAATGGCGACAGAATTACAGTTACAGTGCATGCCCAAAAACAGACACGTGTAAGTTCGCGCTTACAAATTTTTCATGTGTGCATACAAATTAAAATCCAAACTTAAAATAAACATAAACCCTGTTACTTTTGCCGACATTCCCTTCAACATGGGTGACATTGGTAAAGTGAACTATGTTTTAAAGTATGGATGGTCAGCCTCATACCAACCTTTCAGTAAAGGAAGGTTCATTTTTTTAAATACACATGCAGCCTATGTAAACACGAACCTCTACGCGTCTGCTTGTGAGAACACATTTTAAATAAATGTGAATGTTAATATATCTTTGCAACTAAGAATATACATAGACTAGGGGCGTTGCCCCTGGCTGCTACGCAGCCCAACCCCTTAACATTTGGTGAATGTGTATATTGCACATAGTTTCCTCGCGTTAAAATTCGGAAAACATGTAAAATAAAAACATGCAGCCTTTGTAAAAGAAAATCGACCACCCATAGTTTAAAAAATGGTTCACTTTGAAGATTTCAGCTGTGTTTCAGGGAAGATTGGCAAGAGTTGCAGGGCTTATATTAATTTGAGATTGGGTTTTTATGTTGTAAGTCAACATGCATTATGTGTAAGCGCGAACTTATAAATGTCTGCTTGTGGGAATGCATTTAATATGAATCTCGATTGGTATGTATCTTTGCAACTTAGATTATAGAACTTAACAAAATAATTTCCTTGACTTATAGGTTAGTATGTGGCTGACCACCCATACTGTAAGAATGGTTTACAATGAAAATTTTATCTCTGTTTGAGGAAAAGTCGGCAAGAGTTGCAGGGCTTATGTTCATTTGAGATTAGTTTTTTATTTTATAAGTCCACATGGGGCATTTGTAAGCGCGAACTTATACCTGTCTGCTTGTGGGAATGCATTTAATATGAATCTCAAATGGTATGTATCTTTGCAACTTAGATTATAGAACTAAACAAAATAATTTCCTTGACTAAAAGGTTAGTATGTGGCTGACCACCCATACTGTAAGCAATGGTTTACCATGCAAATTTTATCTCTGTTTGAGGAAAAGTCGGCAAAAGTTGCAGGGCTTATGTTCATTTGAGATTAGTTTTTTTTATTTTGCAAGTCCACATTGGGCATTTGTAAGCGTGAACTTGTACCTGTCTGCTTGGGGAATGCATTTAATATGAATCTCAAATGGTATGTATCTTTGCAACTTAGATTATAGAACTAAACAAAATAATTTCCTTGACTAAAAGGTTAGTATGTGGCTGACCACCCATACTGTAAGCAATGGTTTACCATGCAAATTTTATCTCTGTTTGAGGAAAAGTCGGCAAAAGTTGCAGGGCTTATGTTCATTTGAGATTAGTTTTTTTATTTTGCAAGTCCACATTGGGCATTTGTAAGCGTGAACTTGTACCTGTCTGCGTGTGGGAATGCATTTAATATGAATCTCAAATGGTATGTATCTTTGCAACTTAGATTATAGAACTTAATAAAATAATTTCCTTGACTTATAGGTTAGTATGTGGCTGACCACCCATACTGTAAGAATGGTTTACAATGAAAATTTTATCTCTGTTTGAGGAAAAGTCGGCAAGAGTTGCAGGGCTTATGTTCATTTGAGATTAGTTTTTTATTTTATAAGTCCACATGGGGCATTTGTAAGCGCGAACTTATACCTGTCTGCTTGGGGAATGCATTTAATATGAATCTCAAATGGTATGTATCTTTGCAACTTAGATTATAGAACTAAACAAAATAATTTCCTTGACTAAAAGGTTAGTATGTGGCTGACCACCCATACTGTAAGCAATGGTTCACAATGCAAATTTTATCTCTGTTTGAGGAGAAGTCGGCAAGAGTTGCAGGGCTTATGTTCATTTGAGATTAGTTTTTTTTATTTTGCAAGTCCACATTGGGCATTTGTAAGCGTGAACTTGTACCTGTCTGCTTGTGGGAATGCATTTAATATGAATCTCAAATGGTATGTATCTTTGCAACTTAGATTATAGAACTAAACAAAATAATTTCCTTGACTAAAAGGTTAGTATGTGGCTGACCACCCATACTGTAAGCAATGGTTTACCATGCAAATTTTATCTCTGTTTGAGGAAAAGTCGGCAAAAGTTGCAGGGCTTATGTTCATTTGAGATTAGTTTTTTTATTTTGCAAGTCCACATTGGGCATTTGTAAGCGTGAACTTGTACCTGTCTGCGTGTGGGAATGCATTTAATATGAATCTCAAATGGTATGTATCTTTGCAACTTAGATTATAGAACTTAATAAAATAATTTCCTTGACTTATAGGTTAGTATGTGGCTGACCACCCATACTGTAAGAATGGTTTACAATGAAAATTTTATCTCTGTTTGAGGAAAAGTCGGCAAGAGTTGCAGGGCTTATGTTCATTTGAGATTAGTTTTTTATTTTATAAGTCCACATGGGGCATTTGTAAGCGCGAACTTATACCTGTCTGCTTGTGGGAATGCATTTAATATGAATCTCAAATGGTATGTATCTTTGCAACTTAGATTATAGAACTTAATAAAATAATTTCCTTGACTTATAGGTTAGTATGTGGCTGACCACCCATACTGTAAGAATGGTTTACAATGAAAATTTTATCTCTGTTTGAGGAAAAGTCGGCAAGAGTTGCAGGGCTTATGTTCATTTGAGATAAGTTTTTTATTTTATAAGTCCACATGGGGCATTTGTAAGCGTGAACTTATACCTGTCTGCTTGTGGGAATGCATTTAATATGAATCTCAAATGGTATGTATCTTTGCAACTTAGATTAATGAACTAAACAAAATAATTTCCTTGACTAAAAGGTTAGTATGTGGCTGACCACCCATACTGTAAGCAATGGTTCACAATGCAAATTTTATCTCTGTTTGAGAAGAAGTCGGCAAGAGTTGCAGGGCTTATGTTCATTTGAGATTAGTTTTTTTTATTTTGCAAGTCCACATTGGGCATTTGTAAGCGTGAACTTGTACCTGTCTGCTTGTGGGAATGCATTTAATATGAATCTCAAATGGTATGTATCTTTGCAACTTAGATTATAGAACTAAACAAAATAATTTCCTTGACTAAAAGGTTAGTATGTGGCTGACCACCCATACTGTAAGCAATGGTTTACCATGCAAATTTTATCTCTGTTTGAGGAAAAGTCGGCAAAAGTTGCAGGGCTTATGTTCATTTGAGATTAGTTTTTTTATTTTGCAAGTCCACATTGGGCATTTGTAAGCGTGAACTTGTACCTGTCTGCGTGTGGGAATGCATTTAATATGAATCTTAAATGGTATGTATCTTTGCAACTTAGATTATGTAAAGAAATACACAAAATAATTTTCTTGACTTATAGGTTGGTATGAGGCTGACCACCCATACTTTAAAAAATGGTTTACTTTGCAAATTCACCTTTGTTTCAGGGAAGGTTGGCAAGAGTTGCAGGGCTTATGTTCATTTGGAATGGGCTGTTATGTTGTAAGTACACATGCAGCATATGTAAGCGGGAACTTATACATATCTGCTTGTGGAAATGCATTTAATATAAATCTTAAATGATATATATCTTTGCAGCTTAGATTAGATTAGATTAGAACTTATACATGTCTGCTCGTAAGAATGCATGTAATATGAATCTCAAATGTTATATATCTTTGCAACTTAGATTACAGATTGAAATCCATTTTTATTTGGCTTTTTTTTATTTTTAATTTGCATGAAATAAAAGAAAATGTAAAAAAAACTTTTACGTTTTGCCGCTAGATGTCAATATTGTTCCATACATTTTTAGTATGAACAAACAGATTAATTCCTAAAATTTTTCATACATTTGTAAACACACACGCGTAAGCTCGCCGCATTGCAGCATATATACAAAAATTAATTTGCTATAGAGCATGAATGTGTTTCATCTGCTGTGATGGCATTGATTTTGAAAATCGAAACTCGACGACGAATGACGACGACGAAGGGCAATATAATAAAGGATTGGTTGATTAAAAAAAAAGCATGAAGTGACCAAACTGAGAAAAAGAGGAAAATGTATGCAAGAGAGTTACTAACATTTTTGTTTTTCTTATAAAAAACATATTGACAATAAGTATTCCTTGACTTATAGGTTATTATGAGGCTGATCACCCATACAGTAAAAATGGTTCAATTTGCCAATATCACACCTGTTTCAGGGAAGGTCGGCCAGAGTTGCAGGAATTATGTTCATTTGAAATTGTTTCTTTTTATTGTCAGTCCAAATGCGGCATGTGCAAATGCGATCTTATCCGTGTCTGCTTATGACAATACATGTAATATGAATCTTAAATAAAATATATCTTTGCAAAAACAAGATTATATACAAAGGCTTCAAATATTTTTGTTCATAAATTGACATTAACAATACTGGTGCTTTTTAGAGCTCGAACCCCTTGAAGCCCTTTTCTCTCATGTACATGCAGTTTGTCGTTTACCGTGCGCTGTATTTAGTGCCATTTTAAAATTTCCAAAATCTATGAGAAAGGTATGGATGGACCAAATTTCCGAAATAGCGAATGAATGGGATATCCAGAGTCATAATACAAGGAGAGCTTGTATAAAAAAGGTTATGACTCTGGATGAAATGCAAGAAGTACGATAGGACCGAAAAAAATGGCGGCTGATCTGTAATGTAGGCGGCTAAGGCCAAGAATCAATTTTGATTTTTATAGATGTTTTGTAGATTTTTTAGTGTTTGTTTGTATAACTGGATGTAATTAATTGCTTGTATTCCTTGACTTATAGGTTGGTATGAGGCTGACCACCCATACTGTAAAAATGGTTAACTTTGCCAATGTCACCCCTGTTTCAGGGAAGGTCAGCAAGAGTTGCAGGGCTTATGTTCATTTGAGATTGGGTTTTTATATTGTACATAGGTCCACATGCGGCATGTGTGAGCGCGAAATTATGCGTGTCTGCTTGCGGGAATGCATTTAATATGAATCCAAATGATACATATCTTTGCAACTTAGATTTAGATCTCGCAGCGTAAAAGTCAATTCCTAAAACGTAAAATGTTTTCAGGGACTTGTAAGTAATATTTTGCCTTGACATTTAGCACCAAACTGCATATATTGTTTAATTTTAATATTTTGGTATTTAGTGCCTTATCTAATTCCTTGACTAATAGGTCCCCCATGCTGTAAAATCTTGGTTCACTTTTGTCAATGTCCCCCGGTTTCTGGGAAAGGCGGCAGGAGTTGCAAAGTTTATCTTCATTTGAGGTTTGGTTTACTTTATATGTACACACTACACATGCACCATGTGTTAACGCGAACTAAGATGTGCCTGGTTGTGGGCATGCATTAAACATTAGCTTTGCAATTTGGATTATAGATAGATCGACCGTACAAATATTGATCAAGTATAATCAGAGTGCAGACATTTTTTTCTTTTTTTTAAGAAATCCTGTGCGGGAGACTCCCTAGATTCTGGAGACTCTAGTGGTCTATGACACTTGTTGTAGTGCCGCAGAGGTGTACGAGTTTGGTCGTCGCGTCAATACTCAAGCAAGACCCAGTTGCTGTAAAGCTGGATGGACCTTTGGTGACCGGTCGTTGGTAAAGGTTTATGAATTTTTCAACCCCGAAGAGCAAATTTGAAAATATAAATGGTATGTTGTTTGTGCTCCGCCGGGATTCGAACCCACAACCTTCCCATTCAGACATTTTGTTTATTTAGCTAACTTTGCTTCTCATTATTTCCACCATAACCAGCCCCTCTCTCAGGGAAGCTCGGAAACAGCTTCAGAGAATCAGTTGAGCGGTCTAGGAGTCCATAGGGGGCACACCTACATACATTTGGTGATATTTGATAAAGGACGGACTAAGCTACGCTTAAAGGGGTAACTTATTGCCGCATACACCTCTAAAGAGTTACATGTGGCGATTGTAACCTTTTTGTTTTTACAGATAAGGGGCCGGCATTACGCCAACCACTTCAGTTAAAGTGGGGGTTTCTCAGCTTCGGAAGGAGCTAGTATTCTTTTCTTGTGAAGTGAGAGTAAACCTTGCTGGTATTTTAGTTTGGGTTTGAAATAAACACCGAAACGCAACATCATTTCTGACACCCTCGGTGGGATTCGGACCCGAGCTGGCGGCATGGAATGCAAGCACTATACCAACTGAGCTATCGATCAAACGAAGGAATGCTGGAGGGAAAAAATTCTGGTAGTCTCATGGCAATCTATGAATCAAGCAGTTCGGGGAGCTGGTACTCATTCCTTGTGAAGTCTGAGTTAGTCTTGCCGTAATTGATTTTGGGTTTCGTCGAAACGGGAAATAATTTCTTGGTGGGTTTTGAGCCCAAGTTTTTAGGCATGGAATGCAAGCACTCTACCAACTGCAGATGCTTATTTTATGTACAATCGATTCGTGAGTTATGTTAAAATTTACCACAACAATCAGATAACAACTGTAGTCACATACCTTGAACGCCATTTTATGCAGAGTAATGTATTTCGTAGCGGGTAGTTTGCAGGGATCGCAGGCTGTCGATTGACTGTTGGTGATCGGTCAGGGAGGGTGACGTTTTATAGCGAAATGCGCGCACCCGCCCCGCCAAAATCCTGACCATATTTTGGTCGCCAAACACCCCTGGGCGTCGCACTGTTATATTGGCAATAGCAATCATACGCCAACCTGCAAAGCGCGCGCTGGGCAGGCCGCACAGTGGGTTAGATACGAGCACGTATGACTCAACACTAATTTGTAGTTTGTATTTTGCACATGTGAAAGACCGTGCTAAAAAAAATGTAAAATAGTTTTTTTTATGCGTGCACCTACTTTGTCATAAATGCGTGTAACAATTGTCTATTTCGATGCCTGAAAGGTAAAATTAATAAGTGACATATTAAGCTAAACAAAGGTCTCTCAGAAAAATGCACGTTTTTTTCTATTTTCTACGAAGGAAAACACTAATAGCAGTGTGAAAATCATGTAGCTTAGAAGTTGTTCGTGAGCACTACCTTATAATTAGTTAACTTAATATGAGTTGTTTCTCCCAATTAAATGTTGCATCCACGATTTCTCAAATCAGTGGATCAGCACTTATTCAGTTGTGGAAGGTAGATGCGCTTGAGATATATTGAGGAAAATGCTGACATTTATTCCGATAAGGGATGATCGTGCTTAAAAAGAAGGTTGGGGAAAGTATAACGGAAGAGGTAGAGAGATGGTAAAGGTAGATTGGATTAATCTGAGATATTAGGACAGTAGGGACTTATGGGTCTGAAGCGTGGACAATGACTGAAAATCTGCAGAAATGCCGGATAGGTATGAGAAGATAGTGGCAAGGAAAATTCTGAGGCCCGTGAATTATGGCGAAACCTAGAGAATAAGATACAAAGTAGAGCTGTATACCATCTGTGAGGCTCCCAGACTCTCTGTATATGCTAAATTAAACAGGCTAAGATGGGCCGGACATATACAGAGAATGCCGTCTTCACGGGTACCAAAAATTATCCCTGACGGACATCCGAGTGGGAAAAGAAGAGTTGGCAGACCTAGGCTGGGATGGGAGGATGAGGTAAGGAAAAACGCAAACCAACTACTGCAGGAGACAGACTGGAAAGCCGCAGCGGTAGACAGGAGGCAGACGCGTAGAAGCAAAAGTAATTATTTCAAAGTGAAACAAAACACTAATTTCTTCCTAACACTAAATCCACCCTAAAAAATATACTAATTTCTTCCTTTTCATGTGCATAATAAAATAGTTATATTAATCATGTACAAATGAAACACAAAGTTTTTCTTCACGAGTTGATTTATTTCCTCGAGCGCTTTCGATGCTATCACATCATTATCATATAAACTTTCGTAAAGAAATACAGACGCATAGAATAAGAAGACGAATAAAAGTTTCGTAATGACATACTTAATCTAAAAAAACATTAGAAATATTGAAGTTCTATTATTAATATCTGCTTGAAATTATTGATAAACATGTCAAACGACCATAGTTCCAGTTTGATTTTAAGGATACACAGCAATTGAAAAAAGCTTTTTTTTGCTATTTGATCTGCATATATGGCAGATAGCAAAGATTGCAAATCTCTAAGCGCCACGAAGCTCTCATGTAAGATTAATATTGTGTTGACTGACAGGCCACTGACCATGTTATACAGTAAACAGCACCCCGAGTACACAACTTACTCGTCAACTCAACCATAACGCTCACCAAAAAAATCAAGCACACTAAAACAGCACCTCCTAGTGAGTGCTTGAGCTTCTACACATTTTTGCTTTAAACGGCTTAATCGAGTCTCAACGAAAAGATTAATAGTTGTGTTTTAGTATAGAGCAAATTAATTACTAACATGTTAATTGTCACGATATGTCGTTTGTCATACTTTGCGAAGCCTTGGCAGACATTTAAGAAACGCTTTTTAATTAATTGCTTAATTGTTAATTCGAGATTAGTCGATATTTTTTTTCAACATAATTGGGTCATAGGTGAAATGTTTCATTGTTGTTGGATTGTTGTCGGCTTGCTTTTAGCCATACAAGGTAAGCAGAGTAAACATGCAGCTTATACGAATGTGCAGAATATATTTTTGGTCGGCTTATTTCTTAAATTTCGTATGTAGGTACATTAAAATTAATATAATATTTTATTAATAAATCAGTTCAATCGACAATTGCCTACTACTCAACCATTCGAATCCACAATATAAGTTTTGACAATTTAGACTCATATTTAATGCATGACTACCAGCAGGCACATGTAGGTTCACGCTTACACATGCAGCTCGTGTAGGTACATACAAAAAAAAATGCATGAAAATAAATTTGTAACTCCCGGCGCTTTTCCGTGAAACTGGGATGGTATTGGCAAAAGTGGAACAAGTCTGTACAGCGTGGGGGGTCAGCCTCATTTCAACCTTTTAGTCCAAGAACACAAACAAAAACGGTCAAGTGAAAAACTTAAAATCAAATTAAAATTAAAATTGGTTGAATAAAATTTTGTATAGATTGGTAAAACAAAGGGTTGAAAAACTGATGCGCAGAACAAATTTGAGAGATATAAATATATAAGATGGTCAAATGATGCAAAACAAATTAAAATAAAGTTAAAGACAAAAATGTGTGAAAGACGAAAGAATAGATGTTTGCCGATGAATGGATACAATGTGACTAAAAAATATTTGTTGCATATTTAAAAATACCAAATTAATTAAATGTAACATTTAATTTAAACTTAGTATAAGGTATAATTATTTTGTATAGCCTTAATTTATTTGATAGCGATTCTTTGAATTCCTAGTTAAAAAATAAGAAGACGGTAATTATATTGTCAAGTATGGGTAATTGTTTTAAGGCATCTGTATCTGTATGCGGTATAATATACTGC
Organism: Agapetus fuscipes; assembly: GCA_951799405.1. Lineage (NCBI taxonomy): Eukaryota > Metazoa > Arthropoda > Insecta > Trichoptera > Glossosomatidae > Agapetus > Agapetus fuscipes. The sequence goes on from OX637336.1 coordinate 10,923,081, forward strand.
CCGCATTATCATTAGGTCAAAGAATTAACAATAAAATAATCGACGACCTGTGATAGCATAGACCGCGCGTCACAAACAAATCCGATGTATTGCAGCTTTCAGGAAAATTAATAAACGGCACTAAAGAAAATAAGGACTTTTAATTTGTTTAAGTGTTTAATATTTTTTAAATTAATATATTTATTGCTGGTAGTTATACACTCAAAGGTATTAAATTGTCGACATACATTACATTGACAGTACAAAAATAAGTTTTTCATCTTCCGTTGAAAAGCCACCTGATTTTTTCCTCTATTCAGCCATCATTTCATGGCCTCAAATACCAAGAACTTGATTATCATTGCTACAATCCATAATTTTTTTTAACTCAAGTTAAAATTGAAAAAGTATAGTAACAAAAATCTATTAAAAAGACTTACAGCTATCCAAAATAAGATAAATAGTTTCTTTTTAATGGAATCCAGTACAATTTTCCGTCTTGTTTAACAAAAATCTTACTGAATTTTGGGCAATACCTGAGCCTGTGGACTCAATGGGCATCGATAGTTCTAACCACAGATCTTCTAACCGTATCTACTTGAAGGTGGCAGGTAATAAAACATGGCGGTGCATAAACAGCTGATTGCTGTACCATACGAATTGTATTAAAAACATGCGTACAGCAATCAGCTGCTTACACGCCGCCATTTATTATTGCTTAACATCTTCAGATGTATAAGAAAAGCTCTACCGACGCTCATTGAAGCCTAGCCAGGTGACCAGGTGTCAAGTAAACCATCAGCTGCAGTCATTCTAATGCTTCAAATTTACATCCAGCACGCCTTATCATTGAAGTATTGTATCTTTTATAAATGATAATAGCACATACAGACCCAACAGCCTTCACATCCTAACACTTCTTGGTACTAAACAATAATAATTACACGAATTTTCACAATAAATAACCTTCACAAGTAGTAGGACCTCCCGGACTCTCAAAACCAGAAAATAGATTAATCAAGACGTTGATTACACGTATGTTTTAATCTCGTGTACCTGCAGGCAACGCTTCTTCAGACAATAAAGAGCCTGGGAAAATATGGCTCATTTCGATGAATCAACATCATTACTTTTGTAGCAGGTCAGTGGCTCCAAAACTGTGGTGCGTGAGAATAATTTATACATACATGCCATGCAGTGATGCAGCATGTAAGTATAAAAGTTTCGCCGTAGAATGTGCATAGAATTAGATGGAGTAAGTAAATTATTGATACTGTTAGAACGCTTCGGTATTTAGAGCTAGGCCCGGATTTAGGGCAGTTCGTGTGGTGTGACCGAACCAAGACTTCCACTCCCAAGGGGCCAAAAAAAACTTGAAATTTTTATTCAGTTCCCAGGTCTTTGCCGGCATTTGTGACCCAGAGGCCCCGCCCCGATTGCAGACTAATTTTCACAAAAATTTCAACAAAAATATCTTTGGAGGATAAGTCTTATAATGCATACGTGGCTAACGACCCCTCCAGAGTATAAAAAATATTGTATGAAAAAAATAGGTGAGGGGGGGGGGGGTATTTTTTATGGAGAAGGGCATATAAAAGGCCCCGAGCTTTTCCCGCACCAGAAGGGTTAATCCGCGCCGGTTTTAAGCTTTTGGCGTAAAAAATACTTTTCCTGTCCGAATATTCGAGGATTCAGCTTACTCCATCTAATTTTTTTCTCCTTAACCTACTTACAAGGTTTTTCTGCTATTCTGGATATTAAACCAAGCCCAGAAATTGCTTGCGAAGGCAATCACGTATTGCCTACCTATTAGGTGCACGTGCCTGTATGGGATGCACACCCCTGTCTCTGGTATATTTAAATCAACAATATAATCAAAGTGGTTCTTGGTCAATAAATGTTTAGAAACCACCGAGATGGGCCAATAAATTCTGCGTTATAATGTCATGCTGACTATATTTTCGACTGGTCATAAAATGCTTCCTAGCATATTACGTACTAAACCTTCAACGTAAGCCTCAAGGCTACATTTTAGGGATTTCGCATTGTTCAGTCTATAATTTGTTTGTTATGCATGAATCTTCTTTCAAATAAATCTTACTTGACATATTGCGTACATTGAATTTTATTCGCAACTTTTTTAAATGTTACTGCTGTTGAAATTTTCGATATTTATAAGATACTTGTTTAAACATTTTCTAATCGATGCTCTTTATTTATCATTAGTTGCAGAAAATTTCCACATTTTTTTAAACAAAATATGCATGCGTTTAAGGGTGTGCGTATTGACTTTATGAAGGTTCGTTTTAAATTAATAATGTACTCAAAGATTTTTTTTCATGAGTTGATTTATTTCCTCGAGCGCTTTTAATGCTATTACACCTTATCAAGAGAACAACAATCAACTATCAACAATGTAATTGGGAAAATAACACAACCATAGTATATTAGTATTATTACTTGTTTTTTTTTGTATTTTCCTGTATTGTTGAATAAAGGTTTAAAAAAAGTTTAATAGTATGATAATATCGAAAGCACTCGAGGAAATAAATCAGCTCGCGAAGAAAAACTTTGTGTTTTAATTTTACATTATCAATTCAAAATGTGTACGAATTCCATAAAAAAACATGTATGATAATTGCAAATATTGATTTTGATTTAATTCTTAAGTCTTATTATTTTTTTTTAACGTGCTAAGTATACCATATTGCGTCAACGTAATATTAATCAATATATTAATGCTTACTTGTCAATCAAAGGTATTTGCATTAACCAGGTTACTACATACGTCTGAATGTGGATATTTGGTGCAAGCCAGAGACAATTGCGTTATAATCATGCACGCAAATATGTAAGTGGTGGCAAAAAAATAATCACTCAGGAGGCTGTACACACCATGACAGCTCAGTAGTAGCAAGTAAGGCATTTCTGAAACAGAAAAAATCAAACGGTTTGAAATTTGGGGAAGATTTATCTTTTTATACTTGATCGTATGTGTTAACTGTAAATTTCTTATTAATATCAAGAGACGACATGAAATACAAAGTAAAAGCTCAATGTTTCTGAACTCACAATTTATCTACATTTAAAGTGAAGAATATTATGGATCAAAGACCATAAAAAAATCTCGATGTTCAGTGTTAAGGTGGACCAAAACCTTCCTAGAATATATAATAGGTATTTTCAATAAAAAAAAAACATAGAACTTAAGTTTTATGACGGAATTGAATTCTAAACTGAATCTTTTACGACCGTAAACTTAATGAAGTATTAATTACCGTTTATTTTTTTATTTGTTATTCCAGAAGATTCTGAACGTACCTGGCCTCATAAACGTGTGACTTTTTCCCGCTAAAAGAAAAAATATATCATTTTGTCGGGCATGTGGTAGATTTGAGCACACACATTCAACAACTAATGCATTCTGTACCCACCTGGTGTGAAAGGCTGCGCAGATAGAGAGACATGTGTTTAAATGGTTTAGCACATAATAACAGATATTTCGGTTTGGGCAGCTAGTTACGAATATGTCTAACAATTTTGCGCGGTCCACTTTTGAATTGAGAACTTTGACGTTTCGTAACACAGACTTCCTCGTCTCTGCCTACCGAGAACTTCTGTTTGCAAGGACGTATACATGAGAGGGGCATGCCAATATAGATAATTTGCCCTTTTACGCAACGAAACTAAGCTACACACACAGTGCAACTTTTCGTTGCGTTGACGCCGAAGAAGCAGTGGAATAAGAAGAGCATGTGGCGTATGGATTTTTTTTATTTTTACAGAGACGGGACCGGCCTTACGCCAACTGTTTAAGTTGTCTATAAAAACAAATAAGTAAGACGTATAGAATCAAAGGTGGTGAGCTAGGATTCTAATCGAATACAAGATAAATAAGTATCAGGAAATTATTGAAATTCATGAAAACACAGAAATGTACTGGTAAATGTACTCATTTACTGGAATCCAGGGGTGTGTGTCTCGACAGCCATCGGTAGATCTTACCATACCTATTTGAAGTACGGACGGAATAAGCATGCATACACGTATTAAGTTCGCGCTTACACATGCCGCACGTGGACCTACAATATAAAAACCCAAATCTCAAATGAACATAAGAAATGCGACTCTTGCTGAGCTTCCCTGAAACAGGGGTGACATTGGCAAAGAAAACAATTATTTTACAGTATGGTTGGTCAGCCTCATATCAACCTATAAGACAAGGAATAAAAAAATGAAAAAAAAACCATCAACTAAGGTGAACTGATGATGATATGACGCAGCTTAACTGATGATGATATGACGCAGCTTAACTGATGATGATATGACGCAGCTTAACTGATGATGATATGACGCAGCTTAACTGATGATGATATGACGCAGCTTAACTGATGATGATATGACGCAGCTTAACTGATGATGATATGACGCAGCTTAACTGATGATGATATGACCTACAGCATTCGTGAACATCAACCTGACATTTCTTTATTTAAAGTAAATAAAAATCTGCTTTATTCAATTATGAATTCGTATTGACTTAGATCTCATAATTTTGAATCTTTCGGTTAAAATCAAGAAACAATTTTGAATGCATGCTTTATTTACTTTGAAATTTAATTTGGCTGCTCACGTATTGCACCCTCCGCGTGACCAAGCTGGAATAAACTCTCTTCCCGACCTTCCTTGAAGCAGGTTTGACATTGGCATAGTGAAAAAAAATCTAGAACATGGGTGGTCAGCCGCATACCAAGCTAAGGAACATATACAATAAATACGATCAATAAAAAATAAAGACTTTATTATTATTATTAAACCGCCATTTGAAAATAATACCTACGCCTATGAAAAGTTGTAGTATTTTGAAAACATGAGCTTACATGCAGCATGTAGGTGAAACTGTATTCTGTCAGCGATGTGGACGAACAGTCGATGATTGTTGAAAAATCAATCAAGGCGCGCTGTGTTATAACATTTCTACGCGAAAAGGAATTCGCATATCAGCTGCATACATGTGTGCGGAGCAATGGAAGTCAGTGAAAGGGAAATTAAATAAATGGCTGGCGATGCATTTGTTCAATTGCATTTGAAGATTTTTAAATGCAAAGTCCGTGTTCATATTAATAGACGCAGCAAGCTTTTACTTTGTTTCCGAGCTTTATATACAATACTTTACAAAGGCAGGCAACGCAACTCCCAAAACGCAACTAGGCTTCACACATTCTTCTTACGTGTTGTCACTGAAGGCTCTGCAAGTGGCAAGTGTAACCTAGTTTTTTAAGTAAGTGCGGCAGCCATACGCACACCACTTTACTTGAAATGGGAGTTTCTCTGCACCCGAGGGAAAAGGGTTCACATTTCTTATGAAGGCTGAGAAAATGTTGCGGATATTTTGATGTTGGGGTTGGAATAAACATCGAGATAGGTAGGTACTCATTTTTGACCCCTTGCCCGGGATCGAACCCTCAGAATCAGATGATGCTGCTAGTGACTTGAAGTGACTTGAAATGGTTTCCATAAGCTCTTGGTTATTTAGGGGACAACAATGGAGTCGGAACAAACATAACAAAAAGGAAAAATGCTGACAAATATTTTTTTATCGGTTAATAAGGACAGCAGTCCCACATGTGTTCTGTGTTCTGTGTCCCAAATGTGTTCTTTGCCCGCTGAAAAAATAATGATAATTTATGTTATCAGTCTATTCCTTCACATTCTAATTGTGAAATTGGCAAACTCAGTTTAAAATAATTAAGACCTTATTCCCAAAAACGAAATTTCAGACATTTTGATTTTCGATGAGTTTTTAATTTTGTTTGTGCAACTTATAGTATTGCCAATTATTGTAAAATAAGTTCAAACTCTGCATGCGGTTTGCTTGACCGCAGGAAGTCATGTCCCATACATGAAGTATCGCAATGCTTTATTTTGCATGCCAGTAATATGTTGTGACAGCGCTTTCATGGGAGAGAACACAAAGCAAGACCTTAATTTGGAGACATACCCGACCATCCATAAAGTATCGGAAATATTACCAAAACCACAATCATTTACTTGTCTGCAAATTATAAAAGTTCACAATTAAAACCAGTAAATTTTGTGATCGAGATTAATTTCAGTATGGTGTTTACTTCCAGTTTGTTAGTAAATAAGAATCGGACGAAGAAGGCGCCTTCTCACAGCCCTGTCCCTAAGGATTGCAAGATGAACAGGACTCACGATGCGCCAGGAAGGTCTCCTGCATACTGTTATAATTTTACCGGGTTAAATTGAACAAAAATTGCAGTTATTTATTTTGCACAATTCATTTTAAGATACGGTTCGTACATAGACATGCTTTTGAACTTTATAGCTCGATAGCTTGGATACCGGTCTGGCTACAGAGTATCTTTGTCTCAGTTTATAGGTGAGAATAAAGGTTATTCTCCAAATATTGGGGACTGGCATATGTGAGATTTCGACAGAATATTCTACTTAGAATATTCGAGTAAGCCCTCGCACAATCTCAAACAAATACAAATATTTAAGTACCTACATCTAGAGACTTCACAGACTTACACAAATACATCTCACAACAACTCACCTAGACACACAATTACACATTCGCAACCATACAATGACCGGTCCGTAGTCCAGGTGGTAACACTTCGGACTCGTAACTGGAAGGTCGTGGGTTCGAATCCCAGCAGAGCACAAAAAATATAACATTTATATTTTCAAATTTGCTCTTTGCTGGGTTAAAAAATTCATAAAGCTTTACCAAAGACCGGTCATCAAAAGGTCCATCCAGCCTTACAACAACTGGGTCTTGCTTGAGAATTGGCGCTTTCTACAGCGATGACCAAGCTCGCAGAGGGCTCTTGAGGTGTGATACACACAAAAACAGCGCTCACCAAATAAATCAGCCTAATTTTTTTTTTTTTTTTTTTAATACAATGATAAAAGGGATGATCGAGGGAGAAAACACCCCTAGTGTTCCTACAGAAAGCACTGGTATATATGTGCTCTTCCGTCTACGAGGAGCTCAACAGAATTGCCACGGGTTGTTAAATATATTTAAATAAGGGAGGTGGCATAACATAGCGCATAGAGGATTTAATGAAAAACAAATTTAAAAAATGACCGGTCCGTACTTTCAGACTCCTAAATGGAAAGTTGTAGGTTCAAATCCCAGCAAAGCACAAAAAATATGCCATTTATATTTTCAAAAAAGCTCTTCGCTGGGTTGAAAAATTCATATACCTTTACAAAAGACCGGTCAACAAAGGTCCATCCATCCTAACAGCAACTGAGTCTTGCTTGAGAATTGGCGCTTTCTACAGCGTCGACAGTGCTGGTAGAAGGTTTTTGAGGTGTTATTCACACAGAAAACGCACTCACTAAATAAATCATCCTAAAATGATTATTATTATTTAAATAATATCTATAGAAAAGGGTTATTTGACTAATAGGTTGGTATGAGGCTAACCTCCCATGCTGTACAAACTTTACCAATACCACCTAAATTTTAGGGAATGGCAAAGCTTATGTTCATTTGGCGTTTAGTTTATTTTGTATGTACACATGTAGCACTTGTAACATCGAACTTATGTGCCTGCTTGTGGGCATGCATTAAATACGAGCTTTAATTGTCAATATATCATTGCAGCGCAGATTTTAGATTACAGACTATTCACTATGGGCAACAACCTGTGACGTCATCCACGCGAGGGAAAATTGTGCCGACTCCGTTCTTGATTTGGCCCAGTTGCAGAGATTCATTTGAATAATTTAAGCATGGCGAATTATTTTTGAATAAATGCCACAACACTCGCAGAACAAACCGTTTCATTATTTCTAAATTTAATCAAGCCACATAAATAAAAAAATATTATTCAAAACAACAATTTACAAATGTTTTAAAAAGAGATTTCTAGAATGGGCGCGATAAATATCATTTAGCAACCATTTTTAATTGCGTTTAGATATTGGCCCGGAGCTTTTACGTTCTTCGTCTTCTTTTAGTGCTACTTCCAGCGAAGATCGCTAATCATTGTAATTTTTTGTTACTTGTAAATGTTTTTTGTTATTGAAGACTTTTCTGGGGAAGGGAAGACCCTACAATCTATAATCTAAGTTTCAATGATATATTTACATTTAAGGTTTCATATTCATTGCATGCCTACAAGCAGGTACTAGTTAGTCCGCGATTACACATGCTGCATATGTACATACAAAATAAAACAAACTTCACATGAACATAAGCTTTGCAACTCCTGCCACCTTTCTCTGAAACCGGGGGGGAATTGGCAAAGGTGAACCAATTTTTACAGCACGGGGGTTAGCCTCATACTAAGGTATTAGTTATGGTACATCGTGACAGAATAAAAAATGCATTTCCAAAAAAGAGTTTTAAGAGATACGATAGTATACGTGAAAAGCGTTGATTAAAAGATTCCCAGACCCTCAAAGTCGACCCTCAGTTCTACTATACAGTTTGTATGAAACGCCACGCAACTAAGCTACACATATAGTGTAACTTTTTGCCGCGTGATTCCCAAAGGGCTCGCATGTGACGAGTTGAATCTATTTATTTTTACAGGGGGCCGGCCTTACGCCAACCACTTCAGTGGAAGTGGGGGTTTTCCCAGCTCCCGAGAGGGCTGGTACTCATTTCCTGTGAAGGCTGAGTAAACCTTGCCGGTATTTTATTCTGGTGTTTGAAATAAACACCGAAACGGGAAATCATTTCTGGCACCCTCGGCGGGATTCGAACTTGAGCTCTCGGCATGGAATGCAAGCACTCTACCAACTGAGCTATCGACCGCACTGAAAAACATTAAAAAACAGATCAGCTGTTTACGCGCCACCATGTTTTATTGCTTGCTATCTTCAAATGGAAACGGTAAATTCTACCGACAACCATGGAGTCTAGAGGCTCTGAAGGCCTTTTTAGACCACTTTGGGAATCTCTGGTATAGATATAGAAAAATATAGATACTTTTATATGTAGTGAAGCAGAATAAGCACATTTAAGTATGACTATCGGGCCAACAATGTTTTGAGGCGCTGGTTGTGGTGCCATGATGACGTAACTAGCAATCCTAATTATATGGCGACCGATAAACATTTAATACATAGCCTTATCTGAGACGTGTAATTATTTAAAGCAGTGGCTGTTCAATGGAGTCGACACAAATAACATAGCCAAAAATTATAACAGATAAGTTAACCAATACTTTTTTGTTGGTTGCTAACAGCCCTTTTCACGAAGGTTTTTTTAAATAGATTTGTGAAGAAGAATGCAATTCACCAACCAATTTTGCCTGGCTAGCTGTCTTCATGCGAAAGCTTATCATGTTCAAAGTTATGGTCACATAAGCCATATGGGATTCGAACCAGCGTTATTCTGTTCCAAAAACACTAGTCAAGAATGGCGACTTGACTCTCTCGGCCATAACACCGACTATGTATATAGACAAACTATGACGTTTACCAGCCGAGGGATAAAATAAATTTGGAACTTTCTTTCGAATATACCATGTGCTACCCATGGCATTGCAAATCTACATGTGGTTGCTTGTGCTTGAGGTAAAAATTTAAATCCTTAAACAAATGAACATAAACTTGACATGAACATAGACCCCGCAAATCTTGCCAATTTCCTCTGTAACGGGGGTGGCATTGGCAAAAGCGAAACAATTTATACACTATTGTTTCGCTTTTGCCAATGTAGGATTTTTCTGAAAATGAGTCAAAATATAGAAATTATAAGATGGACTCATATGTACTGATGTGGATGTACTTACACGTATGGAAATTCAGAGAAAATGTTTTTTTTGTTTCCACGTACGTTTCCACATCTTTGATAGACTATTGAGTATTTGAAAAATATTCAGTGGACACGAACGAAAAGGTAAAAAAATAATTTCGAATTTTAAAATTTAAATTATCTAACTTCAACCCTCTTATGTAAAAACTTTTTGCAACAACAATTATGAAATAACGAATGTCTTTCTTTTCCTATTGGGTCATTCGTTATGGCTCCGGAAGCTGTTACATTTACACATTATACAAAATGATTAATTGGATCATCTTTAGAAAATAAACAATCAAAACATCATGAACATTAAATAATACAAACATTAAAAAATGCTGAATAAATAATTCCCAACGAATTAATCTAGTTGTTAGCTTTTAACTTTACGATGTAAGGACGTTTTTCAACCATAAACGAGACAGCGAGGTCTGTACAAACCTTCAGGCTTATGAAGCCAGTGTTTCTTTAATTAGCATGATTTTGCTACCTCAGTCTAACCACATCTACAATTCATCTCAAATATATAGTATTCTTACTTCTAAAAAGAAAAAATATTTATAAAGATGGCACATTGTTGAGAAATGTAAAAAATGTGCTTATGCAATTTTAAGGTTAGACAGATTATTTCATTTCCAGGAAATTTAGGCGAAAAAAAATTTATACCATGATTACAACAACCCTACTAAGTAACATGTAACTGAGGTGATGTTTTATTTTTATAAAACCCAAAAACTATATAATATCAATTAACAAACTCATAATCTATAAGCTAAGTTGCAAAGATATATGAACATTTAAAAATCATGTTAAATGTACGCCCACAAACAGACACGTGTAAGTTTGCGCTCACAAATGCTGAATGTGTACTTAGAAATACAAATTCCAAACCTCAAATGAACACAACCTCTTTTCTTTTAACATACAACTTTTGCTGACCTTCCCTGAAACAGGAGTGACAATGGCAAAGTGAACATTTTTTACAGTATATGTTGTTGGTCTCATCCAGTCTATAGGTCTTGAATTAATATTAATTTTACCACGTTAAGGCAAACAATACACACAATTTTAAGTTCTTAAAGTGTGAGCAGAGCTGCCTGAACATCGAAGGGTTAAGTAAAATATGTATGTGTAACATCAGTGACAGATGCAAAACTTTTATTTCCGAACCGTGATTAAGAGATCATCACGAAAACTGTTCTAATAAATTATGAACGAGGAGCTATTAATCTTTGTATTGTAAACATGCTTCCATTCCAGCGATCAATCTAAGTTGCCTTTAACATTTTTTAGCCATTGAGTCGGTCTACCATCATCTAGCGCACTTTGAACACCTGTCATCGCGGTGTATACAAATCAAGACAAAAAATAGAAAGGAAAAAAATGTTAATTAATTGTTTTACTCGATGATATTACATTATATATACCACGGTCCACGCGTTACACGCGTCACATGAAATTGAACGACAGTTCTTTATTCATAGATGGATTATTTTAATTTTCAAACTAGTTTAAAATCGATGATTATATCGTATGACACTTTTATTTTGTTTTTTAAGTTTTGGCAATTCACAAAGTGAATGTCATTTTTTCAATGATTCCACAAGATGTCTTTTTATGCGAAAACGATATTTTACAAATATATCAATATTAAAGAGATAAAAACAAGGTCTTCACCTATAATGTATAATCTAAGTTGAAAAATATATTGACATTTAAGGCTCATACTCAATGCCCACCCATGGGCAGACACTTGTAAGTTCACGCTTACACATTCTTGCATTTTTAAAAACTTGAAACCGGAGTGGAATTAACAAAAGTGAACCAAGTTTTTTACAGCATAGTAGCAGTTTCATACCAATCTATTAGTCAAGGATGATAATAAATGTTGACTTTCAGTTCTAATTTACATCATGTTACTAAATTGACCGATTAAGTATATCATTCGAAAACTTCAATATCAAATACATTTGTTATTATCAAGATCCATACTCAAAAAGCCAACAGCTTGTAATATATTCTTTAAATCCTTGTATTAAAGCCACTCACATTGGTTTTCTATTATTTCAGCATTTCCGTTGGGTTAAGAAAATCTACCCACTCTTTTCATTGTCTTACTTTTACATCAATAATAAAAAACCACTGTATTACGGTTATATAATATACCTACCAACTCCAAGAAAATATACATTTTTTCCTGAATTAGAAATCATTAAATATCAGAACGGCCAAGTCCAAGCAACTCAAACGCCTTGATTTTAAGTTCAACACATGCTGCCTCGTAATCTTAATATCGCAGGTTTAACTTAACAGAGTGGAGGCTATTGCAGCGTGGAGGGGACCATGAAGGGGTGTGTTAAGTTTCTGCAGACGCAGGGTGAGAGCTCGGACTCTCGCCCCGCTTGCAAAATCCTCGCCTATATAACGGCTCGACCACAGGCTCTATCATTCATTCAATCACTAGTCTTTGCATTCTAAGCAGTATCTCTTAGTAGGAAAGAGTCTAGGTCAATTAATAAAAATGGCATTCAAGGTATGGAATACAGTGTTTATAATTGTGCTTATTTTTTTTAACTTAATAGTACTTAATCGCACCATTTTTTCCTCTCAAATTTGACAAATCAAGTATAATGTTTTAGAGTAATAATAAAACATCAGCTCAACTAAAGTGGTTGGTGAAAGGTCGAACCCATTAACAATGAAAATAAAGAAGCCCTGAATCGCAACATATGATCCCTTTGGAGATAACACGGCTAGATGTTACATAACATATTAATATAGTTGCGTTTGTTTTTATAGAGACTTATAAAGTAATATCTTTTAGAAAGTATCGTACTTGTGTGAATAAAAAAGTATCCGAGTTTTTCTTGCAAAATAACAACTTTTTCCCCCCAAAACTTAAAAGTATAAATATCTGTTCTACTTAAGTAAAAGCTCTACGTTAACTTGGGATTTCACTCGGAGAGCTTTTTGCTTTGAACTACAATAAAATTTATATTCAGGTTTTTATTTTGCATTGTTGCTTTTTTTATCCAAAAGTGCGTCAACATCCTCTGCAAAAATTAAATAATTGTAAAGGGGAAATTCATCTTTACTTTTCAAGAATTTTAAAAGCTCGGAAGTTCAGAGTCAACATTGCAACAATTCTTACTTTGTACTTTCTTTTTAACTTCAAAAATAGTTATTTAGATATATTTAAAGCACATTCAATATCTAAAGGACGTTATACTTGACAATACAATACAAAGCGTTGAATAAAATCAAAAACATTGTAAGCTTTATGAGGAAAAAAACCTATTTCGCTTCGACTTTATGAAATTATTTTAAAAACCATAACAAAGCCATAACAAAACCATAACAAAACATAACAAAGCGTTATGTTTTGTGTCATGCTCTTTAATATTTGTCAAACACTTTATTGACTGGTGGATAACTTAGGTGAATGTTTGCTTACCATGTCAGAGGGCTAGAGTTCGATCCCCACCAAGGGAATCAGAAATGATTTCGCGTTTCGGTTTTTATATCAAATCTAAACCAAAAATTTTGCACCAGCAAGGCAGCAAGACTCAGCCTCTAGAAGAGATGAGAAACAGCTACGTCGTAATCTGGAAATACAAATATTCATGGGCAAATGGGGATACACTAAAATAATCAATAAACTGCAAAAAAATAGAAAACATGCAACAGTGATACGAGAAAAATCCGGCTTATTGTTGTATGAGGCGGTAGATTATTTTGTGTACATTTCTCTGCCTGTTTGTTTTGACTTGTAACATGGTGTTGTATTGCATGTTCTCCACCTATACCTTTGTACCTTTTGTTGTCCCCCAGCTGTCTATAGTCTCCATGGCCTGCCCGTATGTTAGCTCTAACATTCCTTTACCTCTTGTTGTCCCTCGGTTGTCTATAGTCTCCGTGGCCAGCCTGTATGTTAGCTCTAACACCCCTGTACCTCTTGTTGTTCGCCAGTTGTCTATAGTCTCCATGGCCTGCCTGTATGTTAGCTCTAACACCCCTGTACCTCTTGTTGTTCGCCAGTTGTCTATAGTCTCCATGGCCTGCCTGTATGTTAGCTCTAACACCCCTGTACCTCTTGTTGTCCCTCAGTTGTCTATAGTCCCCATGGCCTGCCTGTATATTAGCTCTAACACCCCTGTACCTCTTGTTGTTCGCCAGTTGTCTATAGTCTCCATGGCCTGCCTGTATATTAGCTCTAACACCCCTGTACCTCTTGTTGTCCCTCAGTTGTCTATAGTCCCCATGGCCTGCCTGTATGTTAGCTCTAACACCCTTGTACCTCTTGTTGTCCCCCAGCTCTCCATGCTGTCCTTGCTGCTGTTGGTGGTCGCGTCCATGGCGCAGCACCAGCAGTACCAGCAGCAGCACTACCAGGAAGAGGAGTACGGCCCCGCCAAGTACGACTTCTCATACGAGGTCAATGATGAGCACACAGGAGACGTCAAGAGTCAGCAGGAGAGCCGAGATGGCGACGTGGTCAAGGGCTACTACTCCCTCATCGACGCCGATGGCTACAAGCGCACCGTGGAGTATACAGTCGATGGGAAGAGCGGATTCGTCGCCACCGTCCACCGCGAGCCAGTGAACATCCAGCACGGACGCCCCATTCCTCAGCAGCAGTACCAACCCGCTCCCCAATACCAGCAGCGTATCCCACAATACTCCCACCAGGTCCCCCAATACCAAGTCCCAAAAGTCCAATACCAAGTCCCACAAGTTCAATACAAAGCTCCTCAGATCCAATACCAAGCCCCTCAAGTGCAATACCAAGCTCCTCAGGTGCAATACCAGGCTCCTAAGATCCAGTACCAGACCCCTCAGGTCCAGTACCAGTCTCCCCAGGTCCAATACCAGGCTCCCCGTGTTCAATACCAGGCTCCCCGAGTTCAGTACCAAGCCCCCAAGTATAACTACAAGCAATAAGCTGTTTTCTCGTTTCCTTCTCTCACCACCGCATCCATTGTAACATTGTAATGATTGTTATTTATTTTAATAAAATATAAGTTTAAGTTTTTAAAAGATATAAGCTTTTTTATTTATGCAGTTAATGAGAACATATCGAGGAACTTAGGTGATGAATATCGGTGTTATGGCTGAGAGGTAAAGTGGCTGATCTTTCTGGCGTATTTGGAATAGAATAACGTTGATTCGATCCCTGTTAGGGTCATTTGACCATAGCTTTGATCCTGGTTAAACAAACAATAATGAATTATTCATTGATGCTATTAATACCTGTTTCTTGCCAGGAAGATTAGATTGGTGAATTGCATTCCCCTTCATAAATCTATTTAAAAATTTTTAAAAATGAATGAAACTTCGCTGTGTGGCTTTCATGAAAAATGATAAGGTAAAGTAAACATTGTACCAAATAAGGCATCTTATGGGTACCAATATTAATTAATAGGAAACAAAATCAGCAGAGTCTTACGTAGGATATTTGTAAGCTTGGGATAAATATTATACACGGAAAACCCGAAAATGTCATTTTCAGTATTTCCGTATGTTAATCTATATTACGTTGCAAAGGTATATCAACATTAAAGGCGCATATTTAATGCGTGCCGACAATCAGACACATGTTAGTTCTTGCTTACACATGTGTACATACAAAATAAACCAAACCTCACAAGGCATTGACAAAGTGAACCAAGTTTTTACAACATGGGAAAGTCAGCTTCATATCAACCTATTAGTCAAGAATCTCATTTCTCTGAATTGACGCACTCGCTTCTAAGCCACTCAATTGATGATGTTGAAGGAAAGTGACCATCATCATGTAAAGCCTCACAAACACGCAGTGGCCTTACAGGGAATTTACAAAACCGCTAATGTCTAAGAATTACTATTATTATCATAGCGTTTTACTAAAAAATCGTGAAATAAAGACAGTGATTTCTAATATAACAAAAAAGAGCAATAAATGAAGTGCTCCTGTCTTACAAAAAAAGCGTTAAATTTTGCATACAAGGATGAGCTTAAATTTTTTTTCAAGAAAATGAAATAGATATAAAACCTGAAATAATAATGATAAGAAAAAAGATGGTCCGATATTGCTACGATAAAATTAAATATCACTGAATTTATTTTAGGAATAAAATATTCATTAAATAATGTATGAATTATTTTTAATGCACAATCAGTATTTTTCTCAATGAATTATCTAATTATTTATTTATTTTGTAATACTTCATTGAAATAGATTTATTGAACTTATTTTAAATTCTTTCGCTGGGCGTGTGTTAATTTAGGTATTAATTTTGTTTCTACACATGTAGCATGTGTCAGCGTAAACTTACACGATTTTGCGCGTGAGCATGCATTTAATATTAATCTGAAATGTGAGTTTGTCTTTGTAACTTAGTTTGAAAATAAAACCTAGCGATTTATAAGAATGTCGAGTGCTTTTGAAAGGAAAAAAAAACATAACTGAAAATTGATCTGAAATCTTTCCCATGTGTCGCTTATCAACACGAGTATTAGACAGAGTTATTTTAGGGTAAGGGCTGTCATCCTTATATCAGTCTAGAGCTCAGGACATATTTTATCTATGATCTAAGTTGCAAAGATATATATTCAACATTAAGTATTCATAAAAAATATATGTCCACAAGCAGACACAATATGTAAGTTCTCTGACACACGTTCTTAAAAAATTGAACCCAAATATTTACTTATGTTGTATAACTTACAATTTGTATACAACATAAGTAATTATACTGGAGAGCTGCTTTCCGGGATCTGTTGTCGTGGTCTGTGGGAGCTGGAGCTTCCGGACGTTTCACCCATATCTGCATGGACTTCTTCAGCGCAAAAGTGAAATGTAGAAGACGATGTTGAGGAATCTGTGAGAATGGAAGCTCCAGCTCCCACAGACTACGGCAACAGATCCCGGAAAGCAACTCTCCAGCATCATCAGCCGACCGTGTGAGCCTGAAACTCTCCATCTCTATAATCTAAGTTGCAAAGATTTATTACATTTAATATTCATATTATTATATTATATTATATTATTATATTATATTATATTATTATAAATGCATTCCTATAAGCAGGCACGTCTGCGTTCGCACTTACAGGTGCCACATGCGGACTTACAACATAAAAACCTAATCTGAAATAATCATAAGCCCTGCAACAAGAGTGACCTTGGCAAAGCGAAACATTTTTTACAGTATGGGTTGTCAGACTAATACCATCCTTTAAGTCAAGGAACAAACGTTATTAGTTATTAAGCTAATTTTCTACAAATATGTACCTAATGTTAAAAGAAGAAAAAACTATTATAAAAGTACGCCATCTTTTAATCATTCCTAGTTATTTTATCTCAAGCAAGTAATAAAGTTAATACTTGTAATACTAAACAAATTCCAACTCATGGTCGCTACCTCACACGTCGCTTTTTTTGTATCAAGTAGCCAAAGAAAAACATCTTACTAAGAGATTCTGGTGGTAACAAAAAATGTTTGGGCTTAGTTCAGTAGATGGCGATATCTTAAAATATACAACAAATTAATAAAGATAATAAAGAAGTACTTAAATATCACGAAAATAAAGTGGAAGATTGCAAATTTGGCAATGCCAATCGGAAGGTCGTGAGTTTAATTCCCGGCAGAGAACAAAAAATATCATTTAATTTTCGCTGCGTGGAAAATTCACGTGATTTTACCAAAAACCGGTCACTATTCACTACAGGTCTATCAAAGCCTTACAACAACTGGATCTTCCTTGTGTAATTGGCGCTATAGCGACGACCAAACTCGTAGACAGCTCTTGAGGTGTAACCGCTCATATTTATTTTTTCAATATCAATAATTTGGTCTGCATATTTGTGTTTTTTTTTTAGTTTTTGTTTCTGCACATTTTTGGTAAAAAGCTATAAAAACACAATAGCGCACTAAGCTACAGGGTAACTTCTTGCCATGTTCTCTCGGAACGGGTCTCATGTGGCGAGTGAAACTATTTATTTTTACAGGTAAGGGGGCCGACCTAACGCCAACCATTTCAGCTGAAGAGGTGGTTTCCCAGCTCTTAACTAAGCTACACAAACAGTGCAACTTCTTGCCGCGTTCTCCCCGAAGGGCCTTCATGTGACGAGTTGACTGGTACTCATTTTTTTTTAAGGCTGAGTTAACTTGCCGGTGTTTTATTTAGGGTTTGAAATAAACACCATAACAGAAAAAACATTTCTGTCACCCTCTGCGGGATTCGAGCCCGAGATCTCACTCTAACAGCTGTTGAACTATAGCTTAAGTTGAATACTTGGTGCTCTAGACTTGTTCATACACCCTTGAATATATTCGAGAGATAAATGTAATATGTTTGTCAGATTATCGTAATACCAACTGATTTAATGATTGATTTAACAGTAAGTGATAACATCAATGCATTTATTTTAAACAGTAGAACGCAACGCGACAAGCTGTCTGGCAGTTCTTGTGTACACTAACTCGAGTATCAAGCATTGCGTAAACTGGCCTCGGTAGCGTAAAATGAAAAAAATGTATGAAAACTTAATTACTCACTAGGATTGCCGTCGTAATTTCCATAGATTTTACGATTTACGCGATCGAGGCGAGTTTATGTAATGTTTTATACTTGGGGTACTGATTATGCAAACCATTAATTTATCTAACGTACATAACATGATATGACACAGAACATACAGATATATTACATTAGTAAGATGTTTTTTTTATTGTCGGCTAAATGGGCGAGCGGACAAGGCGGTGGTAATTTCACTAGCGTATGTTTGAAAAATAACAGCGCCGGTTCAACCTGAAATTGACAAGCCAAAAATGCATTTTTATATCTAATCTTCTTCATCTTTTTTTGGCAAATTTCCACGCAGAGCTAAGTGCGCACGTGTCGATTGAAAAAGTACAAACATAATATAATCAATTAAATATAGAAAAAAATCTTACCCAAATTCTGGTTCCATCAAGGTTTAATTAGCCTTTCAAACAAATGAAAATCTAATCCAAAAGGAACATGCTCAAACCCTCCTCGTACCCGTCCTGTATGTATGTGTCAGAAGCACCCACAGCACATGGACGCTCATGCAAAGCTATATATTTTCTCAAGTGGCGAAAGGCCACAAGGAAACTCCTTCTTATGATTAGGAATTATAAATGTTTTTAAAACACAGAGTTTTATTTTCACAAATTGAGTATTTATTTCACCGCGAGTACTTTCGACTTACATACGTCATGTTCAAGAGGACACTGTTACAAAATTGACAAGACAAAAAACATAGAGAAATGAGAAGGATGAGTTACGACAAAAAGGTACAATTACTAGGTAATAACAAAGGTGAAGCAGTAGGAATTTGAACATTGATCAAACTATCAGAATTAAAAATTTTGGGTTTATGGATTTCCAAAGTCTCGGGGGCAATTAGTTTTCTGCCCTTGCATCCGGAATGGAGAACCTTGACACCATCATTATTGAATGAGTGGTCATTTTCGATACAGTGGTCTGCCATCTCCGAATAATCCTTTTCATAATTAAGTAAATTATGGTAAGCATTAGGTTGGCTCCTTACCTGTGAAAAAAAATAGGTTTCACTAGCTACGAGTTGCGTTGTGGGGCATAAGAAAAAGTACATCACGTACAACAAAAGTAGGTCTATAGAAAGGTTTTGTCTAGACAGCTTCAAGAACGAAACGTTTGAAATAAAATAATGTAAGTTTATCCGCTCGGCTCCGCCCCCCAATGTTTCTGTGTACGCCATTGCCCAACACACTACGCTGTTATAATCTTTATTTTAAATCAATTTGTAAAAAAAATACTGTAGATAGGTACACGGCTTTGTTGTGACGAAATTCACAAAGACAGAAAACTAACAATATTATTCAATACTCCTTCTTCTTCCCTTTATGGATCTGTTGATCTGATTGTTTACATTTGGTCTCCTCTTGTGATACAGAAGACCCAGTTTTCCCATTTTTTAGTAGTTGGCATATAGACCGTCTGGTATCTCACATACAGCGTCCAGAACCGTATTTTCTTTCTACAATCATTGAATTATGCAATTACTTCATTTTTTATATATTCTTCTTAATCGTCATTTTTTTCCACTCTTCTTTGTCCGAGCAACACTCGTTGTATCCATTTCCTTCAACTTTTTCAATATTTTTAGTAAAATAAAATACCAGCAAGATTTACTCAGCGTTCACAAGAAACAAGTGCCAGCCCCCTCGAGAACTGGGAAACCCCCACTTCAACTGAAGTGGTTAGCGTAAGGCTGACCCCCATCCCTGTAAAAATAAAAAGGTTCCACTCTCCACATGCGAAACCCTTCGGGAATAACGCGGCAGGAAGTTACACTATATGTGTAACTTATTTGCGTTTTTTGTTTGCGTTAATTTGTCTCCCGACACTCCTTTAATCCTGTCGAAGTCTTCACTCCACGATTTTATCATCAACTCTTCCAGCCACGTGGTCCACGACGTGTTCAGCCTTTTTCCACTACAGCGTGAACTGAATATCCTACTCGTATAAATCAAAACTCTAGTCTTCTTTATCAATTGTTTCATTTCGTAATTTTATGCATCGCAATCTATGTTTAAAAATATATCATCGAAACGTAAACCAGAAAAGTTTAAACTAGCCCAGGCTTTATTTGCAGGAGCTTTGAGTGCGACGTAGGCTCAGTTTTCACTAGAAATAAAAACTTACTGTTTCGAGAAATAAAACAAACATACCCCTATTTCCTCGTGATTACCCGTTAAAATAAAAGGTTCCATATAAAGATGTTACCCTCCAAGAATGAATGTATTTTTGGGATAAAAAAATAGTTTCACACATTTAAATTCAAACCAGGATTATTTGTATGTTTATTATTTAAGTGTTAGCTATAAGCTCAAGAATGTTTGTAAAACCTACCCAGCATGTAAAATTTTCGTACCTACATTATACTAATTCAAAATCATGACATAGAAAAATGTCAAGTGCTATGAGGCTGGTGACAACGAATGTTAACATGAGAATGATCACTCTTAACCAAAGTAGATCAAATCCATAGCGGAGGCATATGGATACAAGTCCCTCAAGTATAAAAATAGCGCCTACCGAGAAATGTATGGAAACTAATGCAGCGCTTGTATTGAGCGTTTACATTTCACTATATCTATAATAGAACGCTATGGTTGAGTTTAGGCGTGAAGTTGTATAGTTGGATAACAGAACCTGCTTAGCAACGCCCGCCAAACCACCCATACAAAGCTACGCGCCAGAAAAAATGTATAAGGCCTTGCAGCTCATACAGACGGATACATTCAGTAAGTGGTAAGTGACAAGTAATCAGTGCGAAGTTTACAGGAATAGTGTCTATCGAATAAGGTAAGTCACCCATTCATCTGAACAAAATACAAACAATAAAAAAAGTAATTCACATAATACGGCATAATACACTGTATCACGTGAAAAAACATGATATACAATTAATTAATAATGATTGAAAAAATACTAAGCAAAGAGAATACCTATTATTTTCTAATTGTTTTTACTAATCACGCATCATTTTTATGAAACTGTTCTATATTTTATACCAATGGAAACACTTGAAAATTTCCTGCGTCAAAAATGGGATGAATCAACCTTGGCAGACATAATGGGATCTCTATAAGGGATGGGCTAAAATTCGTTTTACATTCGGTTTAACCGAATTTCGGCAGCTTAAACCGAACTTCGACATTCGGCCGAAATTCGGTTCAAATGCCAAACATTCGGTGTAAGAAAAAGTAAAATAAAATACCCTCTTGCACCATTTTGACTGTTATAATTGGATGTCATAATACCTTTTATAATCTTTAGTTTACAATTTTTTTGAAGGAATTCAAAGAAAACACTGTTTATTTTCACTCAAATTTCCTTTTATAATCGTTTAATGAAAATTAGGCCTTTCACTCATTCACTCATGGCCATTTATTTTAGTAGGAACTAGTGAACATTAATAATATTAATATTACGATGATTTATTTGGTGTACGCTGTTTTGGTGTGAATCACACCTCAAGAGCCTTTTAAACTTACAATCTGATAAAAAATAAATCTTCTTTACTCGTTACATACGTAAACAAGTCACGACGTGTCACTTTTGAGAAAGCGCGTCGAAACTGAACCGAAGTTCGGCCGAATTTTTTATTGTCACCGAATGTTCGGCCGAAGTTCGTATTCGGTTCAAACCACATTCGGCCGATCCCTAATCTCTATGCGTATTCTTACAGGGGTATTCACAACACGTTTGATCCGTAGCTGACCATGGATCTTTTTTTTTTAATGGAAAATTCACGTTAGGTTCAGCCATAGATTCGCTGTGTGAATAACACCGTAAGTGTTTACTTAAAAACACAAAAATTCAAGCGCTTATTTTACCTACTGGTCGGTTATATTTTTCTTCACTAGACAATACACCAATACTCATAAACAATATACATTATTCTTAAAAAAAATTTAGCATGAACACCGTTTCTTATGTATCGAACAGTAAAACAGTAAAAAACAGATAATATATTAAACTATCTACTGTCCATTGTGTACTGTCTCGGTGTGAGCTCCTTGGACTGGTATGTCGTGTCAGCCCACTTGCGACACTTGGACCCTACCCCAGATATTTCCAAATGATTTCGGGGGTAAGACAAAAGTGGAAAGTATAAAAGCAATAAAAACGTATCGATTGTCATTCAGTATCCTAGTACTCAATTCAGACTAACCATGGCTTTCCGAGTAAGGCTGACAATTCATTATAAATTGTTTTTTTTATAATAGCAATTAAAATAACGGCTTGAATGTACTTCATTGTGCATGCACCTCCAACATGAGTGAACCTTAAATGTGAACACAATTTTCTCTGTCAACAATAACAACCAACATCATCAAGTTTATAATTGTTAGATGGTTAATGTTATCTGCAATCTATCGTAGACAACATCCTTTATTTAATTATACAATTTGGTTCTACTAAATTTTCCACACTTTCAAGACTAGAACTTTTGGAAGAATGTTTCTTTTTTGAAGGAAGTTCTATACGAACGCATTTCCTTTCATTGTTTTTACAAATCATTATCTTTTCTCCATTAAATTCTAGCTTCTTTTACCAAACATCCCCAACTCTATCCAACCACTATTACTCCATGCAGCCACCCTGCACTTGATTTTCTTATTGGCATGCGCCCTTCAGTTTTTATCGTTACGCTATCCTCTCCAGTTTCTGATGGTCTATCTGTTATGGGCATTTCAGCATCTCGATATAATCCAAAAATTTCTCAGTGATATATTCCCGCCCTTTGTAAAAAAAAACACAGATATAGACAAAATAATTTGTGTTATTACCTCTATGGTTATTACCGATATGCGGTAGGTAAGAATTATCGTGGTGATGAGACTTCCAGCCCTGCATTGCACAAACCCCCCTCACACAAGTTTCCTACTCAACAAACAAACATATCACAGGTCAATTGGCCTGCATTGTATGGGATTGACACAAATGTAATCTTGATCCTTGGTCCATAGTTCGTCTTGCTCGCCGCCGTCGTCGCCGTCACCCAGGCCGCCTACATCGCCCAGCCCCTGAGCTTCGCCGCCAACAAGTATGCCGTAGATGCCGACTACGACCCCAACCCCGCCTACAACTTCGCCTACGATGTCCAGGACGCCTACACCGGAGATACCAAGAGCCAGCACGAGAGCAGACAGGGAGACGTCGTCCAGGGATCTTACTCCCTGATCGACGCTGATGGTTACAGACGCACCGTGGACTACACTGCTGATCCCCACTCAGGATTCAACGCTGTCGTCCGTCGTGAGCCCCTGGGACACGCCGTCAAGGTCGCCGCCCCTGTCGCCTACGCCGCCCCCGTCGCCAAATATGCCGCCCCCCTCTCCTACTACCACTAAGTCCTAACCTAAAATAATGTATTTATTTATTTTATACTTTCTTTCTTTACTATCCTCCTATCTATCTTCCATTCTCTTTTCTCATCTGTAATATCTTTCATTTTCTCTGTCATGTCATTCTGTACTTTTAAGAAATAAAAATATTTATTGGAAAAATGTTTTTTTAATTTTTGTACTAAAAATCAATTTCCAGTTTTCATAAAACACATGTGTCCAGTACACATACAAACATTACTTATGTGAAATTACCTCCGATAGACCCTTATACAAACATACACTAAGGAGACGATTTGTGGGCACTTTCAATCCATTCTTCATACATTTTTTTTTTCATTTATTAAAACAAAAACGTGATTATTTTGTTCAAGCATTATATCATACCACTAAATTTCAACACGTTCTTTATTTACTGGCAGCCCATCTTTTTTTTTTTATTATTAACTACAGTCAATAAATTATGAACAATTAGGTATGACGGTGAGAACAAAAATAAATCAATACCAAAAGTTGGCTTTACATTTTCCGGCATTTAAAAAGATATAAACAAACGTTACTTCATCTTTTGGTTAAAACCAAATAAAAAACCGACATCGTGCGCTACACATGTGAGGTAGTTTACATTATTTTGTATCACGCATGCAATTTTTTTTTTTTGCGAATATGGTATTTAACCTGTTGGCTGCCAGTGATGAGGAATCTAGTTAGAAATCGTGCCCGTCGCAGAAGAGATTTGCATATCTATCTTTCTGTAATCTTAAACCCCCACTTCAACTGAAGTGGTTGGCGTAAGGTATTCCATGTCCCCTTTACCCGTAAAAATAAATAGGTTCCACTCGGCACAAGCGATCCCTTCGGGAATAATGCGGCAAAAAGGACACTTTATATGCAGCTTAGTTGTGTTTCTATATGAGTCATATAAATCAAAGACGGCAATTTAGGACTTTTTCCGTAAATAAGATAAACATAGGAAATGATTTTCTAATCTTTTCTATACATTTACAATCACGAGAATACAAGACACAGGCAAACAGTCAGTGTATAAAACACGCAGGCAAGCAGTTAGAGCATACTGTTAAGAATATAAGTAGTTGTGTTTGTCTGTTTAAGTGTAATAATAAGTCTCTCTAGAAATACACAGACACTTAGGTATATAATTTGCGTTGGATAACAAAATGTATTTGTTCGAGATTGGTTAAATCAAATGTTCTGGAAAAATCTAATAAGAAGCAACTCTTCATGTTTCGAGAATGATCTTTATTTTTAGTATAAATTAAGGACTGAATTTCCATGTAGCTGGAGAAATCATTCGACCGTTATACCATACTGTCCAAATGTAACTCTGAACCGAAAGTGGTAAAATAAATTGTGGCAAAAAAAAACCCGCAGTTTTTAATTAAATAGAGCCCGCGTAAAAACATACCAATACAATATCCACAGGCAAGCGGTTAGAGAATATTTCTCTATTTACGGTGGAGAACGGGTTATCCCGAGGAAGATTTTTGGCAAAAACCTTGGCTTGTTACTCCGTACTGCCAAGGTGATTCATCCATTTGTAACAGCTATATAAGAAGATGAATGCTGATCCATCATCAGTTAAATCCGAGGCTTTGTGAACTTCACTACCATGGCTCTTCAGGTAGGAATATTACAACTCGTGACAAAAATGTGTGAGTGTCCCTGAACTAATAATTTGATGGGATGTAATTACATACTAATAAACATGGTATACTTCTGTTGAATTTATCCCCTTTTCAAGGAAGTACATACATCCTGAAACGGTTGCAAAGTTTTGTGTGCATTTTGGGTTAAATTTTTGTTTTATATTAGTTAACTTAACAAGCCTAGTAGTGTCCTTGCACGGAGAGTGAACCAAGCATGCTAGTAGGGATATATTTTATAGAATTTAGTCCATCTAATGATTTTACAATCCATAAAAAAACACATACTTTTGACCGGTCCGTAGTCTAGTGGTAACGCTTATTACTCGCAAATAGAAGGTTGTGGTTTCGAATCCTGGCGGAGCACACACAAATTATCATTTATATTTTCAATTAATATGCTTTTCGCTGGGTTGAAAAATTCGTATACCTCTACCAAAGACCAAATGTCCGTTTAGCTTTATAGCAACTGGATTTTACTTGAGAATTGGCGCTTTCTATAGTGACGACCAAGCTCTCAGAGGGCTCTTGAGGTGTGTTACACTCAAAAGCAGCGCTCACCAAATAAATCATGCTAATATTATTATTACACTTCGTTATCCACTTTATTATTTTTTTAATTTTACACTTCTTTTTCTTCTTATCATCTGTTGTACACCTACATACATTTTTGTATCACTCTATAATTAAAATACTAAGTCTTACCTATTACCATACTTTAAATCAGCGTTTTTCAACCTGTGGGTCGCGACCCCCTGGGGGGTCGCGGAGCCTCTGCAGGGGGGTCGGGAGAGGTCGAGAAAACTTCAGTTTTTTTATACAACATATAATTTGTGAGACTTAAATAAAAAGTCGATAAGAGTTAAAATTATTATATTCAATTAAATATATTAAAAAAAGGGTTGGGGGGTCGCGAAATATTTTTTGATACTAGAGGGGTCGTGTCATGAAAAAGGTTGAAAAACACTGCTTTAAATAAATCATATGATGTAAATGTGCACACACACAAGACCATTTTTTATGTTTAGGAATGAAAGAAATATTATTCACTAGTACTGTACTGATGTTATCTTAAATACTTTTTATTGATCTATAATTAAAATATTAAGAAACTCTTTTACTTCAAGTAAATTGTTCATTTATTCATTCCTCTATCCACTGCAGGAGTCGTTTCTAACTTTCATAGCTGCAATTTTTATTTACACCTGGGTTTGAAGAGTCATGCTTATTTTCATTTTCGCACTTGTAAACTGGGTCAAACAATTTATTGTTCAAACTTCATGAACAGTTGATAAAAAATGCATTCAAAACCTAATTAGAATATAACCAAGAACATGATTAAATTTGGTTTAAATATCAGCATATTTTCCTTTTATTTTCTAATTAAGATTGGCATAGTTCGTTTGATAGGTCAGTTGGTAGAGCGCTAGGCTTTTCGCTTCCCCAGTTCTTGTTTACCGTATACGCCAATCTTGTCAAATAGGACTTTTTCATGCAGTTGTCTTAAGAATCAAATTCTACACAATCGGAGCTAAGAAAAACCGTAAAACTCGATAATGTGAGAGCTGTTTTAAATATTTTTTAAATAAATTTCTTGTTTTCATAAGACACATTGATCCAGTACACATGCAAACATTGCTCATGTAAAATTTTCTCAATGGCGTATACGGTAAACAAGAACTAAGGCAGCGTTTTGTTAACCGAAAATCTGGAATGTCAGAGACTGAGAGGAACGTCTCTAACTAGATGGATTTACTAGGTGAAGGAGATCATGGGTCTCTCTGTTACAGAAGTTGTGCAACGGGGACAAAAATAGAACATAATTTTTCGTTCATTGTTGAACTTATAATCCTCCGTTTGTTCTCCATGCACACACTTCTTTCTACGGTTTTTTATGTACTCTTCACTTCAACTATTAATTAGCAAAGCATCTTCCTAGAATAGCAAATGGGTGATACCTACATGTTCTTACACATCTCACCCATCTGCTATGCAAACTAACTGACTTTCAGCTTAATGTTTGACTTGGTTTTCCCCTTATTTCCGGTTATTTTAAATGCAATCACAATCGTTCTTTCTATGGCCTTCAATCAAATTGTAATGATTCCTTTAGGACTGATGTCTCACAATATACAGCCGTAATTTTTTTTTAGATATTCGTTTTTATCGCTGGATTGGCAGTTGTCAATTGTGGACTCATCTCTCATCAACCTGGAGTGGTATATTCCCAAGTGGAAGATTACGACCGCAATTCCTATGGAGCCGCTTTAGCCAGAGCTTCAGTTCCAATTGCCTACGCCCAGTCTGCAATCCCAGTGCAAGTTCCAGTCCAAGTGCCTGTCCAAGTACCAGTCCAAGTGCCCATCAAATACGAAGCAGCTGACAACGAGTTCGACCACAATCCCGCCTACAACTTCGCATACGACGTACAAGATTCCCTCACTGGAGATTCAAAGAGTCAACAAGAGACCAGGAATGGAGATGTGGTGCAAGGATCTTATTCTCTCGTGGACCCAGATGGTGTAAAGAGGACCGTCCACTACACTGCAGATGACCAGAACGGATTCAACGCTGTCGTCAGCAGAGAGCCAGTTGTTAGGGCGGTTGCCTATTCTGCTCCTGTGGCTTATGCGGCACCAGCTGCTTATAGTGCCCCTCTGACACATCACAACGCCCCTGTACTGGCTTACCAACAACCTCAGCAGTACTATCATTGATAACCTATTTTATTTGTAATATTTTTGATTTGTTGCCATTGTAATATAATACGAAATCCCTTTGATATAAAAAATAAAACAGTGTGAATATATATGTAAAGATATTATGAATATTATGATACATTTTTGAATTTGCCGCGCAGGGCGTTGATTGGAGCAAACTATATTCTCGTGTGATTGGGTGGACGTCGGCCATGTTGAAGGACGGCCATGATGTTTTGTTTTTGGAGTGTTAAAATTTTTACAGTTAAATTTTTAATTTCATTTATTTATAAAATAGTAACAAAATTAACTTAATTGTAGTTTATTTGGTTTCAGAGCAACACGAGGAAGTTTGATTTTGAGAAATAAAATTAAATAATCACCAACCAAATCAAATAAGATCTCTCTTTATATAATATATATATTTTTTTTTTTTAAATAATGTTGCTACATACCTCACTGAACTATTAAACAGCTTGGTTTTTTACTTAATTGATTTTAATTGGTTAATTATTTACCCTAAAATACACAAGTATGCGCCTGATTTTTTTCATTGAAAAGTTATGATTGTATGTAGTTGTTTATTGCAAGAAACTTGGGAAGGGCTATCAATGTCGGATGTTGTACAATACATTTCCTTGTTTTGTGTCAGTATAGGTGTATGAAACTATCACCCCTCCATTATTCTTCTCTTACTAAGCCTTTTTTAAAGTTATTGTTTATTTATGATTCCAAAATGCCTAATTTCAAACGCACTAATGTGCCAATATATTTTAATATTTCATTAACGATCGTGAGAGAATAACAAGATGTTTTATTAATTGTGATAGTATTTTATATTCATTACATAATGCTAGCAAAGGAGCGGGTAGTGATGGCATTCCTTCGTTTTTTGCTATTAGTTGCGCTAATGAACTATCACTCCCTCTGGCAATGATTTTCAATAAATCCCTTATTACAGGTATATTTCCTGATGCCTGGAAGAGGGCGCACATAGTTCCAATACACAAATCTGGTCCTAAAACTTCTGCAGAAAACTATCGACCTATATCCATCTTACCCGTATTTGGTAAATTGTTTGAGAAGTTGATCTATGATCAAATATATCATTTACTCGTTTCTCAGCTACCCAAATCCCAACATGGTTTCCTCAAAAAAAGATCAGTCGTCTCCAACTTAGCAGTCTTCACAGATTACGTGTTTGATGAGATGGAAAAGGGTGGCCAAATTGACGTAATCTACACGGACTACTCAAAGGCCTTTGACAGGGTAAGCCATAGCATATTATTGGATAAACTACAAACACTTGGCGTGCATGGGAATCTGCTGCGGTGGTTTGCATCATACCTGATAAAAAGATCTCAAGCGGTTGTTCTTGGTGGCTGCAAGTCGGACTTCTTTAGTATTCCGTCTGGTGTCCCCCAGGGCTCTCACCTCGGACCGCTTCTTTACAATGTATATGTCTATGACATTGAACAGTGTTTTAATTTTACAAAATGTTTATTATATGCTGATGATACTAAAATTTACTTAGGAATTAATAGCATTCAGGACTGCATGAAGCTGCAGGATAATTTGGACAACCTTACACATTATTGTATTAAAAACAAATTAGATCTTAATGTATCTAAGTGCCATAAGATATCTCTTACCCGCAAGACAAACCCCTTAAAGTTTAATTATCAACTCAAGGGTGAATACCTTGACACTGTGACTGGGGTGAGGGACCTTGGTGTTTTTATGGATGCTAAATTAATTTTTGATGCCCATATTTCCTCTACCACCGTTAAATCTTACAAAATGCTGGGATTTATTTTAAGGACCTGTGAGCCCTTCAGGGGTTCTAATGCCGTTAAGATGGCCTATTGCGCGTATGTTCGCAGTAGGCTTGAATTCGCTTCACCTATTTGGAATCCACAGTACAGTGTTTATAAGGAACAAATAGAAGCTATACAAAAGAAATTTCTAAAGCATCTAAATTACAGGGAACATTTAACTTTTAATAATTATCATGATGCTTGCCGTCATCACGGTTTTATGTCCCTAGAAGCCCGTCGAACGCTATTAGATATGGCTTTTCTGTACGATATAGTACACGGCCATATTGACTCCACCGTTCTTTGTGAGGGGCTCACTTTGCGTGTACCTACAAGGCGCACTAGGTTAAATTCACTTTTTTATACGGGAGCGCACACTACAAATTATGCCAGGAACTCGACTTTAACGAGAGCTATGTTTTGTTATAACTCAAATTTTAATCACCTGGACATTTTTTGTTTGTCCAAAAACGCATTTCTTCAAGGGGTGCGGATGTACTACTTGAGAAAATGCAAAACTGATTGAATGGCATCCTCTTCCCCTTCCATTGTCCTTTCTATCCTATTTTCCCAAATCTTCTCTGATAAAAACCTCCGCATTCATATTATTTTTCTTTTGTTCTTTTCGTTTGCTGTTACATTTGCTGTAGACAAGCTTTTATTGTAATTATTTTTATTTAAGAAAACTATTATTGGCCTTATATGTATTTATTATAAATCTTTACTTGTTTCATGTGTATGTGCTGTTGTTTTCTGTAATAAATAAAAAAAAAAAAAAAAAAAAAAAAAAAAAAATAATAGGTACATTTCTTAATACTCGTAAATTTTTACACATTTTATAGATTGGTTAATTATATGAATTGCAATTATAAATACAAGTGTACACGAGTATGAAGCCATTTTTGAAAGGTACATTTATTTATTTACATACATTTGCATAAAACACAACATTGTTATTAACCCAATCAAAGTGAAATGTTACGTAACAGTGATAGCTGATACATAATCACTCTTTTCTCTTCTTTATAATATGAGATATATACATGATGATACATAATGAATTCGTAATGAAAAAAATGAAACAATTAGAGAAACGACTGAAAGAAGAACGAAATAAATTGCATAACAAACAAGTGAATTGAAAATTATTAAACATGAAATATTAGTGACGCATACGAGTATATCTGTACTCCAAGTATAAAACATTACGTTACAACTCAAAAAGCGCTGTTCTAATATTAGAAGAGCGCTTTTTGAGTTGTATGACGGCAATGTAATCATTTATTTACATGAACGGAACGTTGTATGCTTATGGTACTTAGAGTAAAAGTATAAATTTATAATCCATTTTACATGTTTCCATATTCCATTCTGCTGCCTCCGGATAATATAACCTTGAAAAACGTGTCAAAATTGGCAAGCTGGAGAGTCAGATCTCCATCTCGATGTATCGACAGGCATAGAGATCACAATCCTCTCCATTTCACGAGCTTGAAAAATAAATCCGATGCAGAGATTATTGTTAGAGTTCCGAAAACAAAACGGCTTTATTTTTTCATAATTTGTAGAAGCGTTGTTGCAGATTAAAGTATTTTTTTTAATGCATCTTGAGATTGTTTAAATAACGTTTTCTCATGGTTTGCAAAAACAGAAAACATTTGACGTTTTCATAAAAGTTTTGTATGGTATTGAAATCGAAACAAACAAATGAATTTAAGAATCAAAAGAAACGTTATTGTGGGAAAAGATTCTTGACCTTAATATTGTTACAATTTAATATTTTTTGCATTGAAAGAAGTCTTTTATTCTTGTATTCATTTCAAGGCGAATGTGATTTGAAAATCCAACTCTCATTAGGTACAGTGACCATTGTATTGTAATCGCTTTTCATGCTAATCTCTCGACTAATATAGGTATGAGACTGACCGTCTATACTCTATAGTTTATAAAATGGTTAAAATTATAGCTCTGTTTCAAAGAGAGTCGGCAAGAGTTGCAGTTTTTCCATTTGTAAGAACACTTGCAACTTTGACTTTATCTTTGGAACTCAGATTTTAGATTAGGTATACATGCTAAATATATACATGAGATACAAGGAATATTTTTCATATTTGATACCAGCTTTCACTAAAATCTCTCCAAATTCAAGATATTCTTGTAAAATCTGAGGAACATATTTTCGTAAGTCAAACTTCAAGTGTATGTGTTAACCAAAAAGTCTCCTTTGAAGATCTGTAAATTCGTGTAATTTTGATTTGAAAAGTGTTGTTATTTGCCATTTCAATACTTCTAAAGGACATTTACAGCATTTTATCAGTAGATGACATATGGATTGAAATGAAATTAAAACAAAGCTCAAAAATTTAAATTTCTCTCGACGAGACCTAGACATAGGTGACTTACGTGTCCTAGCAAGCAACAACAAACTGTTGATTAGCTATTTACAACTGCGTGACGTCAAAAGATTTTCCAGCTTTTTAATGCCAGCACTCTTAAAATTTGGGAGTAGAAGTTGAAATGAGCTGCAGCAATGCTAACATTTGGTTACTTAGTGATAACTGCTGTGTCCTTCGTATTGTTGGTAAGCTGAAGAGTCATATCCTCCATGGCCGGCATATCCTGAATAAGAAGCTACAGGCTCCCTCCGTACCGTAGCCTGGAAACCATTGTGGGAATCAGCTGTGTAGTCAACAGTCCTTTTGTGACCGTCAGCATCCACCAGAGAGTAAGATCCCCTGACGGTGTCACCATCTCTGGTCTCCTGGTGGCTCTTCTGGTCTCCTGTGTGGTCGTCCTTCACGTCGTAGGAGAACTCGTATCTTGGATGGGAGTGGTAGTCCACTGGGGAGTGGTCTCCGTGGCCGAACTCGTTGTACGACGACAGGTCTTGGTGCTGGGAGAGCTCTTCGTGTCCGGAGTAGGCGGAGTGGTCGAGGTGGCCGGCCATTGAGATGCCGAAGAAGGCGGAAAGAGCGGCGAAAGCAAACAACTGAAATATAACACAAATTATTTGGTTTTTTTTAAAGGTGTTTGTCAACGTGAAAAATTTATCACAAATTAATTTCAGTCTGCTTCAGAAACGGAGAGAGAATGCATTGGGGTAGTTCTGTTAGTAGTGGATAACATAATTTATCTATTTATAATATTTAACTCAAACAGGTTTATTCACAACACATTTGATCCATGGATCAACGTTTTTTTGTATGGAAAATGCACGTTAGGTGGTGGTTGAGCCTTGGATTTGCTGTGTGTGAGTAATACCGTAAAAACGTAAATTTTTTACGTATTTCAAATAATCATCAAATGTGTAGGTACTACGCATCTATCTTATACACATCATTCTCGCCACAATAGGTACTCCCAAAGGAGTTTCATGTGGGGATTCGGGTGCCAATTATTTTTACAGGTAAGGGGGCCGGCTTTACACGAACCACATCAAGTAAAGTAGGGGCTACGAGTAGGTTTATTCATTCTTTCCATCAATACTAATTAGACACACTAAACTTTAAAATGTTAAAAATGTGATTCAAAAAATATTAATAAATAATTTTTAGAACACTTCAATGAAAAAACTTTGTTTTTATCCACTGTGAGTATTTATTTTATGAAAAAACGTTTTCGGAGATCATTCTCCATCTTCAGTTTCTTATATACTAAACTTAAAACTAATAACAAGACATGCAATTTATGTGGGAGGGGACGGGGCTAAAATTGAATTGATGATAGTAATCTACATCTTATTTCAAATTGCCAAAAAGGAAAAAAGATGGACATCCTAGAAACACTAGAAATAAATTCATATTTTAAAATTAATAAAAATAATCTAATTAACATCCAGATCCCGCCCATATCTTCCCCCCTCCTTTCAATTTTAGCCCCGTCCCCTCCCACATAAATTGCATGTCTTGTTATTAGTTTTAAGTTTAGTATATAAGAAACTGAAGATGGAGAATGATCTCCGAAAACGTTTTTTCATAAAATAAATACTCACAGTGGATAAAAACAAAGTTTTTTCATTGAAGTGTTCTAAAAATTATTTATTAATATTTTTTGAATCACATATTTAAAATGGAATTCCACAATGTTTCACCAAAACAATTTGAAAAGTTATTTAAAATGTTGTTCATAATATGAACTGTTATTTGTGGGAACCTTGTGTTAGAGCCATTTTTCTTATATCTCAATAAAATCGTTACTCTATGATATGCGTCAGATAAAAAAAATACGATATCACTTTCAAGTCGTGATCTGGATATTTGTACAAATGTTTTTTTTGTAATACAAGAAACTGTGTTGTGCAACTTCTAATATTGTCTGATAGAAATATAGCTGTTGATAAAAGTGAAACTTATTTTAATACGACTCCAATTATTCTTTGAAAATTTAAAGCCCTTTTTCATACTTCGAAAAAAGCGAAAAAAAATTAAGTAGGTATGCAAAAAAGTAAGACAAAATTAATAAAAGTTTTCAAATATTATTTTAGTATTATTTGTTAAACAATTCTTCGTTTTTGCAAACAATTAAAACCAAAGGACGGTTTCGTGATATAAAGTTCTCATACAACCTTTCGTAAAATACATCAACGAGTGGTAAGCTCGCAAACTCGAAATCTACTATGAAGATGTTTTGTATTTATTTCTATTAAAAATGGGTCGCAACTGATCTGTGGTCGCAACCCTATTTATTTTTACAGAAAAGGGGGGCAGCCTTATGCCAACCACTTCAATGGAAGTGATGGTTTCCCGGCTCCCGAACCCTCGGAACTCTTGTTCTCGCTGGTACTCTTTTTTTTGTGAAGGCTGAGTAGACGTTGCCGGTATTTTATTTTGCGTTTGAAATAAAAACCAAAACGGGAAATCATTTCTGACACCCTCGGTGAGATTCGAACTCAAGCTCTTGGCATGGAATGCAAGCACACACTCAAGTACCAACTGAGCTATCGACCAGGCTTATTTAGCTTCACACAAATTCACAATCCACGCTGATTCAGTTATCAGAAAGTAACTGAGAGACCGTCCGTTGTAAAGCACTATCACTTCAGAATTAGTCCGATATTTTCACTATTTTTTACGCTAGCCACACAGTGTTCACTAACCTTGGAAGCCATTGTGTGTTGGTTTGAAGACAATGAAGATGTGATGATGAAAAGAATGCGGCAGGTGCTTTTATAGTGCCGCGGGCGATGTGAGTGTGTTTCACGTTATTCAATTGTTTTGAATTATTCCCAAAATTTGCAATAATATGAATGTGAAATGGCTGCAACCATCGCCCGTCCCAGACTAGATGCTATTGCCAACCAACGGCACGAGACCTACAAAAAACACATCAAAATTCTTATTTAAAGTTCTGTAAGAGCCTTTTATGATAGGGTTTCTATAATTTGCAACCTTAGTTGCAAAGATATTTTAACATTTAAAATTCAAATTAAATGCATGCTCACAAACAGGCACGTGTAAATTTGCGCTTACAAATGCTGCGTGTGTACTTAAGTCAAGAGATGCTTTGATTGATTATTGGATAAAAATGCCTACCTTATGTCTTTCCCTGGTATATTTGAAACTTCTGGGCACTGCACTTGTGCTCTTATCATATTGTAATCCATGCGATGTGCTTAACTGACTGACTACAACACAACAATGCGAAGTTTTTCGAATTCAGAGCTTGTTACTTACTCAGATCACTTTGGTCGATAAAAACGTGTCCCAGAACATTTTAAAGCTTTTCAGTAACATTCCTCGCGTTCCTTTTTAACAAAACTAAGTAGGTACTCCTGTATTTATAATGTTGCATAAAAACTATGAATTAAGTATTATGTTTCCACAGTAGTAGAGTTAAGACTCAAATCTCACTAAGTATAAGGGTTTCTTGTTGTAGAGAAGAAATATCGAGAGTATTACATCATTTGCATATTAATACTTGTTGGACATCGAGGGTTTTAAATAAATATATTTTCCTGATGACTTTCTCACCGTGTGCTAGTTCACCATCACTGCAGTATCAGTTCCGTTCTCTCATTAAACGGGCTTAATGCTGATCGTGTGATACACTTGCCTATATTATACCACAAAATACTCAACACAAATGCAAACAAAACAGAAACGCAACTAAGCTACACATATAGTGTACCCATTAGTTTTACCCATTCATTCTTAACTCTATATGTAGTTTTTCCCGTCATACTCAACAAAACAAAAGACACGGAAAAGTATGGTTGGATCTGATTGGTGAAATTGTGAAAGATTGGGATTTACAAAGAGAACGTAATAGAAGGAAATGTATCAAAAAAGTGATGTGTATGAATGAATTGAAGGTGATGTGTATTCAAGGATATGAAAAAATGGAGGCAAATCTGCAGAGGCTCTGGCCACCTCTAGTGTACAGTTACAGTTATCGAAACAAAAATTAAATCAGCTTTAGGACTACATGGCTGGCGTTGGAGCTGCAGTGGAGAGTTGCTGACCGGGATCTTGTCCGTGGTCTATCATACAGTCTCATCAACATCACTGATGATGATGATGATTAGTATAGCACCGTTTCGTGACTACTGTCACTGCAAGGGCGCTTTCAGGCTTGACGCGGCGGTGAAAAAATGGGTCTTCATTCCCTTCTTGAAGCTCTCGATCCCTTCCTTGGCGCGCACTTCAGGAGGCAGCTGGTTCCAAGTGGACGGTCCCGCAACGAAGAAAGCGCGGTCTCCAAACACTGTGCTTCATCACGCCGAAGAAGCCCATCGCAGATATAAACGAAACGTCCGGTAGCTCCAGCTCCAATAGACTACGGTAATAGATCCGGGGAAGAAATAATAGTATTTATCTATATCTATAATCTATAATCTAAGCTGCAAAGATATGTTAACATTTAAGGTTCATATTAAATGGATGTCCACAGACAGGCACATGTAGGTTCGCGCCTACACATTCTGGATGTGTGCATACAAATAAACAAAACCTCACATGAACATAAACCTTGCAACTCCTGCCGCCGTTCCCTGAACCGGGACGGCATTGGCAAAAGTGAACCGATTTTTACAGAACGGGGGGTCAGCAATAATAATAAATGCTGATTTATTTGATGAGCGCTGTTTTTGTGTGAATCACACCTCATGAGCCCTCTGCGAGCTTGCTCGCCTCTATAGAAAGCGTTGATTCTCAAGCAAGACCTAATTGGTATATAGACTTGGATGACCGATTATGGTAAAGGCAGATTTAATTGGCAGCGTTATGGTCGAGGGGTAGAGGCGCATGTTCGACTAGCGTATTTGGAAAAGAATAACATTGGTTCGAATCTGAATAACTTCGACCCTGATTCAACAGATGCACACAAGTCTCTCCTTTCGCATGATGACAACTGGCCAGGCAAAATAGGTTGGTGAATTGCATTCCTTTCCACAAATCTATTTAAAAAATGTATAAATATCAACCCAGCGAAGAGAAAATTGGAAAACTGAAATGTATTTTCGTTCTCCGCTGGGATTCGATACCTTCAAATCACAAGTCTGAAACGTTAAATACTAAACTAAAGACCGGTCTCTCCAGTGTTTTTCTTGACACTCTCCAATGTCAAAAAAAATATAGGTCCTTTCATTGGAAAGGGGTAATTTTTTATTATTAGATTTCTGTAGAGCTGTTTTCATTTCTCTCCATTCTTTCAAGCTTCTTGCCATTTTCCATTCATAATCATCTCTTCTTTAAAATACTTGCCTTCCCGTATGCGCTCTACACGGAGCAAGTTATAAATGATTTAATACTTTAATCTTGTTATGCAACCGGTACTAAATAATGTTTTACAATAAAAACGCAATAAAACACAAAGCCAAGTAATGATTTACATATTGTATGAGATTCACAGTAAAGAACTATTACCCAACAAGTATTGAAGTAATTTCTATATAAACGACTATTAAGTTCCCATACGTGAAAGGTGCTCTACAATTGGTAACGTGTAATTTGCAGAAAAATAATTCATATTTTGAAGAAAATACCAAATTTTAACTAATGATTTATATTACCGAATAGGAGATTATAATACTGGCATAAATAATTTCAATTGCTTTAACAGGGCTGGATTTCAACTTGTACAAACAAATAAAAACATTTCCATTTAATACCGTACACAATAAATTCTTCTTCTCAATCTTTTCTTTCATTGCTGAGGGTTATGACCCGTGTGGAAGCAACCACTCTCCTCCAGTTTTCTCCAACCACCGAGGTGAGCGATGTTGTCTTCACTTGATCGGTCCATCGTGTGGAAGATCTTCCTCTTCCTCTCTTCTTCTCTAAGCCACCGATCACAACCATGTCGTTCCAGGCTATCCTAATTGCCACGGACAACTTGTCAGAAGAACTTAAGAATACAGCGTGAAAACAAATACGATATTTTTTTTTTTTTTTTTTTTTTTTTTTTATTTTACTTACGGACATAATAGTCCAATTACATAGTTATATGAAAAAGTAATTACAGAAAATGACAAAGAAAATAATATAATACAAGAATTAATATTTCATAATAGCATAGACAAAATATAAATACTTATACTTTCCTCAGCAAAACAAAGCTCTACGGAATTCAGATAGGCTCATGCCGCATAAATCTAGATGAGAGGAAGAATTTAAAAGACGACACATTCTGTTAATAGGAGAATAGTATCCTAAATTTGAAGTGTGAAAGTTGAGAGAGAGCAATTCATTTATTCTAAATCTTCGCGTTGGAACATTTAATTTGATACATTGTAAAAGATAAGGTGAGTCGAAAATACTATTAATGATTTTATAAATACATATGAGTTGAGCATGTTGTCGGCGTGTTACTAAAGATGAAATGCCTAGGGTGATCTCTATGTCTTTATAGTCATACTCATCTCTACTTAGACCCAGTTTCCAAGCAACTCGTCTTAGAAAGCGATGCTGTACTGATTCAAGACGGTCAATGTGGGTAGCATAGAATGAAGACCAGATAACACTGGCATACTCAAGGTGTGGGCGAACCAATGAACAGTAAAGGATTTTTAAAGTTTGTACATTATTGAAATCAGAAGTGATTCTAAGGATGAAACCTAGAATCTTAAGTGACTTATTAACAATATTATCAATGTGTTTGCGAAAGGAAAGTTTGATATCCAATGTTAAGCCAAGGTCCTTAATAAGTGTGACCGTTGCCAGGTCAACACCATTTAGTTTGTAGACAAAATTTACAGGTTTTTTTGTTTTATAAAAGGACATAATTTTACATTTATCGATATTCAGCTCCATGCAGTTGGCCTTGCACCAATCATTGAATGAATCAATATCTGATTGAAACAGAGAGCAATCATTGTAAGAGTTAATGGATTTCAGCATTTTGTTGTCATCCGCAAAAAGCCAAAATTGAGTGTCAGAAAAAACATTCAGGTCATTAATAAATATATTGAAAAGAAGAGGAGCAAGATGTGCTCCTTGAGGTACACCAGACGTAACGTCAATTTTATCAGAAATAGAATCATTTATTCTCACTCTTTGTTTTCTTCCAGTTAAGTAAGACTTGAGAAAGGTTAGAAAGGGATCTCTTATACCAATAGCTCTTAGTTTAGCTACAAGGAGTTGATGGTTAACCTTATCGAAGGCCTTAGAGAAGTCAGTGTATAGAACATCAACCTGAGTATTATTCTCAAGGGCCCTGACAATAGTGTCAGTGTAGGAAAGCAAATTAGTAATAGTAGATCTAGAAGATCGGAAGCCATGTTGTTCATCAATCAATAAATTTTTGAAGAGAGGGGAGATTTTTGTAGTTATGATAGACTCAAAGATTTTTGGTATATGGGATAAATTTGATATAGGTCGGTAGTTCTTTATATCAGACTTGATTCCAGATTTAAAAATAGGTCTTAGGTAAGATATTTTCCAAGAGTCAGGAAAAACACCTGAAGACAGAGAAAGGTTAAATAAATGACACAATGGCTTTGACAAGGTAAACTTGCACTTCTTGAGCAAAAGTTGTGGAAAACCATCGGGACCAGTGCCACTATTATCAGACAGAGCCCCCAATGCATTGAAAACATCCACTAGTGATATATTGCATTCATT
The DNA here is from genome assembly GCA_951799405.1 of Agapetus fuscipes. Classification (NCBI taxonomy): domain Eukaryota; kingdom Metazoa; phylum Arthropoda; class Insecta; order Trichoptera; family Glossosomatidae; genus Agapetus; species Agapetus fuscipes. The sequence continues at coordinate 10,962,998 of OX637336.1, forward strand.
TAAGTCAACAGTATGTGTGTAGTTGAATAGCGGGACATTAGATGCAGTGTCTGAATATACTGTAGAAAAGTGTTTAGCAAACAATTCTGCAATGGCAGTAGCATTTGTGGCTTGAGTATCATTATAGGTCATATTAGAGGGAAGACCGTTATCTGCACGTTTTTGTGCAACAAAATGCCAAAAATTTTTTGGGTATAAATTTAAGTTAGTCTCGGTATCTTCAATAAAAGATTTATAGCTACTCCTTGATTCCATTTTAGATAATTGTCTTAGATGAGTAAACTTCTGATAGTAAAGTAATTTTCCTGTATCCTTATACATCTTATGCATTTTTTTCTTTTCCAATATTAAATGTTTCAGCTTCAAACTGAACCAATTAGGAAATTTAGGCTGAGAATAGATACCTCTAGGAACAAATTGGAGAATAGAATGTGACAGGTAATCATTGAAAAGAAGTACAGCTTCATTTATATTGTTAAGTGAATAAAAGGAAGACCAGTTAATTTGAGCAAGAAAATAATTCATGTCGGCATAATTGCCATTTTTAAATTTATAGTGATAGGATACCTTATGCTTTAATAGTTCACTACTGAGAAAACTTGAGATGTCAAAAGAAAGAGGAGGATGAAACTTATCAAGGGGTAGCAAATTGTTCGAAGATCTATTTACCTTAACACTAGAGATATCGGTAAAAATTAGATCCAAGCTATAGCCATGTTCATTGGGTATTGAGTTAACTTGATGCATGTTCATAAATGCATAAAAATTGGCTATAATGGAAGCCTGGGGAGAAATATTTTTATATATTTTAACGCCATGGTTGTCATTGATCCACAATGTTTTCGGCAAATTAAAATCTCCACAGATAAACATTGAGTCAGCATTTAGGGACAATTGTTCAACCATTTCAGTATGCGATTTATATACCTCTATAGAAGAGGAGGGGGGAATGTATATGCATCCAAGTACTAGTTTTTTTGTGCCTACTATTACGGAGAGAAACAGTTGTTCCGAGATTAAATCTGATGTTTTCAGCACAAAACAAGGAAACTTCTTCCTAACACATATCATTACTCCCCCTCCGCGGGTTTTTATAGAGGAAGAAGACCGATCACATCGAAAAATGTTATAGTCGAATAGTCCTAATTCGGCTGATTTTATTTTGTCCGAGAGCCATGTTTCAGTGAGGAAAATATAATCATAATCACTAATGCTGACATTACACCTTAAATCATTCAACTTTGTATTCAAACCCCTGACATTTTGGTAATACGCTGAGGTAAAAGTCACACAATAGCCCCTATCAGGTTTGCTTAGTCTGAAAAATTTATGCGAGATAATTCGCGTTTTTCAGCCGCAATTCGAGCAGGACAGTCTTTTGCGCCAGTTACATGGGTTGCAGTTTTCTTGAAAAAAGTACATGTAGCGCAAGTAGGAGGTTTTTCTTTTTTTGGGCATGCATTGCGGTTGTGACCAGTTTTAGCGCAGTGAGAGCATGTCGGATCCTCCGCCTTGCATCTCGACGCCATATAATTGGCAGTGCCCACACTTTAGGCTATCAACCCAATCCCTTACTCTACGAGTATATAATATATACGAGTATATGAATTTATTGGGAATCTACATTACAGACTCTTAATCTTTTATGGCTCCTCTAAGAGAGGGATTCGAAATCCCTTTCGCCTAAATGACCTCCAGCTATCACAAAACTATGGTTCTCTAAAGATCTACATTCAATTTGATTGGAGAGATAGTCTTTGACAAAGAATTGGCATTTGGTCCACAAAACACTTCTGTAGTCTATCAACAAGCACCACATATCAAATACGTTTAAAGTCACCTGAGAATAGCGGGCATAATAGAAAAAATTGCAGTTTAAGCTACTTTCTTCGTATATTTTATGATATCCTTTATTATATTGCCCTTCGTCGTCGTCTTTCGTCGTCGAGTTTCGATTTTCAAAACCAATGCCATCACAGCAGATGAAACACATTCATGACCTATGGAAAATTAATTTTTGTATATATGCTGCAATGCCGCGAGCTTACGCGTGTGTGTTTACAAATGTATGAAAATTTTTAGCTAAAAATCTGTTTGTTCATACTGAAAATGTATGGAACAATATTGACATCTAGCGGCAAAACGTGAAAGTTTTTTTTACATTTTCTTTTATTTCATGCAAACTAAAAAAAAAAAAAAGCCAAATAAAAATGGATTTCAATCTGTAATCTAAGTTGCAAAGATATATAACATTTGAGATTCATATTACATGCATTCTTACAAGCAGACATGTATAAGTTCTAATCTAATCTAATCTAAGCTGCAAAGATATATAACATTTGAGATTCATATTACATGCATTCTTACAAGCAGACATGTATAAGTTCTAATCTAATCTAATCTAAGCTGCAAAGATATATAACATTTAAGATTTATATTAAATGCATTCCCACAAGCAGATATGTATAAGTTCCCGCTTACATATGCTGCATGTGTACTTACAACATAACAGCGCATTCCAAATGAACATAAGCCCTGCAACTCTTGTCAACCTTCCCTGAAACAAAGGTGAATTTGCAAAGTAAACCATTTTTTAAAGTATGGGTGGTCAGCCTCATACCAACCTATAAGTCAAGAAAATTATTTTGTGTATTTCTTTACATAATCTAAGTTGCAAAGATACATACCATTTAAGATTCATATTAAATGCATTCCCACACGCAGACAGGTACAAGTTCACGCTTACAAATGCCCAATGTGGACTTGCAAAATAAAAAAACTAATCTCAAATGAACATAAGCCCTGCCACTTTTGCCGACTTTTCCTCAAACAGAGATAAAATTTGCATGGTAAACCATTGCTTACAGTATGGGTGGTCAGCCACATACTAACCTTTTAGTCAAGGAAATTATTTTGTTTAGTTCTATAATCTAAGTTGCAAAGATACATACCATTTGAGATTCATATTAAATGCATTCCCACAAGCAGACAGGTACAAGTTCACGCTTACAAATGCCCAATGTGGACTTGCAAAATAAAAAAAACTAATCTCAAATGAACATAAGCCCTGCAACTCTTGCCGACTTTTCCTCAAACAGAGATAAAATTTGCATTGTGAACCATTGCTTACAGTATGGGTGGTCAGCCACATACTAACCTTTTAGTCAAGGAAATTAATTTGTTTAGTTCATTAATCTAAGTTGCAAAGATACATACCATTTGAGATTCATATTAAATGCATTCCCACAAGCAGACAGGTACAAGTTCACGCTTACAAATGCCCAATGTGGACTTGCAAAATAAAAAAAACTAATCTCAAATGAACATAAGCCCTGCAACTCTTGCCGACTTTTCCTCAAACAGAGATAAAATTTGCATTGTGAACCATTGCTTACAGTATGGGTGGTCAGCCACATACTAACCTTTTAGTCAAGGAAATTAATTTGTTTAGTTCATTAATCTAAGTTGCAAAGATACATACCATTTGAGATTCATATTAAATGCATTCCCACAAGCAGACAGGTATAAGTTCGCGCTTACAAATGCCCCATGTGGACTTATAAAATAAAAAACTAATCTTAAATGAACATAAGCCCTGCAACTCTTGCCGACTTTTCCTCAAACAGAGATAAAATTTTCATTGTAAAACAATCTTACAGTATGGGTGGTCAGCCACATACTAACCTATAAGTCAAGGAAATTATTTTGTTTAGTTCTATAATCTAAGTTGCAAAGATACATACCATTTGAGATTCATATAAAATGCATTCCCACAAGCAGACAGGTACAAGTTCACGCTTACAAATGCCCAATGTGGACTTGCAAAATAAAAAAAACTAATCTCAAATGAACATAAGCCCTGCAACTCTTGCCGACTTTTCCTCAAACAGGGATAAAATTTGCATTGTGAACCATTGCTTACAGTATGGGTGGTCAGCCACATACTAACCTTTTAGTCAAGGAAATTATTTTGTTTAGTTCATTAATCTAAGTTGCAAGATACATACCATTTGAGATTCATATAAAATGCATTCCCACTAGCAGACAGGTATAAGTTCGCGCTTACAAATGCCCCATGTGGACTTATAAAATAAAAAACTAATCTCAAATGAACATAAGCCCTGCAACTCTTGCCGACTTTTCCTCAAACAGAGATAAAATTTTCATGGTAAACCATTCTTACAGTATGGGTGGTCAGCCACATACTAACCTATAAGTCAAGGAAATTATTTTGTTAAGTTCTATAATCTAAGTTGCAAAGATACATACCAATCGAGATTCATATTAAATGCATTTCCACAAGCAGACATTTATAAGTTCACGCTTACACATAATGCATGTTGACTTACAACATAAAAACCCAATCTCAAATTAATATAAGCCCTGCAACTCTTGCCAATCTTCCCTGAAACACAGCTGAAATCTTCAAAGTGAACCATTTTTTAAACTATGGGTGGTCGATTTTCTTTTACAAAGGCTGCATGTTTTTATTTTACATGTTTTTCGAATTTTAACGCGAGGAAACTATGCGCAATATACACATTCACCAAATGTTAAGGGGTTGGGCTGCGTAGCAGCCAGGGGCAACGCCCCTAGTTTTAGATTTAATCTTCCTTAGTTCTAATTGTACATTTTTTTAATTATATATTTTTTTCAATGGGTCAAATATTTAATTTTAGTCCATCTTTTTTAGTTCCAATCCAGCCCGCGAAAAATGAACAAAGAATGTAATTGCTTGGGTAATTTAATTAATTGGCCTGCTAGCTTTAATTTGTTGTGTAAATTTAAATGTTTTATTTAATTTTTAACATTCTTGTTTATAATTTAAATAAATTATCATTTATTATAGGATAAGAAAATATCTGTTTTCATTACACCTGTAGGTTTCAGATTACGAGTGTAATTTTGCCATCAGCCAGCTTAGGAAGATTTTGATCTGCACACGCGTATTACACATTTCCCAAATTCCATGTTTATTATATTATAGTCGAGTCGATAGCTTAGTTGGTAGAGTGCTTGCATTTCATACTGAGAAGTGAGAGCTCGGTGTTCGCAACCCACCGAGGGTGTCAGAAATGATTTGATATTAAAAAAAACCCAAAATAAAAAAAAAGCTTTCTGCTCGAGAAAGCGAAACATTAGCAAATAAAAAAAAAGCTGCTAATAGACGATAGTCCAACCCGAAAGAAAACAAAAACATTTGTCATGTAACACACTTTCATGAAGTGAACGTTTAAAACTTTATTGAAAAAACGTAGCGAGTAGAACTCCGAAGAAGTCGCCCACAGAGGAGACGAAACGTAAGCTGAAAGTCTTCAAGAAAGAATAAAAAGAAAAAAGAAGAAGACAAGCAAAAACATGGACCACGGTCAAAACCCGGAACCAGAAAATCAAGCATCTTTATTGAAAGGTTGACTTTAACACTTGAGGTTTTTTTCGGTGATCCGATGCTGTGGTCCATCAGAAGCTCAAACTATCAGTCATCAATGCCTAATGTACGGCTTACTCTCGTGGACAGGGCAGAGAGCAAGGCGGAATGGAAACACGCTCCTTTCACTGTCCATGCTCATGATACAAGTTTGTCTTTTCTGGCGGACTTGAAAAGACCGTTGCATATGCAATCGTTCTTTTCCGTCTTCCTACCGTCTATGTTGCTCCTTTCATTATTGTCTGCTTTGGCAAGAGCAGTGGCAGGATCAAGGTCAGCATCCTTATGTAAACGTGATGTAACGCCACATAGCTGAGGAAGTAATGTCTTTTGCATTAATAAAATCATGTTTAGAAATAAATAAATAAGTTTTATTAACACTAGAGATTAGCTACAATCGAAAAATCATTGTCGAGTAACAAAACAAAGGAAGACTTATAACTAGTTGACTTGTTTCAAATGCGTGATGGGAGGGATGAAGTGCTTAGTGGTAGGCGCGGGGAGCGTAGGCGAGGGGAGCGGCGATCTTAGCGTAGGCCAAAGGGGCGGCGATCTTGGCGACGGGGGCGGCGTAGGCGACAGGGGCGGCAATCTTAACAGCATGTCCCAGAGGTTCACGGTGTACAACAGCGTTGAATCCGTTGTGGGGGTCAGCAGTGTAGTCCACGGTGCGCTTGAAGCCATCAGAGTCGATCAGGGAGTAAGATCCCTGGACGACGTCTCCATCGCGGCTCTCGTGCTGGCTCTTGGAGTCTCCTGTGAGGCCATCTTGGACATCGTAAGCAAAGTTGTACTGGGGATGAGGATCGTAGTCGGCATCCACGGTGGCGACCTTGGCGTAACCGATTGGTTGGGGGAGCAGACCTGCCTGGACGAAGGCAACGGCGGCAGCGAATACCAAAAACTGCAAACAAATAAAGACAGACTCCATTAGTAAAAATAAATTGAAACGAAAAATAACCTGGCTTAAATGTCATTTTGTTGTACCGTTGGTTTTAACTTTACGGGAGGGCTTCTGCCACTTGGATAAAAAATGTATGTGCCGTGGGTTCTTCTGCCACATATGTACCTACATGCAGAACGGTTAGGGCTTGTTAATTAGATACATGGATTTGATTATTTAGTGTAAAGCACTTTCAAACCAACATTTCAAATTTATTGATATCAAGTTGGTTGGAAGATCTATAATCTATAATCTAAATTGCAAAGACATATTAATATTAAAAATTCATATTAAATGCATACCCACAAGCAGGACTTGTAAGTTTGCGCCTACAAATTCTGCATGTGTACTTTCAAATTATAATCCAAACTTCAAATAAACATAAGCCCTGCAACTCTTGTCGACCTTCCTTGAAACAGGAGTGCCATTGGCAAAGTGAACCATTTTTTTACAGTGTATAAAGTCAACTTCTTACCAACCTAGAAGTCAAGGAACTAGGAAGTAGGAAGACAACAGTTGATAATAATTTTAAATATTTTTTTATGTTTTTTTGTATCCTTTTACGAAAAAATATTTTGAAACAGTGCATACCTTGAATGCCATGTTTGTTGTGGGTTGTTGTGCGTCTCCAAAACGTTTGTTGATGTTGCAGTTTCGTCCGCAGGCTTATATACAGGGTCCTCCTTGCACCGGTCGGCCTTGAGACCTTGCTGTCCCCTTCTTGCCCTCCTTGTGTCCCCTGCCTGTCCTCCCCCGTCCCCCCGGCCTTTCACTTTCGGCGAAATTTATATCTGGAGCAAGTGAGATACTATCTCGCACAACTTCTCCGCACTGACCTCAAAGCAGAGAGGACAGTGCGCCGGGCTAAATGTTGTCACTTGATTTCATTGCAGGGGTGCCAACAATACAACTTTTAAAAGGTGCTATTATTTTTTAAATTAAAAAATAACCAGCGGTTATGGTAATAATCTAATACAATAACTTGCAAAGATATTGTTGCGTTTTTCCTGGGTTCTTTTAATTAAAACACAAGTTTAACACAAGTTAGCCATACAGTTTATTTACACAGACTTTCTTACAATAGATTTATTTTAACAGACTTATATTAACAGATTTATTTTAACACACTTATTTATTTCGCACAGATTACATTTATTTTACACCATATTGGTCGCCCTAGTAACTAGATATTCCACTGTGTGAGTGCTTCGAAAGACTGACTCCCTTCAGCCGAATGTCGCCCTTCTTATAGCGGAACCTAGGGGCCATTCTAGCCTGCCCTAGAAAGTTCCACTACCACAGTTGTATAGACGATTCTGGACATATTTATTTCATGAAGAGTCCATTTCCTACCTACATACACACCTTACAATTACAATCGTCTGGGCCAGAACATTCTCTCAAAACACACGTACACCAATAAACATCTACCAGTGTATTTCGTTACATTATCCCCCCCTTAGGCTGTTCCGCCCCGGAACAGTCTTTTCTTTAAGAAGGTACGGGCAGTTTGACCCACAGTTGCATCCAGTGGTCAGGAAAAGTGACGTTCCACGGAATTTTCCCCTTAGGGTTTTGCCCGTCATTGCTGGCTGGTGTGGGGGGGGGGTGCTTTCCTCTTGGCGGCCGGCATGGGCGCCTTTCCTTGGTTGGGGGCGCCGCCTTGCGTCCCCGGTCAGCCACCGCTCCTCGGCTCCGCTTGCTCGCCGGCTCCTGCGTCAAAGGATCAGAATCCTTGGTTGTCGGAGCCGCTCTCCTGCTCGGAAGCGGAGTTCTCACTCTTGCTCTCGTCCTCTGACTCGCTGAGTGGCTTCCTGCCGCGCCATGCTTGGGTCGTCCCTTCTGCTTGCTCTGCTTGGCTGAGCCCCTGCGGGCGGGGGCGCGGCGCCTGCGGGAGGGAGCGCTCCCCTCCCCCACTGACGGGTCAAAGTCAGAGTCCGCCTCCTGTCCGGAGCCACTCGGGTTGTACGAGCCATCTGAATCCCCTAATTCATCCCTGCTGACTTTGGGTCCCCGCACTTTGGTTTCCGGATCTGTTTCATACTCCTCGTTAGAGTAACCTCTCTTGACAATAGCAGCAGCGGACCTTCTGGGCCTGCCTCCCGTGGCCTCGCCGCGGTCAGTCACCGGCCTCTCCTTCATCAGCCCCCTGGCGTGCGAGGAGACCTGCTTTGGCAGCAGCAGGAAGCCCACCACCCTGCTGACCAGCTCCGTGGGCGCACCCCTCTTGTCCAAACCCAGCTTCTCGCACAGCGTCCGCAGCTGCTTGGGCTCCAGCTTCTGCACCTCCTCCAGCTTGGCCTTGTGCTCAGGCGTGTCCTTCTCAAACTCGTAGCCCTTGAACTTCTTTTTGTTGCGCTTGATGAGGTTCGTGCGGCACAATTGATTGTACCGGAACTTGAGGTCCTCCATCTTGAACCTGGAGATGGCCACCTCCACGTCGGGGATGTGGTCGATGGGGATGCCCCGGCCCGCGGGCACGGGCACCGGCGGCTCCACGGCCTTCTTCTCCTTGGGAGCCTCCTCCATGGCCTCCTCCGCCTTCTTCTTGGGCGCGGGCTTCTTCTTCACACTGTTGGCCTTCTTGGCCTTCTTCTTGTCCTTGGCGTCCTCATCCTCCTCCTTGGCGTCCGTCTCCTCCTTCGCATCCTTGTCAGCCTTCACCTCGGTCGAGTCACTCTTGCCGTTTTCAGCCGACTTGACATCATCTTTGTCATCTTTGCTGTCAGCTGCGTCCTCAGCCTTGAGCTGGCCGTTGTTTTTGGCCTTCAGGTCTCCCTTCCCCAACTTCTGAGACGACTCATCCTCAGTTGACATATCGGCCTTTTTGTCATCCTGATTATCACTTAATTTTACACTATCAGTGTCCACCGACATTTTTAAGGCTAGGTTTTTAGCCATCTCCTCCTTCCAACCAGCTAGGTCTTCCCTCAAGCTCTTGAAGTTGGCAGCCATCTTTGTTTTAAACTCTTCCACGGCTCGCTCGCGGTCCCCTCCAGACGCCATGACAAAATATGCCGGGTCTTCGCCTGACTGTTCCAAGGCCTCCATGAGGCGTGCCTGTAAGGCCGCCTTCCCTCCTGAGGTCTCCAGGTCCCTCTCCAGAAGCTCATTCTTAAGCTCATAGACTTTGAGGTCCTTGATGTTCACCTTAGCCATTTTTTTTATTTTAACAAACTTCAAAACAAAAATATTTGCAAATTTATTTAATACGGGTTATGAGTTTTATATATAAAGTTATTTTAAATACGTACTTTAGCAAAATAATAATTTATCTAATTATACTGACGGTAGGTAGGTACCGCCTTTTAATATTTATTTTTAAATCACCAAATAATGATATTAGATAATGATTATTTACTTTGCTTCGTCAGATCGGCTAATGAGTATTTACTAATACTAACACAATATTATTAACACGTTATCTATCCACACTTCAATCAAATTTTTAGCGGGTAACCACACGATCGTTTTTAATTCAAGTTTAATCAGTTTTATTTAAAACTTTTTTTTTTTTTTTATTATGTTGTCCAGATATATTTTTCAATACTTTCAAGAACAGTTTTTACTTGGTACTTGGTTTTAAACCCCACACCTGACACCACTGTTGCGTTTTTCCTGGGTTCTTTTAATTAAAACACAAGTTTAACACAAGTTAGCCATACAGTTTATTTACACAGACTTTCTTACAATAGATTTATTTTAACAGACTTATATTAACAGATTTATTTTAACACACTTATTTATTTCGCACAGATTACATTTATTTTACACCATATTGGTCGCCCTAGTAACTAGATATTCCACTGTGTGAGTGCTTCGAAAGACTGACTCCCTTCAGCCGAATGTCGCCCTTCTTATAGCGGAACCTAGGGGCCATTCTAGCCTGCCCTAGAAAGTTCCACTACCACAGTTGTATAGACGATTCTGGACATATTTATTTCATGAAGAGTCCATTTCCTACCTACATACACACCTTACAATTACAATCGTCTGGGCCAGAACATTCTCTCAAAACACACGTACACCAATAAACATCTACCAGTGTATTTCGTTACAATATATTAACAGTCAAAACTCATATCAAATGCAAGCCCACGATCAGACCCCTAGACCTCTAGAGTATCTAGAATCTAGGGAGTCTCTCCTACAGGATTTCTTAAAAAAAAAAGATACGGGTAAGTTCGCACTTACAAATTCTGAATGTGTACTTACAAATTAAAAGCAAACCTCAAATGAACATAAGCCCTGCAACTTTGCCGACCTTCCCTGAAACAGGGGGCATTGGCAAAGTGAACCATTTATTACAGTATGGGTGGTCAGCCTCATACCAACCTATAAGTTACAGTTTTTTTCTGTTACGTTTTCATTACTTTTTTTTTAAACAATCTTTGACTGCTTCTACAGTAGCTTGTTTCTTCATTGCTAGATATTGTCTTCTCTTTTATCTCGCGTTGGAGCTATTTGTGTAGAGAAAATTCATTTGCAATGATTTTAAATAGTAACAGAAATACTTTTTTGAAATTGAAATCAAGTATGGCCAGGCGAGTCAAGACAATACCTTTAACCAGCGCTTTAATTGAAATAAAAACAACGCTTGTCAGAGTCTTGTCGGTTAAAAAGAAAACATGAATCACTCGATTATAATTATACCTGTATCTGGGCAGGCAAAAATACATTGGTGTATTGCATTCCTCTTCACAAATTTACAAAAAAGCATAAAAAATAATTTCCACATTCCCGGTCGTCATTTTATATACATGCAAAATGTTAATACAATTGATTTACATCTTAATGTGTATTGTTATCAGTCTGGTCAGTAGTTCAGTTGGTAGAGTGCTTGTATTCCATGCCGAGAGCTCGGGTTCGAATCCCACCAAGGGTGTCAGAAATGATTTCACGTCTCCATGTTTATTTCAAACCCAAAATAAAATACTAACAAGGCTTGTTCAGCCTTCGCAAGAAATGAGTATCAGTACTTTCGGTAGCTGGGAAACCCCCAATTCGCTCCCCCAGTTCTTGTTTATCGTATACGCCAATCTTGTCAAATATGACTTTTTCATGCAGTTGTCTTATGAATCAAATTCTACACAATCTGAGCTAAGAAAAACCGTAAAACTCGATAATGTGAGAGTTCTTTTAAATATTTTTTTAAAAAAAATCTTGTTTTCATAAGACACATCGGCCCAGTACACATGCAAACATTGCTCATGTAAAATTTTCTCAATGGCGTATACGATAAACAAGAACTAAGGCAGCGAATTCAACCGTAGTGGTTGGTGTAAAGCCAGCCCTCGTACCTGTTAAAATAAATAGGTTCCACTCGCTTCATGCGACCCCTTCGGAAAAAAGGCGGCAAGAAGTTACACTATATGTATAGTTTTGTAGCATAGCAGTAGCATCAGCATGAAAAATAACAGAAAATTTAATAAAATACGATTTCTATAAAAAACTTAAATCAACATCAGTGGACAACCCTGGTAGGTAATTAATATAGAACGGCGTAGAGCTGTATAATAATTAATGTATTCGTGTATTGATTCGAGAAATGCGGTTATTTTTATTCGGGTATTTATTGGAGTGCGCATACAATCTGTCACTTCACTAGGTACTGCGTCATACTGTCGCACTTCAGTGGGGCTCAACCTTTAGTTAAGAGCAATTATTTTGTCAAAGAATTGTCTTGCATTGGATCAACATATTTTTGCTAATTTTAATGCTATTCATTTTTAATTTAAACAGAAATGCTTGCATTCCAAACCACAAAACACCAAGGGTGTCAGAAGTCGATGTTGATTTCAAGCCCAAAAGCAAAATACCGGCAAACAGTACACTCAGCCATCACATGAAATGATAACCAGACTCCTCGAGACCAGTAAACCCTTAATTTCTTTAAAAAAAATGATTATTTTCAATAAAGAATTAAAAAATAAAATAAATTAAAAACTTTGTTTTATTCCACTTTTATTGTTTTTGAGTAAGTTACAAATATTTTCGGAACTACTTCCATCTTCGGGTAACTAACAATTACGAAGATGGAAGTAATTTCGAAAATATTTGTAACTTACTCAAAAACAATAAAAGTGGAATAAAACAAAGTTTTTAATTTCTTTAATTTTTTAATTCTTTATTAAGGACCACATGGACCACAAGTAACTTACTGACCACCGGTTGAGAACTGCTGACCCACATGTTGCATAATTCCCGGTACATTAACATGATCAACAATCCCGCCTCACATCTGATCCAGATCCGAGACAAACCGTATATTTTTTCAGTTTATCTGACACTTTATGAAAACTCGCAACGGGTTTTGTTAAACCAGTTTAAGACTTCGTTTATGCAACCTGTATTACTCCACAGACCAGAGCAACAGTGAGCATTTCATTCTCAGCCAAAATGCAGGCGCGCTAATTGGATTTCGGCGCCTTTAAAAAATCAACATTAATTTTTAATTTTATTTGCGCCAATGCAGCTCTGCCACGAAAAATTAGAACTTGATTTTTGAAATTAAAAAAAAGTAACTGCTTTATGCATCATCAAGCAATATCTTGGTGGAAAAAAAACGCAAAAGTTAAATTTTCCCTTGTTAATTTAGTCGGCGCTATGGCCACGGCGCGGCGGTCAAGACGCTTGTTCAGCTAGCGTTTTTGGTTCAGATAACGTAGGTTCGAGCCACGGCTGGCCCCTTTGACCATAACATTGACCCTGTTTCAGATGTCGTTGCATGCACACAAGCTTCTGCTTTCGCATGAAGACAACTGGCCAGGCAAAATAGGTTGGTGAATTGCAATCCTCTTCACATTTTTTTTTAAGGCAAAAAAAAAGACAAACTCAATAACAAAAACTCTTAAATTTACTATAGGTACCTACTTACAAAAAAATATGTTTTCCAAAATTCACGAATTACTCACGTGAATTCGCGTTTCACTCACGAAAGTGAACGTGTTGAACGCAAAAGTGACGTGTCGTTTTAACCCACAAGTAACGTATTAAATCATCGACTTCGTTAGTAACGCCAAACACGCGTTACAATATATCCCGTGAAATTAGTTTACGCAGCTTATCGCAATGAGCCAATTATCGCAATTTTTATAATGAGTGTGTTTATTCCAGAGCACTTTTCATGATTACATTTTATCCCAGGGCAGGATGAAAATTAAAAGCTGATTCTTAGAGGTTAACAACATTTTTACTTCAAGATGAAGGTCTTTTGAAAAACTGGCCACATTTTAATTTTTCTGTTGGTTATTATAATTCTTCCATGGCTCTCTGCGAGCTTGGTCGTCACTACAAAACGCCATTCCAATCTCCTTTGTGATCTGTCTTATGTCTTGTTAAAGCTCATCATTTCCTCCCCAGTGATTACATTTGAGCTCTGCTAGAGATTTTAAACTGTAAGAGAAAACTACGCACGTTCTTGAAATATTGGTAAAAGTGAAGCGTTATTGTCAGCACAAAACACTATAGGTCTCTTTTTACAATACCACTAAATTTATTGTACCTAAATATTATGTATGTCGGCCGTGCATTTGTTCTAAAAATGGATTACTGACTATTGGACTACAAAAATCATCAAACAAATAAGATTTTGAGATCTAAAAATGATGATCTGCATACTTAGAGAAGAGATAACAAAAAATATATTTTAGTTGAAAAAAATGTACGTTTTCATTTCGCGTTTGTTATTCTGGAGCAAGTTAAACTAATTATGTAATCTTCCACAGGTAAGTAGGTTAGTACTCAAGTAACCTGAACCTGTCCTTTCTAGGGCACTGCTCCACATTTCAGTGTTCAGTGTGTTAAGGTGCACTGTCACTAAATGTATACTTATGTCGGTACTTACTCGCTTTACCTGCTTAAAAAATGCGGATTTACAATTCCTCGTTGGCTTTGAACAACATGACTTGCACTTTCGTTTACATATTGTAAAAAAAAATGTTTTATTTTGTTACCTTAACTAGCCTGTCTGGTAATAAAGAAAGAAAATGATGTAGGTAACTGGGATTTGTCGTTAAAATTATAAATCTTGACTAATTTCAAAATTAAAATTCTCGGACATAGGCATTTCATGTAAGATTTTCCATTTGTTTTCATTACAGCTCATTAGTTACACGTTATTTTATTTGGAGCTAAGATTCAACTGATATAACACCTTTGATGTGTGCTTTGAAACTTTCTCCTTAGTTCTTACGCGGGTTTGAATAAAAAAATCTTTTCTGTTTCAAAAACTGAGAAATTGTGGGAGAATAACCCAAAGGGGGTGATAAAAAAACTTCGTCCAAGATAAAGAATAAAACCAACTTTATTTTTGGTTACTTTGAGTAAATTAAATTTCACAACCGGTTTCACGAGCTAACCGTTTGCACCATCTTAATAAGTTTATAGTTATCGTGTCAATTAATACCTTCGTAGAATTGATATTCTCAAAGTAATCCATAAAAATGTTGGTTTTGTAACTTTCTGAAAAGACACAACAAAACATCCTTCGTACAAATTTACATCAAGAATAAAACAAGCTGTTAATACTAAATATCGACAGTTCCTTGAATTATAAGGTGGTATGAGGCTGACTACCCATACTGTAAAAAAAAGGTTCACTTTGCAAATGTAGCCCTTTTTTTTAGGGAAAGTCGATAACAGTTGCAGGGCTTGTGTTCATTTGAGATTGGGGTTTTATGTTGTAAGCCCACATGCGGCATGTGTAAGTGCGAACTTTTACGTGTCGGCTAATGGGAATGCATTTTATATGAATCTTAAATGTAGTACATATTTGCAACTTAGATTATATCCATCAGTGGCTTATGTTGGCCACTACCAACAGGGCAACGTCTACACTCGCCCAACAGTACTGTAGCATGTGCTGTGCGGCTGGATAACCTTGCAGTTACTTGACTCTGAATACTTCGCCATGGAGAATCGATTTGGACGCCGATAACAGAGTCCTGTATCAGATGCCGAAATAAGGTGGCATGGCGTGTATACAGTCAGTATAAAATTAAATATGTATTAAAGTATTGATTACATGTCATATTTTTTTATTACTGAATAATATATATTCTCATCATGCCAGATACAACGATTCGATTTTTAATTATACTGTGGAAAAAATACCAGTTGAAAGGAATATTAATATGAAAATCGAGTTGAGAGAAATAAACGACATAATTTTAATCCAAATTTGAAGTTTTGAAGAGAATGGATAAACTGAGTGAAAATGCTAATTATAAAACTCAATAAGACTTTAAATTGTGACATAGAAAGATAACTCAGTGGAAAATAAAGCTCACATACTTTCGTTTTCAAAATAGGTACATTAATTTTGTGTACCTATATTTGAGAAATCTATTATATCGAAATAATATGTTTCTATGCACATTCCTTCTAAGTCTTTCGAAAACTATAACCTTTGAAATTAAACGTTATTTGATGGAAACTTATATTATCAATGGTTTTTAAATAGACATTTTGTAAAAAAAAAAACAATCTTACAATTGTTAGGTTAAGGTAGGAATTACGTTCGTTTGACATATTAACAATATCAATAATAATAACTACACAGTTAAAATTTATGAATCTGATATTAGAATCAGTTCATCCTCAGTCGTCGTGCAGAGAGAGTATCTCCTGCAGACGTTAGCTACGTCTACGAATAATGTAAGTTATTTTATAACGATTCGTCTAAAATCTGATTCATAAATTTTAACTGTATAGTTATTATTATTGTAAATACAATCTTACGAACCATGTTGTGGAGGAGAAAGGATTTCTCAACGTTTCATCGAAGTCGCATCTGACATCATTAGAAGATGTGTTCCTTCTTCATACGTCCGATTCATGTGATATTTTGTTGCAGGTCCCTGAGAGCGCGCAATGGCTGGTGAGCCGCGGGCACGCCCGGCGCGCCGCGGACTGCTTTGAGCGCATAGCACGCCACAATGGTCGTGCTCTGCCGCCAGGGGACGTGCACGCCTTCGTGCTGGCCGCGCAGGCGTGCCCCAAGCAACCAAGCCCACCCTCCCTGCTGGGGCTCTTCAAAACGCCGAGGCTCAGGAGGAAGACGTGCATCCTCATCTTCAAATCGTGAGTCAGAAGGATGCCGAGAGATCTGATCAGGGTAGAGCCCGAAAGAGGATATCTGGTCAGATTTGAACTGGCCATTGTCCCCCCTGTTTCAGGGAAGGACGGCAAGAATTGCTGGGTGTATTTCCATTTGAGATTGAGATGGGTTTTTATATTGTAGATTCACATACGGCATGTGCAAGCGCGAACTTATACGTGTCTGCTTGTGAGAATGCATAAAATGTGAATCCCCAATGTTACATATCTTTGCAACTTAGATTAGATTAGATTTGTATTGAAGCCTGGATTGCGTTTACCATTCTAAGCGCCCTTGGGGTGGCTAATCCCACTAAAAATTGGCCTATTGTTATTATTATTGGGCCTAACAACTAAATACTTTGTTACATACTTAGGCTCTGTATTTTCAACGTTAGTATAGCGAATTTATACTGAGTTAAAAGGACGCACTTATGTCAATAGTTTGGGCAGTTTTTTTTATTGAAGTTAATGAGTTAAAGAGTTTAAAGTCCTCCCTCATCTCTACTCTATCACCAACAATCCTGCTTATGTCGTCTGACCATCGTGTTAGAGGCCTTCCTCTATTTTTCTTGTCCTCATGAGGTCTCCACTCCACTATCATCTTGTTCCATCTTTGGTCATTAAATCTGACAACATACCCTGTCCACAGGAACGGGCACAATATTTCAAGCATGAGAAGGCAACTGTATGGGTTTTTTTTCCGTTTCCTGGAAGACTAGATATTAACTCAATGTACAAATCTTTTCTAAGACAAGTCTGTGTGTTTAAATGTTTTCTAATTCTGTAAATCACTTTAAATGTGTTAAAATCTAGAGCAGGATCGTTTGTTATTTGCGAAAAATTAAGTAGGTACGGCAACCACTCTTATCCTATATTGAGGATTCGCCACTGCTTGCCCATAAGCATTTCAGGCAACTACCAACTGAATATCTAACGTAAACATTATAAAGGTTTCGTCCTTTTGAATGATGAGTCTTCCTTGACTTATAGGTTGGTATGAGGCTGACCACCCACACTGTAAAAAATGGTTCACTTTGCCAATGTCACCCCTGTTTCAGGGAAGGTCGGCAAAAGTTGTGGGGCTTATGTTCATTTGAGGTTTGGATTTTATTTGTAAGTACACATTCAGCATTTGTAAGCTCGAACTACACTTGTTGGTTTGTGGACATACATCTGAGAGCTTTAAATGAATATATCCTTGAAACTTAGATTATAGATTATAGTCTTGCTTTCGTCTGTTTAGGATGGTGCTGACGCTGTGCTACGACGCCATCTCCCGCAACGTTAACGGCCAGGGTTTCTCCCCGTTCTGGATCTTCAGCCTCTCCTCGCTGACCATCCTGCCCTCCTGCCTGATCATCCTGGCGCTCCAGGATAAGATAGGGAGGAAGGCGATGGCCTCTTCGTCTCTGCTCATCAGCGGGCTGTTTACGGCTGTTTCTGGAGCGTTGCTGGGTCTCTCCAAGCAATCTGGTGAGAAAATATGATATTTAGAGTCAGTCGTCGACTAAAAACCTTTATTTACAGTCATTATACACTAGACGAATTCTACGCGCATTCTAGTTGCTCAAATATGTGAATCTGAAATATTAATACATGTCTGAAACTTAGGTTTAGATCAATTGGTAGAAAATCAGTATCAAATAGCATTATTATTGGTAGTACATAGATAATATGCGAATTAGTATGAGATTGCATGGATAGAGGAAGTCTGTGCTAATCACATGAATTGAAATGTATCTATCATTTCAAACCGCCTGTAATTAGCGTAATAACAAATCGTGCTCTTTACTCTTCCATCATTACAGATCACGTATGGAGGGAGTTGTGAATTACAGCTTTATATACCAGCAGCAATCAAATCATAGCTTGCAATTACATATCGACACCTGATGGTAAAACTAAATAAGTGATATATGAACCTAGCATGGGTTTCTCAGATAAATGTAACTTTTTTCCACCAAAGAAAACACTAAAATTGTGTGAAAATCCTGTAGTTTAGAAGTTTTTCATGAGCACTGCCTTATAATTAGTTTACTTACTATAAGAAGTGACACCCTATAAAATGTTTAATCCACGATTCCTCAAACCAGTGAATCAGCACTTTTTCAGTTGTGCTTTTAAGGTGGCGACATATTATGCACTTAGGGCGCGTTGTCAACAATAATTACAAAAAAACATAAACAACTAAATAAGGTTAAATATCTGGGCAAGAACTCATGATCTTTCTCGCGTATTTTTTTCGATTTTCGCGATTGAGAGTAGAGTTTACGCAGTGCTTAATACTCAGGGTCAGCATAAAGAGCATCAACCCCCAGCTCACAGCTCACGTAGCACTTCACTCCAATACATGTCATATAACTCCAGATGCTCTGAAAATTGGAGAGTCTCCCGCAAAAGATTTCTAAAACAAGGAAATGTACGAAAAAGCGACGGATATGAATGAGCTGAGAGAAGTACATATGTAAGGATGTAGATAAGTAGAGAAGACTCTGCAGAGGATCAAACCACCTCTAGTGGTACTTCGACAGCGTTACCTCATAGCTCTCGAGCGACTGCAAACAATAGGACGGCAACACTACGGGCAGCGGCATCGTGCAGCAGTCGCCTGGAGTTTCATACGAGAAGAAAGAAGACCGTCTTCGGAGAGAGAGTCTTCAAGGTGACTGCTCCAACTGCCTTCCAGATGACCTGCGCAAGATGGATTTTATGAAAACACTTAAAACTCACATCGTCACTCGTTCGTATGAACGAGCGCCTTTTGGATGATCTAGTAATATCACGAAAAGGCGCTATACACATTGTGAATTTTAATTTAAGTTACAGTTAAGTACATGAATATAACTTATAGATGCAGCTGTATTACTGGAAGATAACAGTGTTACACTCAGATAAATGTTACTGTTCCTGCAACGCTTTCGTTGTTTCACTAGGAGTGGCCAGAACCTCTGCAGAGACCACTCAACAAGTGGAGTGGCATAAATATTATTGATTTGTAAAATATTTTCAGACCCCTACCTCGCCGTGAGCATGGCAGCCTTGGGCCGCCTCGGTGTGAACGTCGCCTACAACTCGGGGGCGCAGTACGCGGCGGAGCTCATCCCCACCGAGGTGCGGGGGCAGGGGGTGGCGGCGGTGCACGTGGCGGGGTACGCTGCCACCTTCTTCAGCTCCTACATCCTCTACCTGGTAACAACTCGTCTGCTCTCTGATTATACATCCCATATCATGCATCCTCTATCTGGTAACAACTCGTCTGCTCTCTGATCATGCATCCCATATCATGCATCCTACCTGGTAACAACTCGTCTGCTCTCTGATAATGCATCCCATATCATGCATCCTCTACCTGGTAGGTTGTGGGAGATGGTCCATCTGTCTTGGAAAGCAGGGCCGGCGCTAGAGTAGGGTGCGGTTGGATGACCGCCCAGGGCGCCAGGTATAATAGAACGCCGCAGGCGCCCCTTTATATGTTTTTAGTATGGATTTGAATGGTGGATAGGGGGCGCCTTAGCAATCTCGCCCAGGGCACTGGTAGTGCTAAAATCGTCACTGTTGGGAAACATGAGAAATAGTTACAAATAACAGTACACAAGGGTGTTCATGGGCTTTTTTTCTTCTCATGAATGTTAAATTTCCCTAGGAAAATAAATATTTATTCGACTAAGTAATTGTTTCGCGCATCAAAAGCATCTCAATATATATTATACAAGTTGTACATTTTTACTCATATTAGACTGTATTTATGTATGTACTTGCTCACTTCTTACATCTTCCGAATCGCAAGCCTTTAAGCCTCAGGGCATCCTCCTCTTTACAATCTTTCTTTGTTTCTCTGCCTTGTGCTGCTTCCCGCCATGGTCCCCTATTCCTGTATTTGGAATTGTTTATCCATTTTTTTCTCCAATGTATGTTCCGTTCAAAATGTTAGCCTTTTCATGAATGACCACATTAATGGATGTATTACTTTTGTATTTCAGGGCACATACTCTCTCTCCATCCCTCCTCTGATTTTGGGAGGCCTCTCCGTCATGTGTGCAGGACTATGTCTGCTACTGCCAGAAACCCTGGGACGCTCTCTGCCCACAACACTTCAGGATGGGGAAGACTTCGGGGAAGGAGAAGGTCTTCTAGACTTCGCGTGCTGCAAACCAAGAACGGAATCCACGGCAGACCTTATCACAAACAAAAGTTTCAACTGACAAAATGACATATTATATATTTGCATTGAGATTGTGTCAAACATTGAGGATGAAATGAATATGATTTGCAAACATTTGCCCAAAAACATTGATTCGTTTTAATGTCAATTAGGTAATATTTTAGGAAGGCTTTCTGCCGCTCACAAAATACCATAGACAAAATGTTTTTTCTACTCCCATTTGGTAATTTACTAATTACAAAACGGCTAACGCAATCACAATGACATACATTTCTACACCCGTTGCGTAATGTAACATTACGCAACGGGTAACCGTGTTGAAATGAAAATGTGCGCATGCGCATTGTCAGAATTGGAACCATTTTTTAATTTCAAATGTCAACCTTGTATGGGGGTATGAAGACCTGTCAATCCAAGATGGCCGCAAGCGATCAGCTGATTAGGCTTCATACAAATTTACTGATATTCGGTAGGTAGGAATTACCGTGGTGAAGAGACTTCCAGCCCTGTTCAGATGAAAATAAATATATTTTATGTGTAGAGTCAAATAAAAATTGTTTATAGTGCAAAAAATTATCGAATTTATTTATCGGAATGCTCTAAAATCTAAATGAAGCTTTCATTTTTTCAAAGGAAAATAAAAGGCTTGAAAGGAAAACAATACAAAAAATTTCACCGCAAAAAATAAACAAACTCAAAAAGTTAGTTGGTTAATAGGTGAGTAGGTATGAGGTTGATAATAATAATAATAATAATAAACTTTATTGCACACCACAAATAAATAACATTAATATTATAAACGAAAAGAGACATATGTACAATGGGCGGTCTTATCGCACATGGCGATATCTTACAGACAACCTTAGGATGGACAAGATCTGCAAGCACAATGATATGGGTAGTCCGTGGTATTACAATAATTATGGTTAAAAGATACTGTATAAATACATATATTTTATATTAAATATATATTTTAATTATATATCAACATATACATATAGATACACACATAAACACATATACATAAATACATACACACACACATACATACATTCATATATACATATAACTTTGCCATTACACTGACAGTAAGTGTTCCTTTAACAGTTTCTTAAATATTGCCAGGGATTGTGCACATCTTATAATTAACGGCAAGGCATTCCATAAGCGAGTGGCATGAACTGTAAACGATTTTCCAAGGAAATTTGTGGAATGCGTTGGTATTTTCAATGTTAAAGTTTCTGATGACCGTAGGGATCTTGAATGTGTATCATGGAGGAACTCAAAACGTTCTTTAAGATAGCGAGGGATAGAAGGATTGTACAGAATATTGTATAGAAGGTGAAGAATATGTGTATTCCGACGGAGACGTATAGGAAGCCATTTAAGCTTAGTACGAAACTCTGAAACATGATCATATTTGCGTAGACCAAATATAAATCTTATACAAAGATTTTGAAGCCGTTCAAGTTTATCAAGTTGGTCCTTGGTGAGATCAAGATAGCTGGCATCGGCGTAGTCGACAATCGGAAGAAGGAGAGATTGTGCAAGCGCAGTTTTAGTGGAAATTGGCAGGAGATTGCGTAGTCGTCTCAAAGACCCAACAGATGCAAAGACTTTGCGACTGACTTCCTGTACTTGAGGTACCCAGGACAAGGTTTTATCAATATATATCCCCAGGTTCTTTACTTTATCACCAATTGGAATGGTTGTGCCATCAAAAATAATTGGAGGCAACTGCGCCCAGTCAATCTTCGAGATCATCCTAGGGCCGCCAACAGCAATAACCTGGGTTTTCAGAGGATTGACCTTAAGTCCGTACGCTTTGCTCCAATTATGTATTTCATCTAAATCAGTATTGATAACTTTGATAGCTTCTGCCAACTTATCTGGCGTAGCTTGAAAATAGATTTGGAGATCATCTGCATAAAGGTGGTAAGAAGAAATAAGTCGATTTGAAATTGTATTAATAAATACAGCAAAAAGTAAGGGAGATAAAACGCCACCCTGAGGCACGCCAGCAACCGTACTGCACCACGAGGAAAAGGTTTCATCAATATGAATCCGTTGTCGACGGCCAAACAGGTACGAATGAAACCAACCAATTGCCATTGGAGATATGTTAAGAGAGCGAAGTATTCCCAGGAGAATGTCAAAATCAACTGTATTAAAAGCGTTGCTGAAATCAAGTAAAGAAAGTAACGTTATATTTCCACCCTGCATGGCTGACCTGATGTCGTCCGTAATATTGATCAGGGCTGTGACGGTTGATCACCTATGCTGTACAAACTTGGTTCACCTGCCAATACAACTGCAGGGGATATGTTTATTTGAGTTTTGGGTTTGAATGTTTAAGCTTATATGCAGGATGTAAAAGCGCGACCTTATATGTGTCGGCTTGTGGGCATGAATTCAATATGAAACCTAAATATAATTTATCTTTACAACTTAGGTTAGATTAGATAATCGAAGGGAATGATAAATCACACGTTTTGACAAAGGTAAAGTTTTAATTACTTCAAATGGACGAGTAGGTACATTATAATGACTATGATTCACTATTTTGTTAATTCTCTCATGGTCGTAGAAAAAGTATTGTATACCACTGCACGTAATTAGCCTTTGTAACACTCTTGCTGTCTATTGTGCCATTCGGCTGCACCTCATGGCACAAACTAGCACTCGTGTTACAAAGACTATCATTACTAGGCAGTGGCATAAATAACTATTGTATGCGCGCCTTACAAAGTACGAGGTATGAGAAGTATTTTAGAATCTAAGTAGGTACTACTAACAAGTCCGTAGTCTAGTGGTAACGCTTTGGCTTCGTAAATGGATGGTCGTTGGTTCCAATTCCTGGCGGAACACCAAAAATATTTATATTTCTGTTAAAAATAAATACTAAGCACGTACATAGGTAGTATGTGAAATGGTTAGATAGAATTATTTCATTTTTAGGTATAAATTGTCTTTTAAATTACAAAAATTATCTAAAAAATTAAACAAAAACTTTTAACACTTAGTAGGTACCTAATTCATATTTTACTGATGCCAAAAACTATTGTTTATTTTGTAGAAACATCAACGGCCTCAGACGTTTGTAAAAAGAAATGGCAGAGAAAGGAAACGCATTTTAATTTTATTTTTTTGTTTGAAATCAAGTCTGCATTTGCAGAACCACTTTTGTCGAAGAAAATATACATAAGTAGGTACTCAAAGAAACAAGTTTGTGTTTTTATTTTTCTTTTGTATTTTCAAAACTGAATTTTTAAAAATGCGTATGTAAAAAAGTGCATTCCAAACTTACATCAAAATACGAAGGAAATAAAAATATTTTTTATGGTTTGTGTATTAACACTGTGAAAATTCATGTTTTTTCGATTGTTATATAAATAAATAACACCTTATTAACTTTAAAACACTGTTTATATTTCACAAAAATATCATAAATTTAAAAAATTAAATTTTAGATTAACTACTAACGTTTTCGACCAATATGGTCATCCTCAGGTAGTAAATTTACTACCTGAGGATTCGACCAATATGGTCATCCTCAGGTAGTAAATTTACTACCTGAGGATGACCATATTGGTCGAAAACGTTAGTAGTTAATCTAAAATTTAATTTTTTAAATTTATGATATTTTTGTGAAATATAAACAGTGTTTTAAAGTTAATAAGGTGTTATTTATTTATATAACAAATTTACTACCTGAGGATGACCATATTGGTCGAAAACGTTAGTAGTTAATCTAAAATTTAATTTTTTAAATTTATGATATTTTTGTGAAATATAAACAGTGTTTTAAAGTTAATAAGGTGTTATTTATTTATATAACAATCGAAATAAAAATACTTTACAATTGATCTTTATATTTTGGAACATTATTCTCCTTCTTTGGGTGCCACTTCTGTCGAATATCGACGATCATCATGTATATTTGCACCTTGGATGCTGTGGCTCCAAATGGGGACTTGGTGTGTTTGTTCAACCATTGTCAGGTTTTTTAGCCACAATGTATTTGGGCGTCCCTGTGTCTTCTCCCCTCAATCTTTCCTTATACGTATATGATAAGATGAACACTGAATAACATTGTTCCGTTGACAATAAAATAAAATTATATTGGTTTTATTTTATTTTCATAAACTATTCTTAAAATCGTTTTCTTTGCAAAAAGGTTCCATCAGATTGAGCCCCATTCTGTTACAAGACCGCCATCGCTGACGGTTTTGTTACAAACATTTCCTTTGTTCTGACCAACACTGACAGCGCGGATTTGAACCAGAGTCCCCACGAATGGATCTCGCTCATAGATTCACCATCGCTGCAGCTAATGACGCCAAAGTCACAGTAATTTCTACCACGGGTCCGGGGACTTTCCACAGGACGAAGGAAGTTATGAAAACTTGTATGTAGTCCCGAAAGTTTGAATTGACAGAGCCTGCCAGATTGCGAGTTCCCAAATGTATATACCCTGTACAAATATATTTTTCCACTAATGTGTTTGAGTTATAAAATGAGACATCTATACAATATTTACAAAAACTTTTCTTTGTTGGACTAAAAGGACATCTATGAGATTTATGCAAAAGATTTTATCACATTCATTTGAAAAAAATCTAATACTCATCTATGAATTACACGTCAAAGCTTTTAGTAAGCTTGTTTGTAAAGTTGTTCATAGAATAAATAGGCCAATAGTCATAGCAGCACTGGCTTATGGAAACTTTGACAGTGACCTCGAAAATGACAGTTCATTGGTTTAAATTTGTGTATGCGTCAAATTCGTAGGGTCATGCCATTTAGGAAATAATTTGGCCTGCTATATTATCAGGATTGTCCGCGTTGTAGCTGACAGTCTAGTAAACATGTCCGCCTTGTATAGAATAACGATAAATGCGGCTGACAAGTTTGTGCCACGAACTCTGAGACCGTTGTGGGAACATCCAGCAGGTAAAAAACACCACATTACATAAGTTTGAATAGAGCCTGTCACTTTTCATGTTTTATTCAATATGTGTGTTTTCCAGGTCCCAAGACTATTTTCTTCTGGGCACCAATATTCAAATGGGTGAGTGCTGTCATAATATCATTCAATCGACTTCGTAAACAATCAAAGTTACCAATAAAAATAATTAGAAAGTACGTAGGTGTACCACATGATCATTTGATTTATTTCCGTGTATCATAATATTTTTGCAGACAGCTGGAGTGCTCTATTTTTAAATGTCTGAATATCTGAAATGTGAAAAGCCACGCTCCTGATTTTTTAAATAATAAGATAAATTTAAAAATACAAATGAAATTCATATTTTTCAATCTGTGTACACATTTTCAGATTTTTATAATACACAGTTGGTGTGATAAAGAATCCTTAGCTGCAGATTTCATCTGATGTCGACTTATGTGTATTTTTGATTTGGAAGGAATTTTCTTCAAGGAAATTATTTTTATACATTTTAATTATGTTTATCTTGACACTGAGGAATGTTTATATCACTAACTTTTATGGAATATGATTTTGTTTTGCTTTTTTTTCTTGCACATATTTGGGCTACACTTACATAGTTTACACTTAAATTAATTTCCGAGCTACAATTTATTTTCACACTTATAATTACTCCCATTAAGCATATATTTCTCCATAATTGGAATTCGTCCCGTAGTTCAGTGGTAACACTTCAGACTCTGAATGAAAGGTTGTGGGTTCGAATCCTGGCAGAGTACAGAAAATATGTACCATTTATATTTTCAAATTTTCTCTTTTGCTAGGTTGAAAAATTCATAAACCTTTACTAATGACCGGTCACCAAAAGGTCCATCCAGCCTTACAGCAACTGGGTCTTGCTTGAGAATTGGCGCTTTGTAGCGACGACGGCCAAGCTCGTAAAAAGGTCGATAGCTTAATTGGTAGAATGCTTGCATTCAATGCCGAGAGCAAGGGTTCGATCTCAAGGTTTACTCAGCCTTCACAAGAAATGAGAACCAGCCCCCCCGGGAGCTGGGAAACCCCCACTTCAACTGAAAGTGGTTGGTGTGAGGCGGGCACCCTTACCCGTAAAAATAAATAGGTCGCGAATCGCCACATGCGACTCCTTTGGGAAAACGCAGGCAAGAAGTTACACTATATGTGTAGCTTAGTTGCGTTTTTTTTGCATTGATTTCACCAAGCCACGTCTAATTTTCAGCATGCAAAAATATTCCTGTACTCATTGGCATTATTAAAACATTTTTTAAATGATTGAAAAAAAAATAGAAATACTTCTGTACTTTAAAATTAATGTTGCGAATGTTTGTCCAGGGTTTAGTGATTGCGGGCATCGGTGACCTTCAGAGGCCAGCGGAGAACCTGTCTGTCTCTCAATCAGCGTCCCTGGCTGCCACCGGCCTCATCTGGTCCCGCTACTCCCTCGTAATTGTCCCCAAAAATTACAGCTTGTTCGCCGTGAACGTCTTCGTTGCATCCACCCAGTGCTTTCAAATCTTCCGGGCCATCCGACATGCCCAATCCAAAAAAGAAGTAACCAGTGCTTAGAAAAATTATAGTGTCAAGTAATCTGTCTCAAACCTCAAGCTAGGATCTCCCGTGGATGCTGGCCAACTTTGTGATATAACCGTGATTCAAAAATAACAAAAAAATGTTACGTTTTAAACGAAATTACTCAAATCATTCGGTGTATGGCTGTTTAATTGCTTAAGGAAATATCTGTTGTATTTTTTTATCAAGTTTTGCACCAAGTGCTGCAGCGGTGTTATGATAATCTCTGGTGATGGATGCATATTATTTATTTTAAATGAATATATTTTTGTAAACATTTTAATTTTCTGTTATCTTCATTTTAAATAAAGTATTAGGTAATCTATCGTAGATCGATACAAAATGGTTGTTTATTCATTCAGCTAGGAGAATATTTCTTCAGCTATGGTGCAGTTATATTTTGAATATATATATAGATATATTTTAATTCTATGAATTAAATGAAAAAATAAGCGCACTCTAGTTTGTATGGATAAAATGATTATTATAAAGCTCTAACCTTAAAATGTTATTCAAAAATGTAGTGGTATTTTCAAATTTAAATTATATACTAAAACAGTATTAGTATAATTCCAGTAGGCAGAGTATATAAAAAGTATCATTAAATATTAAAATAAGTACATGTATTTTCTTGAATAGATTAAATCGTTGTTAACCTACTTTCAATAGTAGTAATTGCTAGCATAGAAATATTAGCAATCATGTTATAATATAAAAAAAATATGTTCAGTGACATCCGATACACATATTTAAAAATCTTTTCTGTGCATAGCTCACAACAAAACGTGATATTATTTTCTATAAAAACTCTTATTTTATTGATAACAAAAATTCATCATCAATATCATATGAATTGTTTTATGTAGGTATAAGTAAACAAGAAGTTGTAGAAACCAGCCAATAGGAAGTCATTGATCAATCAATACGTGAGAAGGAACAATTGATTATCATTATTACCAAACAGGAAACCACTTATGACATTGTCAATGAAAAGTTCTGGCAACACTCCAACTGATGTTCTACCATTCTAAATATAATTTATCAACATTGAAATATTCCGTACATACTTCTTACATTCCCTAGTGATACTACTGAGGCGAGGTCATTGTTACACAACTGTAAACTTTATTTTTACACTATCATCTTATTTTCATCTCTTGGTGCATCACATCAGTTTATCGAACGCTTCTAAAAACACATCTTCATTCAAATACTAATAAAAGTTTTATTGGCACAGGCAGAGAAAGTAATTAATATTAAGCCTGCATTGTTCCATTATCTTGCATATTACTTACATTTTTAATTCTGGTATCTTTACTATTTTAGATTATTTTTTAAATAACAAGACACTTCAAAATCTTTTGAGAATAGCGTGATAAACATTATCTTGGTGGGGCATCTTGAAAAGGCTTCTCAAATCCATCACTCCCGCATATTTTTGCTCTGCCCGCTATCTTGGTTGTGTGTGTATGTTAGGCATGTAACAGCTGTTGGTCATTATTTCCAAATAAGCAATAGTGTGAACCAGTGCTCCAAGTATAGAACATTGTATAAACTTACCTCGATTACGTAAATAAAAAAGAAGTATTAAAACTAAATCACTCTCTAGGGTTGCCGTTGTGTATTCCATACATTTTTTATTTACGCATTCAAGGTGAGATTTACGGAATGTTTTATACTCGGGGTACAGGTCGCAAGTTGTAATGAAATCTGCACATTTGACTTAGACAAAAATTTGTGCTGTCACATGGCAGGTTACTACAGGGAAGGATAATTAATACTTTGTTAATGTTTTCTAGTCACATAAATGTATGACATTTTCCTGCCTAAATCTACAAGTGCAAAATTATTATTTTTTCACAGCAGGCAGACGTCACAGGTCTAAGTCTTTACCAACCAGAAACAAAAAATCAGTGAGCTTATTCCCTAGCAACCTGGTTGGGTGAAATCATAATTTTTTCCACATCATGTGTGCTTACTTAAATGGCCATTTAGCCACACCTGCATCAAAATTCTCGTAATGTATACATCAGTAATTATTTTTTATTTTATTCACCATTTTTTTTTACCACAGGGTTTTGTGTTCTGTTCTCTGCGCTCAATACTGGCCTTCTAAGGTGAGGAAGAGGTGACTAAAAAAAATGTTGGAAAACATCAATGATCTGAATGCATGTTCTAAATTACATTTCAAGAAGGGAAACCTCAGAAGTCTATGTAAATAGGGTGGGTATGTAGCAACCAATAAACAAATATTAGTTAGCCTTTACCCTTGCAACCCAGCCATGTGGTGTCTCAACATTTCTGTATGTGGGTTAACTTTTAAAATAGAACCATTGAAAAAACTCAAGTTACATTTCTCTTGATCCCCACTGATAGGTAAGTATTGGGACCAGTGGGTCCAACAACCCTTTGTCAGTGCTCGCACCTGTTCCTTTGTTATAATACATTGCATAAGTTCACCTTCTATAATCTAAGTTGCGAGGATATATTCATTCAAAGCTCTCAGATGTATGCCCACAAACAAACACGTGTAGTTCGCGCTTACAAATGCTGATTGTGTACTTACAAATAAAATCCAAACCTCAAATGAACATAAGCCCTGCAACTCTTGCCGACATTCCCTGAAACAGGGGTGACATTGGCAAAGTGAACCATTTTTTACAGTATGGGTGGTCAACCTCATACCAACCTATAAACCTTGATTGCGTTAATTGAAAACTAAATGACACACTAGGAGTGCCGTCGTATATTCCATACTCTTATGATTCACGTGATCGAGGTGAGTTTAGGCAATGTTTTATAATCGGGGTACTGAACCAAGCTACTTAATTATTCTGCTTGTGCATAGTGGAGAAACACATTATTTTTGTTATAAAGTAATACCAATAAAAAACATATTTCCAGTATTAAATGTGTATTTTATTTTACCAATAAATACAAAAACTACCAATAATTTGGAAGATTTAAGTACATCGAGTTCAGTCAGTAATATTGGTTCAGAAATACATCTCAGTCAGAACATATCAGGTTAGTGAACATGTAAATGATTAAACGACAATGTTAGTAATTCATTAGACGTTGGTTCATCATGAGGTAGGTAGCTCCATACAATATTAGCCGGCCCTGCGGTGACATTGGGTGCCTAGGGCGACACTGGAAACATTTAGTCACAGACATACATACATAGGTTATATTACTTCATAGTTAGGTTTACAGACATTTGCAACATTCAAGACATTCCCTTGGATTTGAATTATTTCCTTTTAATGCCACAAAGTTTTTGGTGATTTTGTGAATATGCAGTATCCTCAATAACAAAATGAAGCGGCAGACTGCAGCCTTTATAAAAGCCGGCAAGTTGACTGGTAACCAAGTGAAGAAGGATACAAGAATTTCATAGTGATACACATTACAAAATCTTTATTCTGATTAAAAACCATCGAAGTCAATTGATAGAAAGTCTAGAATCTGTTGAAGTCCAGACATTCTTAGGAGATTGTTAACCTCAAAACCAGATACTGGAGTTATTTACTTTAGAATCTATACTTAAGAAATTCACAATAAATGTATCAATTTAACGAGATTTTTCAATTTGACTTAAATACAACAAGGTACCTTTGGTAGTCTTAAAATGTATGAATCTTACAACTATGTACCTATAGTGTAATGCGATCCTATCCAAGGGATGTCAGCTCTCTCTTAATCTATTACAAGATCCATCTAGACAATCTGTTTGCAGACAATATTGAATTAAATTTAAGAATAATTAAAGAATTAGCTCTAGCGCTCACAATGAGAATAATACAAATAATAGAGAGAGTAAGTAATTAATAAGGCAGAACGTTACATTGCACCATCGGCTAAACACAACATAACAAGCAACACGAGAGAATCCAATAACTTACTTGAGAGCACCAAAATTGCTTAAACAAATAATTTCCACAAAAACCATCGCCCACAGTTCTTGTGTGCAAAGCTTTAAAGCAAAGGGGCGTAAGTCAAATTATTATAGCTCCACATATACCTTTCTTACTACCACTCATACATTTCATCAACTTTCACATTTATGCAAGTGTCTTAGACTTCTGTATTATCTATCAATGATTTGAACTAACAGAGGCATGTCCGTATTCATCAATCTTCTTGACAGCCAAACTATGTAACAATCTAGCAAAAAACACATATTGATTCCTATGGAATAAAAAATGGGAATATATGTTTTTTTTTTTAATGAAAATATATAATATATGGAAAAGATTTCCTGTTTCATATTCCAACTTTGGTTTTATATGACTCAAATTTAGGCTTTTTGCTCAAATTTCTAGCGTTTTGCTATATAGATCAACAAGTACATACAATGCTCTCTTTGCAAGAATGCGTAAAAGCATCTGCACTCCACCAATCAGAATCAATACCCCATCAGACAATCTTATGTCCGATTTCACCAACACCTCCTACATTAACAATGTTGTCGATTGTTGTTGACCAAAAAAATAACTTCTACAAGTTTACTTCATTTTGTCAACCGTAATGCTGCTTCAAATTTGCAAAGAGGACTATGTGTTAGTGAAATCAGGCATCAGAATCTTTGGTTGGTGAATAAATTAAAAAAGACCAAATGCATTTTGGAATGCTGAAGTTCTTACAGAAATGGTTGTTTTATTACATGAAACTAGACATATGGATCAAATAGTGTAAGGATTAAAATCAGGTAACCATTTTGAGATAATTTAATTATTGAGACATGAATAATATTTCACATCTGGTTTTATGTGAATGAGTGTCTCAAAGACACAAAATTATATCAGCGGTCACACAGGTGTTTGCAAAGCTATATTGGAATTTATAAATGCAGTAATATAAACATTACCACTAAACTAACAAAATGACGACACCTGTATTTGTAAATAATGCCATGTTATGTGTGAATTTCAAGTGTATAATTGGAATTTTGGTTTAAATTAACCAGTCAAATGCTATGAATTCACAAATACATTCTGATCTTTCATAGTATTGTTTGTGAATACCAGTGAAGTCATTTAGTTTACAATGCTTCCTACAGCACAACATTCAACAAACAAACGCATGATGATATGAAGTTGTGGTCGGTTCATTCACGAAGGAAGAATGACTAGCAAGGATGTTTGCATGCATGATTGTACGGGGCTTCAAAAGTTCTCATCCAAAAATATCATACAACAATGGATGGATGTTAAATATTAGTCTGCAGGAGGTGTAAGTCAATAAGAAATATTTTGGTCCACAATGCGTTCATTCAAATATAATAGTGGCCATAAACAAGAAACATACATTTCTTAACAAATATTGAATTCTCTTCAAAAAGATTTAAAATTGCAACACTAAGTTGACAAAGGATCCTCCGACTTGAGTCATAAAGGAACAAAGACGGCAATCTAAGATTTATTTCGAATTAAATAAATTTATGGAAACACAGAAAAATGAGTTTCTCCTTTCATGAAAACATCATAGATTGATGTCTTGGTTACTATAGGACTCAGTATGCTGAGAGAGATGTTGATGAAGCCTTCGTCCATTGCAAGGAATGTTAAATACAAAGAAGCAGCTGTTAGCAGGATCTCCATATTGTTATTTGGTTTCAAGTTTTATGACTACCACAGCCCCTGGGAAAACCCGCCTGGAGGTACTCGGCCCCTGGTGTTCGTATTCTCAACGGGCGCTGGCCTCTGGACGCTCTCATTCTTTGGAGCTGCAGGTCCGTTTTCAAAATGAACTGACTCCTTGGCTCCATTCGTCGCTGCAGAAACCGGAGCTGGAGCCGCACCATGGCTCTTTCCCATAATCTCGCCCATCATGGTTGAATTCTGTTGATTGTTTTTCGGTCTGGGAGCACGAACCTGTTCTTCGGGCGGAGCGAAAATGTCGGTGTGACCGCCGCCTGGAGGTTTCAACACCCGGCTCGAGATCTTCTCATCCCCAGCAATTCCAACGCTGAAACCGGTTGAAGACATGGTGAAAATTTTCTGTGAAAAAAAAAACAAAAATTAACGATTTTTTCAAACGTGAGTCACCGAATTTTCCGATGTATCAAATAGCGATAAAAACGTACAGTTTGATTTTCCTTTGGTTGTAAACGAGTTAAACTCAGCACAGTTGCTTGGTTTCAGTTATTAAATGAAGGGAGATCGCGTAAATGTGCGTCTTCACGATTTGTATTGTCGGTTTGTTAATTTGATTTCTCTTTCGACAACACAAAAGAACGGCGGAATAGCTGGAAGTGACGTCATGAAGGAATCACAGGAAGGAATTATATCCCGTAAAGTTGGTAGAACCTCCCCCGACAGAACTGAAAATATTTTTATAATGTGACAGGGTAAAAACATTTTTTAGAGACGTTATCCCTTTTTATTTTTGAGGTTATGTTAACTGTCAAAAATTGTATTATGAAAAAAATATTTATAACGAAACAGTATAAAGTGTAAATTACTTTGTAACAGCTTAAATAGCATTTAATTTCTCATTATTAATTGAAATCAAATCCAAAAGATGAATTCATTTATCCGGGTAAATATCTTGTCTACTTTTGTATTAAAGGCGTTCTTTTACCAAATGTTCAGTGGTTACTGTAATAATTATATTATTTTCAGGCTAACCTCCAGCGGTTGGCATCTTTCAAAAATGTCTTGTCAACTGTGGAGTCGCGTGCTTATAGTACCGCAGTAGAGACCAACACTGCAGAACAATCCGACATAACCTCAACTCCCGAGGTTGACAAATTATTCAAAAGAGTTGAACTGGAGATAAGAGGGAATGATCCCGCAGTGCTGAAGAGCTACGCCTGGTTTACTACCACAGCTGCCTCGCATTTGGGTGTTGAAGTGGGGAAAAGGTGAGATGGAAAATCTGTTGCAAGTTGACTGGTGGGAGGCCCAGGATGTGGTGGATAGATGTAGGGAGATGCTGCACAGCTTCTCGGTTTGAATAACACGGCTGCAGGGGACAGGAGGAGTTGGAGATGGACAATTCAGGCCAAGAATTGATTTGGACCGTAACACCATTGAAGAGAGATTTATTTTTACTGAGGCCTGGTACAGATAGAGCGATGGATTAAAGCATTTTTGAGCTTATGCAATGCACTCAGAAAATTTTCATTGGTGGCAGGGGAGAGGGGGAGGGGGGAGAATGTGATGGCATTCAGCTGGGTTGCTAAGGAAAAGGCAAACAAATATAATTTGATTCGTTGCCAAGAACCATAGTCCCATACAAGTGACTCGTTTGTGCGTCGAGAAAAACATCTAAATGTAGTAGTGTGCTGAGACCATTTCTCCTATACTGACGTATACAAACTTTTTCGGATTCAGCTTTTACCAAGTATTTTCATTTCTTTCAGTGATTCTTTGATTCCACAACATGGGTTTAAATACAAAGGTGTCAAATATAATTCCCTGTACCCTGAGCATAAAGCATTCACATAAACTCTCCTTGATCGCATAAATCAAATGTGTATGGAAGATACAATTGCATTATTAGTGAGTGATGTAGTTTTCATACAGTTTTTTTATTCACACAATCGAGGTGATTTCTTGCAATGTTTTATACTCGGGGTACTGTATCACCGCTATTCCTAAACTAGATCTTAGTATCAACAAGGTTCTTCAGGTGTCGGGAATTATGAGAACCTGCACCTTTAGAAAAAATAAATATATATATTATAAAGGACCTAAATATTTCTTGTGATTCTCAATGCAGTTATTGCCAACCAACCAAAAATATAGAAATACATAGCATAGTGGTCAGCCAAAGAAGCAGTTCAACCGCTCTCAATCTGTGTTGAATTTAGCAGCAAGGCTCATATTCACGATGTCCAAATTCGCTCACATCACTCTGCTGTTAAAAAAACTACATTGGCTTCGCTTCCCGGAGACGGTGGTCTACCGTGTTTGTCTGATGGTATATAAAGCCATCAATTGCTTGGCTCCACCTTATCTGACTGACATGATGTCGCCTGTTGAGATGGGTGTGAGGAGGCAGACACTCAGACCTGCGGGTGATGGTGCGATCAATTTGGCTCAGGCTGACTCCCAACGGGGAAAATAAGTATTTTGCATTGACGGTGATTTATATCATCAAAGTCTGTTTTCCTTTTTTCCAGTTGGGCGATGAGAAAATCTGAAAAAGAGCGTTACACTGTCCTCAAATCTGTACACATTCACAAACGGCACAAGGTTCAATATGAAGTGAGGACCTATTACCGATTCATCCATCTTCACCGTCTCACCGGGTCAACCTGCGACACTGTCCTTGAATATCTTGAGAGAAACTTGCCCGAGGGTGTCGCGTTGAAGGCGACCAAAGTAGAAATTCAGCAAATGCCAGAATACCTCTCCACGCCACCACCAACGGATGATGTCCAAGAAAAGCAATCTAATTAGATTTTAAATATATCATTTAAGACTACAAACCAAATTAGATAACTATAGTTGCAATGTATGTATAATAATTTTTGTTAATAAATTTTGATGTGAAGTGTTTGTATTTCTTGGATTTTTTTTTTATTGTCACAATATAAAGGAGTGAATAAATATTGTAAGTATTCCTAATTAAAAGCCTATTCAAAATAAATAATTTGTAGATAATTCTATGATATAACTTTGCTGATTCAAAAAGGAAATTAATATTTTTTAAATTGAATTTGATAGTCATTTCAATAATTGAAGTCTTAAAATATAGAACATTATTTTGCAAATAAAGTAACAAATGTTTTCAATCCTGAAATTCTATGTGGTCAAAGGTTTCAGGGATCTTTTTAAACCTCCTGAAATTTTCTGCTTCTCTGTATTTCTGATTGAAATCAGCCAAGTCCATAATATTGACAGCATCTATACTGAATCGTGTGGAGCCAAAGGCAGTACAGTATTTTTTTTCTAAAATAAGATAAATACGAGTACCAGGAATAAAAAAAATATTACACAGAATTTTATTTATTTTTGATTTTTTGAAAAAAAAAATCCTAAATTCCCTCCTCTGCTTATAGGTAGCTAGGTATACTGGTACAACTCAAATGAAGATTACCAACATGGTTGACACTCTTTAATAGAAGTGGATCGAGAAGAAAATTAATGTTGTTTTTATGAGAAATTAGCGCCTGGTGTATAGGCAATTGTTGTGCCATATCATGTAATTTTTTTGCGTGTTTGTAGGCAAACGAATGTAGATAATATCCCTGTTTATTTTCCACAAACAAGTGCGCAATATTTTGTTCATAAATTACTGTCGATTATTTTGAGATAAAAAACGTAGGTTGATCTTTGTTTTCCAACGTCACTGAGTCCTAAAACATATCAGTAGGTAAATGAATATTACAAAAGTGATTTATTTTTATTGTATTACTTGTATATGGTTACTTATATTGAGTTTATTTTTTAATAATTCAGGTAAGTAAGTACTTCTGGTATTCTTTTTTATTCTCTAGAAAAAAGACAAACAATGTAGATGTGTGTGTGTAACTTTATTTGAAAACCTAGGGATGTATTTAGGAAACAATGACCTAAATAAAGTAAGCAAATGAAAGATAAAGAATACATTTCCGAGATTTTTCGACGTACTTAATTACGTTTGAAGCATGTCTTGAAATAATGAAACAAAAGGTTAATCAGTAATATTGCGATGTACGATTCCCGTTGTTGGTTCGGGAACAATACACGCGCAACTTTCACGTGGATGTCATTGAATTTATTTATAAAACGAGCTACGAGTCTCCAGCTAGAAATAGGTGCACTCCGAATTCTCCAGGCACACTGACTAAAATACTCCGCCCTGGATCCTGTTTGTCCGTGTTTCTGACCACTGGTTAAATAAAACTGTAAACTGCGAGGCTCGACACAACTACGGTTAATATCAACTCATATCTAGAGCTTTTTATTCCCACATCAGCACTAGATACACATTTGCAATACCTACTTTACTCAGCGGACATGCACAGATAACAGCTTACACTCGCGCATTTACATATTATTTTACGTTTATTCGAAATACGCAAGTGTTATCAAACAAGTGATGGAAATGAAGTGATAGTATTTTTATTTGAGTTTCTTTAATATTTCAGATGGACAGTGAATCTTCTCAACAGTTTTGTTTAAAATGGCATAACCACCAGGTAAGCAGGGGAAAATATTACTACTTACTCCATTCATTCGATTTTCATTTTCACAGATTAATTTATAGATTTATTTATTTAATTAATAAAACTGATCCCTTCATTAAGTGATAGTGTTACGAATATGGAAGATATTATAGTAGTTGTGTTTGGTTTGTCTGAGTTAGTTAATAATCTAAATCTAAGTTGCAAAGATATGGATCATTTGAGATTCATATTAAATGCATTCCCACAAGCAGACGCGCATAATTTCACGCTCACACATGCCGCATGTGGACCTACATACAATATAAAAACCCAATCTCAAATGAACATAAGCCCTGCAACTCTTGCCGACCTTCCCTGAAACAGGGGTGACATTGGCAAAGTGAACCATTTTTTACAGTATGGGTGGTCAGCCTCATACCAACCTATAAGTCAAGGAATTAGTCTATGAAATCTCTAAAAATGAGTAGAAGCTTATAGGTAGGTACCTAACAGTGGCGAAGCGTGCCATACAAGCCGGTTCCCATCGGCTTCCCATTTAAAATGATGTAACAAAGTAGTTAAAAAATGTAGGCACAAAGTAAATAAAATACATTTAAAACCAAACAAGCAATACGTATTTTTCCCCTATTGAAACCATGCAGTCTACTTTATTATCATTTCTGCCTCATTTTAAACGGGAAACCGATGGAAACCGGCTTGTATGGCACCCTTCGCCCCTGGTACCTAATAATAATTTGTATTTGTTGGAGATTTGTTAAAGTATTGAATTGAATATTCTGATGAAATCCAGCAAGATTATTTATGTTTCGAGAATAATCTAAATAATCTGTATAAATTAGGACCAAGATCCCTAGGAAGAGCAGATATAACTCAAACGTCGCGTCGTACTGTTCAAGTGTAAAAAACTCTGTCGGGACCGAAAGTGAGAAATGAAATGTGTAAAATAAATGAACAGCAGTTTTGATTAAACAGAACACGCAGAACATACCAAGAGAATAGTCAGCTTCCCTTGCTCAGTCAAGCATTAAACAATCCCCCATGATAGATAATCCAGAGATGCAGAAGTGCTGGAGGAAATCCTTTCCAGTCTGCAGTTATTCACTTCATCGGTTCAAAGAGTGTGAATCCTAGGGCTCTTAGCAACCAATAACAAAATATTAGATTAGAGTTAGCTGTCTCCCTAGCACCTCGGCTTATGGTGTGCTGAATGTTGCTTTCAGAGCAGTGTGTTGGGAGGCCTGCCTGCCTTGCTGGACTCCGGGCGGCTGACTGACGTGACGCTGTGTGCCGGGGGGCGCTCACTGAGGGCGCACCGCATCGTGCTGTCTACATGCAGCCCCTACTTCATGGACATTTTCAAGGCATGCTAACATTTACAAGAAAATAATAATATCAAGTACAAAGAACACGGCTAGAAGAAGTGGAGGCATAATGGTGTACCTACAGTAGAAGTGGAGATTGGATGAAGAGTACATTGGCAGAAGTTGATCGAGGAGGCTGAGAACCATCCAAGCTTGTCGTGACGATGATGATATAAAACTTTTTACCAAAATATTTACATAAATC
Organism: Agapetus fuscipes; assembly: GCA_951799405.1. Lineage (NCBI taxonomy): Eukaryota > Metazoa > Arthropoda > Insecta > Trichoptera > Glossosomatidae > Agapetus > Agapetus fuscipes. Next base: position 11,001,859 of record OX637336.1, read on the forward strand.
GTTTGGAATTGTCCTTTAGGTATTTTTTCCTGCCACTCAAGTTAAAGTCTTGAAGGTTGGTTTTCCGGCAAGGTTCACTCAGCCTTCACAAGAAGTGAGAACCTACCTATTCGAAAGCAAGGAAACCCACGCTTCTAGTTAGGGGGTAAGGTCGGCCCCGTTGCCTGTCAAAAATATCAGGCTCGCATGTGACCGCTTTGAAACATGGTTAAAAGTTTCACAAAACCTAAAATTTAAGGTAATCAGGATAAAAAAAAAACCTGAGGAAGCTAAATAATCATGGAATAAACGAAGGGATAAGGCATCTGTGCTCGAATTTGCATTATTGAGACTAACCCTGGTTCCAATCCTGCCTACATCATGTCCTTACTTACTTTACTTACTTACTTTCTTCGGCTCATAAGCCTTGAAGGCTCAGGGCCTCCCGCACCACAATCCTCCAGGACTCTCTGTCTTGCGCAGCTTCCCTCCAATGTCCCCTCACTCCCAGAATTTCGGCATCGGCTTCAATCTTGTCTGCCCACCGCATCCTGGGACGTCCGAGTGGTCTAACACCTGAAGGGGCACCATCCAAGACTGTTCTAATGATCCTGGAGTCCTCTGCACGTGCTACATGTCCGGCCCACTGAAGTCTTCTTGATTTCATTACCGACACTATGTTAGCATCTTGAAACACGGACATCAGCTCCGCGTTGGTCCGGATACGCCACCTGTCATCTTCAAATACAGGTCCGAGAATGCGACGAAGCATTTTGTTCTCAAAGACCTGGAGAGATTTTTCTTGTTTTTGAGTCAGACTCCAGGCTTCGCATCCGTACAACACAACTGGCCGAACAATGGAAGTGTAAATCTTGAATTTTGTGGAGCGGGATAGCCATTTTGAGCACAATAGCCCTCTAAGGCCAAAAAAAGCATTATTGCCGGAGTGAATTCGGGCATGTAATTCTGAGGATAGGATATTTTTGTCATTTATAAGGGTACCCAAGTATTTGAATGAATTGCAGTTCTTAAACTTGTAATTATCTACATTCAAATCTTCTTGAATATCCCGCCGCGCCACAGGCAAGTATTCAGTTTTCCCCTCATTAATTCTCAATCCTATCCTCCTTGCCATTCTCTCCATTGGTAAGAAGAGCGCCCGGAGCTGTGCAGCGTTCTCTCCCAGAAGCACCACATCATCCGCATATCCCAGCAGCCTAATGGTACTTCCTATGGTGATTCCACCATACAAAGGTTTGGTTTCTCTCACAACCTTTTCTAAGGCTAGGTTGAAGAGCAATGGAGAAAGGACGTCACCCTGCTTTAGGCCTGAACTTATCTCAAAGGGATCCGAGACCTGTCCCTGCAGCAGTATTTGAGCTCTTGAATTTTCTATGGATATCTGAACCAGTTTGATGAGTTTTCCAGGAATTCCATAGTCTCGTAAAACGCTCCACAGCCCCAAACGATGCACTGAGTCATAAGCAGTCTTGAAGTCGACAAAAAGGCAATGAGTATCTTGAGCATATTCCCACTTCTTCTCTAATATTTGCCTCAAAGAAAAGATCTGGTCCGTTGTGCTCCGATTCCTTCTGAAACCTGCTTGGTACTCTCCAAGAGCACATTCAGCATATGGCATAGTTCTTCTTAGCAGAATATTAGACAATATTTTGTATGCCGCTGGGAGAAGTGAGATACCTCTATAATTAGAGCATAGCATTTTGTCTCCTTTTTTATGTATTGGACACAATACATCATGTCCTAGTGACAATAACTTCAACCGTGGTTCAACAGATGTCATTGGGTAGTTTTCATTGAATAATTAATTAATAATATGAAATAATTAATTATTGATTGATAATGTCAATATTTATATCTGGCCAGGCAAAATAGGCTGGTGAATTGAATTTGTCTTCACAAATCTATTTGAAAACAAATCATATAAGTCTTATAGATCCAAAAGTAGTAACCTAGGATGTTGAGAGTCTCTGTGTTCTCCATAGGTATTTATCTACACATCCACAAATTTCATACATTGCTGCATTTGGTTCTGTGTGTTCAGAAAAGCTTTGCCTTATTATGAGAATGACTGCCTTTTCCGGTTGATAGCCCAGTTGCTAGAATGCTTGCATTCCAAGCTGAGAGCTAGGGTCAAAACTTAGCTTGTTGTGAATCAAATTTCCATCAAGGCTGTTAGAAATGATTTCCTGTTTTGGTGTTTATTATCAGCCTCACCAGCCTAGTCTGGAAATCTCATCACCACAGTAATTCTAACCTACCGAATATTGGTAATATTTGTATGAAGACTAATCAGCTGTTCACTTGCGGCCATCTTGGATTGACTGGTCTTTATACAAATATTACCAATATTCGGTAGGTAAGAATTATTGTGGTGATGAGACTTCCAGCCTAACGTGGCTTCTTTACCTAAAAAATCAATAGGTTGGAACAAATAAAACAGCATTTCCTCATGTCCAGGAGTTGCCGGCCTCTCAGCAGCCAGTGGTGGTGGTGCTGGGAGGAGGCTGGCCGGAGCTGTGCTGCCTGGTGGCCTTCATGTATGCGGGGGAGGTGACGCTGCCCCGGGCACTGCTGCCTAAGCTGCTGAGGCTGGCGCGCGCCCTCAGGATCACGGGACTCACCGATCTTAATGGGGTAAGGTTGCATGCTGTTTCACTTGGTAGCTTATTCATCGTCATTTCTAATTGGAAACATTGACTGAGATGGTAGACAGCAGGCTATATTTGCAAAAAAGAAGATGAATACTGGGCAAGAAAAGATTAAGAATGGTGGCTCAGAATTGGTAAAAGATATCAGACGGTTCACGCCTCATTCATATTAGAAAAGAATCGTAAAAATAGTTAAATTTCTACTTTTTTAACAATGTCTAATTTTTAATCTTAAAATAATAAATACATTGTTTTGTTGATTTCCAGAATATACCTGAAGTGCCACTTTCTGCAGAATTTGAAGATTCATTTACTTCGAAGTTTGATTCAAGTTACTCAACGACAGACGAAACGAAATTCAATCGACAGAATAGCGACAGCACCAGCTGTGCTGAGAGTGTCCCGTCTCCTTTCCAGAGATCCTTTGAAAGCCACCTGGCCAGTAGAAGTGCTGACCCTGCTCAAGGAGAACCAGGGGGAGATCTCATGCAGGAGCAGGTGTACCAGGGGCTGCAGATGCTCAAGAACTTTGCTGTCAAACAAGAGACCAACAAAGAAAAACCTGTGAAAGTGAAAGAAGAATTCCCCATGGAGAGCACTAAACTAGAGACAACCCTCAGTTTTGGAAAGAAGTGTGGTAGAACAAACGAAGGCAAGAGATACTTGAACCCCATCCTCAATGAACTCGAACCAAAGAATAGAAAGATAGATAAGATTGTGGAGAACCTCAAGTCTAACCAAAGGAAGAGTAACATCCTTCAGGGGGAAGAGGGCACTCCCAGGTCGCGCGGTTAGTGCCAAATATACACAAATTGAGAGAGTTTACAATTCATACATTCCTATGCGAAGGATCTAAACTGTCTTTCCTTAGCATTCCATTAATACAAACCACGAATGTGCATGCCCATGCATGAGACACAGAAATCCTTAATGTAACGGAAGGCCTGTGTCAGCATCTGAGAGTGACAACTCGTCCTGCTAATCAGTAAATCCTTACTTTAACGGAAGACTTTGCAAGCACCCAGGACTGAGAAACCATCCCCTTATTAAGTAAAAAATATAACTATCGACATTTCAGATCCCCAGGAACCCTTGGTGAACCTCTCGAGGCCCGTAGATCCAGAGGAGAAATCCTTCCCTTCTCGCAAGTCGCTGCCTCACAGTGTGGCCTTAACCAAGGCGGCCAACCTCTTCGCCAGCAACAACATATTCATGGAAACTGATCCCGAAGGGGCATCCGGGGACACTTCCCCAGAGAACCTCTCCACCCCGATAAAGGCGGAGTCAGAATCCAGCCCCGAGATCATGCCAGAGATGAAGTATGTTCCTCTGCTTCCAGCGATGCGGCCTTTAGGAATTCACTCCCCGACAAACACTAAACTCTTTGCCACGTGCTACGTGTGTCACAAACAGCTCAGCAACCAATACAACCTGCGGGTACACTTGGAGACACATCAGAATGCCCGTCACGCATGTGGCGCGTGCAACCACGTGTCCAGAAGCAGAGATGCTCTCAGGAAACATGTTTCTTACAGACACCCCCAGTTAAACACTTCTCACGGTGTGGGACGACCTTGCAAAGCTAATCAGCTCACTCAGACTGCTACCACCCTGGGCTCCCCCACTCCACCCCCTGGGACAGCCCTCATGTTCCCATTCAGTGGCGCATCCATCAGCACTAGCGACACCAACGACCCGACAACCAGTCCTCTAGCTCACAGTAACACGGCCTCAGAAAACATGCACCAGTTTGGTTCTTTGGACTTGTTTACTACATCACAAACTTCCAATAAAAAAGACCATAAAAAATAAACCAAAATTGGTGGTTCACTAATTTGAAAACAGATTTATAATTATTATAATTAGATAGATCAATTCAGTAATCTTAAATAAAGTATACTGTATGTTAAGTTTTAAAAGAAACCATGAGTGTTCAAACTAAAATATAGTTTAAAATTAATTTATAAAGTTCCTCAATGAATTGGATCAGTATATTGTACACTAAGTTCACCTTTTCACATTACTCTAATTCTTGAAATTCGGCATACAGTTTAGATAGCTCCACTATAATTTTTAGTATAAAATTATAGTGAGAAAGCCGAAATTTCATATAAAGGGTATAATTTATACAGATAGGTGAAACTCTAACAGTGTTTCTATCGAAAAAGACAACAAAGTACAAGAAAAGTATAAGTGTTAAGTACATTACTATAATCACAAACACATTTTCATTTGTCATCCGAATCTTCTAGGACCAAAGACCCAATCTAGGATTTTTTTCCTAAAAAGAAACCAATAGAGGGAAACACAGAAAATGACATCTGCATTTCCATACATTTATCTTATTTTCAAAAGAAATGCTAGATTGACGGCTTTGATTTTATATGACTTACATATAGGTTACGCTTCATTACGTTATACTTTACATATCGCACTATATACTACTATGCAATACAGGGTGAAGCTTCTAGTCAAAGTGTTTTACAACAACTGTGTACATAAAATATATATCTCATGTTATTTCTACAATAATAGTTAATTTAAATATTCTTACTGTACCCAGAGTGCCCACTATTGACAGTCATTCATATGTAACATTTTAGGAGGTACACAGTCACTCCGTAATTCGGTCTTTCATTAGACCTGGGGTGGAAGTCTCAATGACCGTCGATATATCTTACCGTATCTATTTGAAGATATGACAGAAAAAAACATGCCGGCGTATCAACAGCTGATACATTTTATGTGGAACAACGATAAGCTGTTGAGGCACCGCCATGCTTTATTCCATCCTATCCTCAAATAGGTACGGTAAGATCTAGACTTCCCCCCAGAGCAGAGTATTACTGGCAGGGCCGCAGGAGTGAAATGCCAAATTATAGAGAAAGAGTTGTAAGCATATGTTTTTGGAATTCTGTGCTGGAGACTCCCTAAGTTTAGATAATTTGAAGGACCATGAAACTTGTTGAAGTACTGTAAAGGTGGCAATCGATCTTCATAACATAGGTGGCTGGTTTGCTGCGTTTTGTTGCCTTTGTTTTGAGACACTGAAAGAAAAAGTGATTGCTGTTGATTCAGAAAGAGCCGGAATCAGATTTTCAGAGACTTGTTTATGCTATCGAAGATCTTTTTTTTCAAGATTGTTTTTTTAAACCAGTGTCCTAGATTCTTTAGCCACAAAGTCCTTTGGCATCTTTGATGAGAAAAAACATAATTAAATTGTTTAGATTGCATTTATAATACCTTTATTTGAAAGGATCATTTCAGCCACGTCTACTTTTCAAATCACTTTTTTGTAGTATTTGAGAATGTATAACTAATATACCGAATCTAAAAAAACTGAAGTTGTGACATAAAAAAAACTGCATCTGAACAGGCATATATGGGTACACACAAAAAAATATTTAATGAAAAAAATAATCTATCTTTATCAAAGGCCAGTAACAGTTTTCATCCACACTTACAGAAAATGGACCTTGCCTGGCAGTTTGTAGCGACAACCAAAAACAGATGGCTCTTGATGTGTGAGTGTACATGAGAACAGCACTCGCCAAATAAATCATCCAAACAGAAATTAAAAAATGCCACATATGAATGATAGTAGCTGGCATATTATTATTATTAAATTGTTACTTAGTTTTAAAGTTTTGTTTTTCTGTGATACAGCGGGCATTCAAAATGTCTAAAAAATTAACGACTTACCAGTGGTTTGTTTTATGAATTAATAAAAAAAAATGCAACAAGTATTTGTCTTTTACTTCTTTATTTCTTCAAACACATACTTACATTTACAATTACTAGATGGGCTGTTCAGATTTGTGTATTTCATATAAAAAACTACGGCATAAAAAATCTCATACAAAAAGTATAAAAATGCACTTCAAAAATTATTTTCATTTTTTTCTATATAAAGTATATTTCACGTAAAACTTATTAGTAGGTCCTATTAATATTTATCACTATATTTGTTTATTTATTAATTAAATAATACAAAAAACAGATGTGTATGAGACATGAAGAATAAATTTTAGTACAATTGGTAAAATGAAAACAAGTGGGGGAAACCTAGAAGAACACAAAAGTCAATAAGTACCAAAATTTACATGAAAAATATTTTTTTTGAAAATATTTTACGAAGTTCTAATACAATTCGCACAGAATCAACAGCAGCAATTTAGTTTTTTTTTTTAAATAAGATAAAATTCTGTATTTCTAAACATATACCTTATTTTTTTACTAAATTCTACATCGCTGCCTTTGATTCTATGTAACTCATGTAAAAAGGACAATTCACTTAACAAATCAATAGCACTTAAAAATTTTTATATGTAGGGGCAGACATTACTCTCAAACAGCAAAGCCATGGCTCATCTGCAGCCCACGGTGATTTTTCGATACAAAAAACAGTGATCCGTAGATCAGACATGGCTCAAATGTTTCGTGAATAGCACTCTTTTTTTCAAACAACAAAATATAGGAGTAAAGCTTTTAAATTTACATTTTTCTTTTACAAAAATCTAATGTTATAAAATATATCAAAATACAACTAAAAATAAATTAATGTGATTGTTTGAGACTTTCCATTTTTAATTTCAGAATTCTTCACTGCATAATATACTTTTTCTTTACATCAATCAATGTCTTTTCTAAAGGAATATTTATAAAAATATTGCAAGAAAATATTTAAAAGAATCTCAAGAGGTCTTTATATTTGAGTAATATAGAGACAAAGCAGCTGGCAATCTATAATCTAAGTTGCAAAGATATATTAAATTTAAGATTCATATTAAATGCATTCCCATAAGCAGACACATATGAGTATGAGCTTACACATGCCGCATGTGGACTTACAACATAAAAATCCAATCTCAAACGAACATACGCCCTGTAACTCTTGCCGACCTTTTCTGAAATAGGAGTGACATTGGCAAAGTGAACCGTTTTTTACAGTATGGGTGGTCAGCCTCATACCAACCTATAAGTCAAGGAAGGCCATATAGGTTTAATTTTTTCAAAAATGAGATAAATAACATGGAGAATCAGTTTCTCAGCATTCCTCTTGACTTACAGGTTGGTATAACGCTGACCACCCATACTGTAAAAAATGGTTCACTTTGCCAATGCCACCCCTGTTTCAGGGAAGGCCAGCAAAAGTTGCAGGGTTTATTTATGTTTATTTGAGTTTTGTATTTTAATTTTTTAAGTACACATACAGCATTTGTAAGCGTGAACGTAAACATGTCTGTGGGCATGGAGTCAATATGAATTTTAAATAACTGTTGTGTATGTTCATATATCTTTGCATCTTAGATTACCCTTTTTTGAAAATAAATCCTGGATTCCCATCTTTGTTTCTACACGACTCATTTCTTTGGTACATAATACAAAAGTAAAAACAAATAAATGGTGAGTATAATATAAGTATAATTAAATAAGGACCAATTTTTCAATGGACTCGACACAAATCCCACAAACAAACAAAAATGTGAGGTTACACGGCCAGGTTGCTAGGGTAAATGCCAACTGTTATTTTGTTATTGGTTGCTAAGGACTCTAGTTACGTGACATTTGCCTGCCGGGAACAAATATAATTTTGAATTTTTTGCCGAGTCCTTTACCATACAAACAGTTACCTATCAAATAACTAGGTATAATTAGGCACGGTATATTCAAGTTAAGTAATATTTTAGTTAACTATTATTCAAAATACTCAAGTTCGAGTTAACTAAAGCCGAGAATCACTGAAGTGACAAGACCCGCCTCCAAATCTTGGAAATAATAACAATTCCATTCAAAAGCTTTAAAACAAACAACTGTTTATAAAAATCAAATGCCTAACCTTCATCAAGCTGGAAAACGACACAAAAAATGTTCAGTTTACAACAATTTGGATGTATCCTTACTTGAATATACCGGGCCTTAGTCTTTTGTTATATACGGTTTTATCAACATTTTAAAAATCAAATATACAGTTGAAAAAATAAAGGCTTTAATATGAGTATACATGATTTGATAAAATATAAATTAATTTCAGCAATGCAGTAAATAATCTATGCACATTTTATTTTTGGATGGATAATGAAGTTTATAAGAGCGAAGTTTAATAGAAAATATATTGACTCTCTACGCTAAGTAATTAAAAAACAATACAGAGGTCTCTCTTTATCCCTGAATGAGTAGCATTGGCATTAGTGGCCTATTTTTACTGGTACCAGCTTTGTTTTTAAAGAATATTTTAGTAACCCTTACACTCCTGAATTTTCTTCACACATACCGTCCCTTCAGTGATGTTTGGCTTATCTACCATTTCATTAAAAGATGATCTTTAAATGAATTGTCTAAAGAATCAAATTATACGCAATATGAGTTGTTTTTAATATTTTCAAAATTATTTTCCAGCATTCATAAGACACATTGGTCCAGTACACATACAAACATTGCGCATGTGAAATTACCTCTGTTGGAGATAAACATTACATTTTTATGATGACATCCATGCACTTTTTAACACAGATTTCACTTGCCATATGCAACCCCTTCGGAGACAATGCAGTAAAAAGTTGAGTCACATGTTCAGCTTAGTTGCATTCAGAAATGCTCTGGCGCTCAATGTTTGCTAGATTTTTAAGAGACCAATGTTCACAAGAAATAAATGTGACAAGATGAATAATACAATGTTGGCAGTTGGAATAAGTTATGTACGAGTCTTACGCTAGTGGAACACTCCATAGTTTAGTATTGCAGTCTTGCCCCGTGGACACAATGGTCTCCTTGTCCACCCAGTCCAGCGATGTGATCTGGCTCTGTGGGTGGGCATCTGGGAACAAAATAACATAGTGAACTATAGTCTTCATTTAAAATGAATAGCTTTTAGAATATACGTAAAATTAATTAAAATAAACAAACAAACAAGTACACAACAATAATATGAGCAAGGATGTGTCTCCTGATGATGTTGGATAAGAAGCCAACGAAACGTCGAGAACACTGAAATTCTTTAACTAACGGTTCGTATAAATATCCGCAACGCAACTAACGCAACTAAGCTACACATATAGTGTAACTTCTTGCCGCGTTATCCCCGAAGGGGTCGCATGTGGCGAGTTGAACCTATTTCTTTTTACAGGTAAGGGGGCCGGCCTTACGCCAACCACTTCAGTTGAAGTGGGGGTTTCCCAGCTCCCGAGGGGGCTGGTACTCATTTCTTGTGAAGGCTGAGTAAACCTTGCCGGTATTTTTATTATGGGGTTTGAAATAAACTCCGAAATAGGAAATCATTTCTGACACCCTCCTCGGTGGGATTCGAACCCGAGCTCACGGTGTAGAATGCGAGCACTCTACCAACTGAGCTATCGACCGGACATATAAATATCCGGTTATTTATTTTATTTTAAGTAATTTTAGAAATATGTTGAATAACCGTAATTCTAACCTAAATTCGATTATAGCTATAAGAATATTGTGAAATGAAGGATGAAGTTTCTACTGCTTGCAAATAATGTTTATGGTAAAAAAACTGACCACTGAATCTAGCGAAATTCATCAAGCCAATCGACTTTGTGATTGCAAAAAGTGAAGTCAGAACATTGGTCAATGAGCCTTTGCATAAGTCTGCATCAGTGTTTGGTGAGAGTGCTTTTGCAGTGGTGGCTCAAAGGACATGGAAACGACTCACACCTGTGGTTCGAGAGATTGCTGACAGCAGTCACTTCAAGAGATGTCAAGACAGATCAGTTCACCCGATCTTTTGGCGCGCCCTTGGAGTGACAATGTCCCAAGACGGTGCCAATGAAAACAGTCAACTAATTTATCATCATGATCACGGAGGAAGGAGACAGGTGGGAAGACCTAGATTATGGTGGGAAAGTGAAGAGAGAAAAATTTACACAGTTTTTTGAGGTGGTGAATTGCAAGACAGCTGCAGGGGACGGGAAACAGTTGAGGTGCAAGAGGCATTTTGTGTAGATTCACTTCAAGGACACGGCATAACCTAAATATTAACTATGGCCCAATTTCATCAACAACTTTTGATTTAAATGATTCTTAGTGTTTTTGAAGTTGCATTTTGTACAAGCCTCTTTTATGGAGCTGTAGAATCAGGATGTGTATATATTTTTCCTTAGAATGTGTTCCAGAAGTCATTGAAATTCTACTAAGGCAAACTTAAAATTTGGAAATTATAAGTAAAACCGTGCGTGCGACTAAGCAAATTGATTATTTATTTGACATTCAGGCAACGAGGATGGTGTTTGGCGATTGAGTTTTTTGCATTGCGGCTCCGATGGCCTGGGATTCGCTGCCTGTGACCCTCAGGGAGCTGAAGACTGAGGCAGTATTTTGCAAAGGACTTAAAACTTGCTTTTTCAAACACTCTTACAAAGCGCCTTTGTACTGACTCAATCACGAAAAGGCAGGATACAAATGTTTATTTATTACTTACTCTTGATGAGGAGATGTTTGGAGGGCTGCGCCAAGGTCCACACTATGAGGTTAGTGTCCAGGGAGCCACTGGCCACTCGCTGGGAGTCCGGGGACCAGCCCACGCAGTTCACCCGCGCCGTGTGGTAGCCCCACTCCTTGTTGTGGGCCAACTGCAAGTCACACAATCAGTATACAAGGTAAGCAAGCAAATGGTAAATATAATAATAATAATATTGGGATTATTTATTTGGTGAACGCTGTTTTTGTGTAAATCACACCTCAAGAGCTATCAGCAAGCTTGGTCGTCATTGTAGAAAGCGCCAATACTCAAGAAAGACCCAGTTGGTGTAAGTCTCGATGTACCAATGGTGTCCGGTCTTTGGTTAAGGTTGATTATTTTGTTAATCCAGCGAAGAGCATGTCTGACAATTGAAATATTTTGTTAATGTCTGAAATATAAGCGTTAACCACAAGACTACGGACCGGTCCATAACTATCTAGAGGGTTAGAAATCTATTGTCCTTAGGAGTTTTTAAACTATAATTTTCTAGGATTCTGCCACAAGAGTGTCAAGGTTATCAAAACTTTTGTGACCAAAACGTGGATTCTTTTAAGAAAGAGTCAACAAACAATCTACGATAAAAACATTTGTTCTTTTTTCCATCCTTGTAACTGCCAGCAATATCCTCCAGCATGACATCTCAAATACATTTTGCTCCTGCCGTTTGATAGCTCTCACAGTCTATATTTTCGCCCTATATATGCCGACTAAAAATACACACCTATAACGCTGCTGAATGACAGAGGGACATAAATGATTTCAAAAACAAAATATCCATCATTGTACTGGATGATTTTAAGAGGTTTTTATAAAACATGAAAATTATGTTTGGAGTGTTAGTGGGAAGCATACAATTAGACAAAGGAACAATTCAACTTACCGTCTATTTAACCAGGCAGCATAGAAAGGAAAGATAATGTGTTAGTGTGTGATAGGACAAAACTATGCATTTATTACTAATGTACAGGAAATTCTAAAATACAAGCAATTACAGGAGTTACAAAAACCATCCAATTTGGATACCTATCTTTGATTAACTAATTTATAGAAGTGAGTAAAGCAACAGCTCTTATAGCTGAATAAATATGGTTAGAATAAAAAAAACGCTTAGCTATACATGTAGTGCAACTTCTTGCTGCCTTTTTTCCGGAGAGGTTGCATGTGGCGAGTAAAACCGACTGTGAAACAGGTATCGGGGCAGGCCTTACGCAGCCCACTTCAGTTGAAGTGGGAGTTTCCCAGCTTCCGAGGTTGCTGGTACTCATTTCCTGTGACGGCTGAGGCTTAGTCTAGTCGTTACTTAATTTTGGGTTTGAAATAAGCATTGAAACGCAAAATCATTTCTGACACCCTCGGTGACACACTTTACTTTTGAGCTATTTGGTCAAATAATAAAATGAAATAAAGTTTATTATTATCATACCTAACTACATTCATGAATAAGGTACATTAGCTTCCGGTCGATAGCTCAGCTGGTAGAGTGATTGCATTCCATGCCAAGAGATCGGGTTCAAATCCCACCGAGGGTGTTAGAAATGATTTCCCGTTTCAATGCTTATTTCAAACCCAAAATAAAATACCGGCAAAGTTTACTCAGCCTTCACAATAAATGAGTACCAACCATCTTGGGAGCTGTGAAACTCCTACTTCAACTGAAGTGGTTGGCGTAAGGCCGGCTCCCTTACCTGAAAAATAAATAGGTTCCACTCGCCACATGTGATCCCTTTGGAGAAAACATGACAAGAAGTTACAATATAAATTGCTTGATTATATCAATGACATATGCACTCAATTAAGCACAGAAAGCTTAACCCCTGGAGCGCCAGCAATTTTCTGCCTAATTCAGACACCCAACTCGTGGTTTTTTTTATTAAATATCTCCAAAGATACAAAACATATCTCCTGTGGGGTTTTTTATATCAAAAAACAATGAAATAAAGTTTTTTTAGTGCCTACCAAAAAAAAAAATTGTGAAATTATTATTATGCTCCATCATAATTTAGATTACGGAAAAAAAATTGAGATTCTAAAAATAGATATACCTCATTAGTATGCGTAGGCACGAACTCCCAATACATTGCAAAAAATAGAAAGTTAATGACCCTTTTTATTTACACAAAAAAAAAAAATGAGTGTATTAGTGTTCTTATGTTAACAAATTGTAGAATTCAGCTTTTTCAACAATCGGTTTTCAAGGTCAACTTAAATATTATATTTTAAATACCTACAAACAATAATGAATGCTTTGAATTTATTGGTGGATGATTCTACCCAATAGCAGTAGGTACTTCATGCGATTTTCGATCTTATTGCTGTGTAAAAACTAAAGAAAAATGAAAAAAATCGCGTATAGTACTATGAGCGCGGATCCGCGTTCCGGCGCTTGAGGGGTTAAGAAACAAAGCAGTGTGATTGCTCACCTTGTATTCTTCAGTAGAGTAGAGGATGACTTTACGATTGGCATCGCAGGCCACAAGGTACTTCCCGTCCGGGCTGTACTTGCAGTCTGTGATTGGCCCCAGGTGCTCTAGCTCCTGGCCGGCCACTAGCGAGTTGCCGTTAAGCGTGTAAATGTGGACCTTGTTGTCACCGGTGCCCCCGATGGCGACATCCCCCGACACCTGGTTGATGGAGACAGCGCTGGGTTCGTAGCTCACACTAACAGAAGACACCTTCTTGTCGTCAACTAATACAATAAGCTGCAATAGACAAAAAAAAAACAAGATACAGACGAGAGCAAAAACACGTAAACTTTATGCTCCATTCAAAAGAGTTTAGAATGACATAATAATAAAAAATATATCCTATCAGAGATTTGGAATGATGGCAAAAATATTGATTCTTTGTCACGTACCAGCCCCTTTGGGAGCTGGGAAACATCCACTTCAAGTGAAGTGGTTGGCGTAAGGCCAGCCCCTCACCTGTAAAAATAAATAGATTCCACTTGCTACATGCGATCCCCTTCGGGAAAACGCCGCAAGCAGATACACTATATGTATACCTAAGAAGCATTTTTTTTAAGTAGCTTAAGCATTTAAATTTTACAATTTGGAGTATTAATTTTCTCACCAAATCGTTTTTAAGTCCGCTTTGAACCCTTAGGCATGATTTTTTTCATTTCATATTACCTTCTCTTCTTACCCAGCTTTCACAAGAAATGACGACTTAATCCTAGGAAACAGAAAAATCCCCACTACAGCAAACGTAGTAAGTTGTGTTGGGCGACAGCCCAGGGCACCAGGTATAATATGGCGCCAAAGTCGCCCCTTAATATGTTATTTGTATGAATTTGAATGGTGGATAGGGGGCGCCTTAGAAATCTCACCCAGGGCGCTGGTAGGGCTAAAAATGTCACTACGTAGGACTCACTCTAAGACAAATGCGTTCTGCCCAGAGTGCCTGTCTAGTGTGCAATGGCTGTAACTAAGCACTGAAAGAGACATAAGATGAATGATTAAAAAGTAAAAACCTCTTTAACAGTTGTGACCACAATGAGTGCCTTTTCTTTGTGGAGGTCCATAGCCCTGGGCTGTGAGCCTAGCGCCACGGCCAGACCGTCGTAGGCCCCAGCCTCTCCACCGGCCGCGTGGCCAGCCTTGCGCAGGGAGTCATCGATGCCGCATGAGTACAGAGCATCCCCGGAGCAGACGAGGCCGTTCACTTGATTGCCGTGACCAGCACCTCCTACTCGGTCATTTGTGCCTGCAAGCAAATGGATCTTAAGATTTATGTGCAATACTATGTCTAACTCATATGACATTGCGGGACCCATTTTGTACTATGTTGGAAGCTGCAAAGAACCAAAGACCAAAAATTTCCAACAAATGATAATCGTTGATGTTATGTTTTAAGTCTCCGTGGGACTTCTTCTTCTTCGTTGAGTCAGTAATAAAATATACTAAAAAAATATACCATTATATTTCAAAGTCGGTGTTATGGCCGCGGGGTTCAAGTCAGGTTATTTGGAACCGGATAACGTTGGTTTGAATTCCGCGAAGATAACTTCGACCCTGGTTCAACAGTTGCCGTTGCATGCACACAAGCTTCTGATTTCGCATGAAGACAACTGGCCAGGAAAAATAGGTTGGTGGATTGCATTCCTTTCCACAAATCTATTTAAAAATTTTTTAAAAAAATATGCTCTTCGCTGGGGTATAAAATTATATACCTTTACTAAAGACCGGTAACTAACGGTCCATCCAGACTTACAGCAACTGGGTCTTACTTGAGAATTCGCACTTTCTATAGCGACGAACAAGCTCGCAGAGGGCTCTTGAGGTGTGATTCACCCAAAAACAGCACTCAACAAATAAAGCATCCTAATACTATTAATATTATCACTAATCTTAGCTAGGAGACCGAAGAAAGAAAATAATTATAGCAGTTTTCAGTGTTACCAGTTTTGGCGTCCCATTTAGTCACGCAGCCGTCGTGACTGGCCGTGTAGATGTGGGAGCGGTCATCGCTGAGCACCATCTTCGTGATGGCCTTGTTGTGTCCCTTGATGATCCTCAGGGGCTTGGAGGGATCATTGATGTCCAGATAGTTGATGAAGCCACTCAGGGAGACGGAGAGCATGTGGGGACCTTGCCACAAGCAGGACACCTGGGAATTACAACCAA
This sequence comes from Agapetus fuscipes, assembly GCA_951799405.1. Taxonomy (NCBI): domain Eukaryota; kingdom Metazoa; phylum Arthropoda; class Insecta; order Trichoptera; family Glossosomatidae; genus Agapetus; species Agapetus fuscipes. Next base: position 11,017,611 of record OX637336.1, read on the forward strand.
TGCTGAAGATTTATACATTGAAATGTTACCCTTTTTGCTTCTGAATATTCTGGCTATATGAATACTCCCAGTACGGAATACTTTTTTCAAGAACATTTTTAAAACATTTATTGTCCGGTCGATAGCTCAGTTGGTAGACTGCTTGCATTCCATGCCGTGAGCTCGGGTGGAAATCCCGCCGAGGGTGTCAGAAATGATTTCCCGTTTTGGTGTTTATTTCAAACCCCAAAATAAAATACCGGCAAGGTTTACTCAGCCTTCACAAGAAATGAATACCAGCCCTCTCGGGAGCTGGGAAACCCCCACTTCAACTGAAGTGGTTAGCGTAAGGCCGCCCCCCTTACCTGTAAAAATAAATAGGTTCAACTCGCCACATGCGACCCCTTCGGGGATAACGCGGGAAGAAGTTACACTATATGTGTAGCTTAGTTGCGTTGCATTTTTTTTTTGTTGATTTCCTACCTTAATTGATTGGCGACACTTCAAACTATGTGACTGCTCACATAACTATGTGTGCAGTCACATAGTTTGAAGTGTATAAGTACAAGTTATTCAAGAACAAAAATCACAAAGGTCTAGCACATATTTCCCCTTGCAGACTTTTGAATTCTTGAATACAGATATCAGGGATAAGTTTGATGATGTCTATGATTGACAGCCGCACTGTATGCAAGTTTACACTTGACGCCTATGCGTGTCACCCGCAGTTGAAGGGTTAGTAGCTCTCCTTGTTAAAGCTGTGTATTCTGCTGCCAATGCCATAAATCAAGTACCTTTGCAGATAGTGCCCCAATTGGCTTCATCTTCACATGTCCTCACTCCACCGGTCCGTAGTCTAGTGGTTAACGCTACGAACATGTAATCTGAAGGTTGTGGGTTTGATTACCAACAGAGCACAAATACATTACCATTTAATTTTCAAAATATACAGTTTGTTAGATTAAAAATTCATATGCCTTTACCAACACTCCATCCAGACACACCACAAATGGGTCTTGTTTGTGTAGTCAGCGCTTTCTATTGTGACGGCTCACATACGTGGCTGAAAAACCTGCGACAATAGTTCAACAAAAGCACCAAGTCCCTATTTCGAGCTGCAGTATCTAAGGTGAAAATAGCCACGATGATCACCGATCTTCGATAGAATTGGCACCAAAATAAGAAGAACAGGGGGCTCTTGAAGTGTGATTCACACAAAAACAGCGCTCGTCAAAAAATCAGCATAATATTTATTTATTTATACCTCAACGTTCATCATTTCATTAATGTATGCTCTTCTTTTATCAGTTCTTAAATATAAAGATATTAAAACAATCGCTAGATAGATATCTTACCTGTTGATCATCCACCGTGGATCCCATGACAAACTCGGAGACCATCTGGCTGGTCTCCACGTCCCAGAGGCGGCAGGTCTTGTCTCCGGAACAGCTGAGCAGCTGTTTCCCGTCTCCTGACCATGCTACTCCGTAAACACCTCCCTTGTGGGCGGGACTGCCAATCTAACAACAATAATAAACGGGTTATTTCCCAATTCTACAAAATATAACCCTGCAACTCCTGCTGCCTTTCCTGAATCAGGAAGCATGGAAGGCTCATACCAACCTATAAGTCAATATGCAATACATAAATGATTCACTTTCTTTCGATGGTCATTCGGCAAAGCTCGCAACGTAACTACGCAACTAAGCTGCACATATGTAACTTCTTGCCTGCGTTATCCCCGAAGGGGTTGCATGTGGTGATTTGAGACCTATTTATTTTAACAGGTAAGGGGGCTGGCCTCACGCTAATCAATTCAGTTAAAGTGGAGGTTTCCCAGCTCCCGAGGGGTCTGGCTCTCATTTCTTGTGAAGGCTGAACAACCCTTGCCAGTATTATTTTGGGTTTGAAATAAATACCGAAACGGGAAATCATTTCTGACACCCTCAGTGGGATTCAAACCATTCTACCAACTGAGCTATCCACTGGACTCAATCATGGAAAGCTCAACAATTGGAAATCTTTATTTCATATGTGCCTCCAGCTCTCCTTCTTCCTCTAGTTGATCATCCGTTTCCAGTTGATCATCATACTTTCAGTTGATCATCCTTTGGTATTGCATCTCTCGTCACCTCACTTGGGCCTTTTAATAAATTAGATAAATTAGTACAATTCCTCGTGCTTACTTCGCCCTTTAGTTCCGAGCTGGTGCCATCATACAAGAATATTTTCCCGTCAAAGCCAGCCGAAGCCCACAGAGATCCGCTGGGTGAATATCGTACAGCCTGTACAAAACGGGTGTGCTCCTGAAAAATACCAAGAAAATCAAATGAAAACTTATCAAAAATATGAAAAAAGGTAATAAAATCAAAGAACAACATTCATTTATTAATATAATATGGTATTTTTAAGGGTGCTTTCAATGGAAAATGAAATGGGATAGTCAAGAATATCACTCCTAAATATTACTACCTAATTTTTGTAAATACAGTGGGGTAAAACATTGCCTATCTAAAAAACTTTGAAAGGTTTTACCTAGGACATACATATCATTATTTAGAAAATGTTTATGTGAAGACTCTTTCTATAATCTATAATCTAAGTTGCAAAGATACATTAACATTTAAGATGCTTTCAACAGCAGAGACAGACTGTTCTAGCAGGATGAACTAGTCGAACTAAAACCTCTGTCCTCGTAGTCTGTTCTGATCTGTCAAACATCAAAAATGCTATGCACACAATTATCAAATAAGACTAATTTATTCAGAGGATTGTAAAATGATTTAGTGTTCCTTTTTACCTGTTTGGTGCATTTGAATTTGAAAGGCGGTCCTTCAAACACAGCCACAGTGTTATCTTCAGAAGCTGTCAGTACTCGGAAAGGTCTTGCCGGCCTGAAATCCACAGAGTTCAGGGGCTTAGCCTGCCCACTGATCTCTCCCACCGACGTACCAGTCTCAGACATGAAGACATGCCCAAATCTGAAATGGTTATCATCACAAAAATAAATGCCAAATGATCTGTGTCAAATTCGGCAGCAAAGTTTATTCATATTCGGGATGTCCAAATTCGATCACATCACTCCGTTGTGAAAAAACAGCATTGGCTTTGTTTTCCGGAGAGGGTGATCTACCGTGTTTGTCTGATGGTATATAAAGCCATCAATGGCTTGGCTCCACCTTATCTGACTGACATGATTTCGCCTGTTGAAATGGGTGTGAGGAGGCAGACACTCAGAACTGTGGACGATGGTGCAATCAGTTTGGTTCAGCCGCGCCATCAGATCTGCACAAATTTCGGAGATCGTGCTTTCCGTGTTGCGGGTCCGGTAGAGTGGAACAGACTGCTACCCGGAGTGAAGAACTCCAAATCTGTGGGTGTTTTTCGTGGAACACCGTGATTGGAGAGGGCACTTGAGATGTGACACACACAAAAACGGCGCTCTCCTATGAATCATATGAATAAATGTGAAATAAATATTTCCAATGTGGCGGGAACATTCAAATATCATTCTGTTGTTCTGTTCACAGCCACCAGCTGACGCCCTGATGTCACACATGACGATGATTCCGCACCAGACTATCTTGTTAACAATATGTCTCTCTGACCAACATTCGTCAGCCATTGTTTCTTGTCTGAATTTCTGTGCTGTTAATAATTATTCATACACTCATTCTTCTTAACATAAATAATTATGAATTACGATAAATCAAATATTCATTGTGTAGCTTCAAATAATAAAACTCCTCTCCAAATCGAAAGTCTTTTATTTCCAAATCTTATCTTTCAAAATATATTATTTTGGGCTACATTAAGTCACTACAACCCCACAACCCCATATCCCCAAACAGTTCTCAAATATTTATTATTTCCAAGATGGACAGTATGTAATGACAAATCCAAATTAATACCTCTCACGACCATCTCCTACGACACACATCCTCTGGTTGTCTGCACTCCAGGCGATGTCTTTGATGGGACCTCCCAACGGCTGAAATTCATTCTTGAGGATATGCTCTTTGTTGACTGTGTCCCAGATTCTAACTTTGCCAGAGACATCTGTAAAAAAATGATTTTTCAAATTTCTTTACTATGCATTCACAACAAAAACCCAGTAAGTAATAGTTTTTCACTTAAAATGGAGTTAGTTAAATTAAAGTTTTATTAAGTTAATTAATTTGTTATCTGACATTTTTGGTAATCTGACACCACCTTGGTCTCCTAACTGTCGGATTAGTTCAGCTGGTTCGCCCTGCTGAACCAGTCTACCTCTGGAGTTGAGAACAGAGACCAGTATTGGCAGTTTCAGACAGTTGCTTAAGACACATTTGTTTAATAGAAGTTTTAACACATAAAAACACCTTTGGGGGGGCCAGTGCCACGAAACAGCAGTATATAAAATGGTCCAATTATTATTATTACTTAATCCTTAGTAAATTTTATGGGAAATTTTACAAGGAAGTTCAGTGGCGTTCAGTAAAATGGTAAAGCGACACTGCCGTACTATGCCCGTAGTACAGTCTTTGTTCATAATGGGAGCCATTCCAATTCCCTGTCCTATTAGACGGATATTTGCTTGCAATGTTTTTTTGCCTCTTTGAATGTTCATTGTTCATGGAAGTAAAGCAAAATAAATCTTTATTCTATAAAAACATTGGTTTACTTTCACTTAATAAACTGTGAAAGAAAATAAACTTTAAGTGAAAGAAAAACCGTGTTTTAATAGAATAAAGATTTATTTTGCTTTATTTTTATAAATTTTACTATGTAAGTAAGGACTAAATATGATTTTTCAGTGTTAATACACAGACCATGCAAAATATTTTTTTATTATTATTGAGAGACAACTGTCTTAATAATATTTTATGTAAATTGATAAAGGCACTGTTCTATTTTAATGCAAATATTAAAATGCTAAGATGCTTAGTTACAACTAAAAAATGACTTATAGGTTGGTATGCGGCTGACCACCCATGCTGTAAAAATGGTTCACTTTGCCAATGTCACCCCTGTCTCAGGGAAGGACGGCAAGAGTTGCAGGGTGTATGTCCATTTGAGATTCGGTTTTTATGTTGTAGGTTCACATGAGGCATGTGCAAGCGCGAACTTGTACGTGTCTGCTTGTGAGAATGCATGTAATGTGAATCTCCAATGTAACATATCTTTGCAACTTAGATTAGATTAGATTAGATGGGCACATGTTTATTTTCAATAGAATTTCAATAAACAACCTCTTAGGAAAACTTTCACTCGCTAAGAATCAAAATGTGTTTCATATTAATTATGTCATAACAAAAGTGATATCCAGTAAAACAGGGAATGCCACAGACTGGATGTTGGCAGGGCGCCAACTCAGCTATCTTTGCCAGCATAATCTCAGTTTAGAGTTTATTTCTAAATGCTCACTTCCAGGGAGCAGATCAATGCACTGGAGAGTAGTGAGCAGGCTGAACTGCTATACAGAGGGAGCCCTGGACTAACGTACACTCTAATTTGCTAGTAATCTCAGCACACAATTAGTTCTTTATTTGTTTTTCTCACTGTTAATAAAATTCACAGTTAAACGCTAATGAAGTCTATGACTAATTCTGAATAATGCATGCAAGATTACAATCAAATGTATTGTACACCACATGACAAATTTCAATGTTATTGTAAGATTTCATAGCGAATACACTGCAAATAGATTGCAACACCTATGACTGAGATATGTCAAAAGTTGCAGGAAGCCATGGTTTGGACCATACCACCTTCGCAGAAAAACATAAACCAAATAATAGATAATCCAAAGACAATGCATAAATAAAATAAATACATCTTCACGGTTAAGTATAATAGCATGTCATTTTGTAGACTAGATCAAGACAAATAGATAAAAGCACCATAACAGATTGTATCAATATTGAATAAGAGTTTTAGGCTTACACGGCCGGCTGATGATGCTGGAGTGAAGTTTTTCAGGATCTGTTGCCGTGGTCTGTGGGAGCTGGAGCTTCCGGACGTTTCGTCCATTTCTACGATGGGCTTCTTCATCTTCATTCTACGATGGGCTTCTTCGCTGAAGAAGCCCATCGTAGAATGACCTGAATAGAATGACCACAGACCACGGCAACAGATCCCGGAAAACTTCACTCCTGTATCAATATTGTTAGATAAATTAATAATGTAAAAATGAAACACATAGTTTTTTTACGAATTGATTTATTTCCACAAGCGCTTTCAATGGTAATACATATCGAAACATTGAATATGATAACATCAAAGAAATGTGATAACATTGAAAGCGCTGGAGGAAATAAATCAACTCGCAAAAAAAAACTGTGTTATTTTTACATTATTAATTTAAAATTAATCGTCACAATGGCAATACTCAAATCCATCAACTTGTTAGATAAATTTTGGGAAAACACCTAAAAATAAATTGCACAGAATCTGTACTCGACTTTCTTGCAAAAATTAACCCACTGTATGACGTATGTAAAGCTAGAATCATCTACCAGCTTATGCAGTTTCAATGAAAATATAATATATCGATAATAAATCAATTTTATTCCACCGCGGTGTGTACCTGCATACTCGTACAATATGGATAAAGCCATTAAAATTATTAAGTGAATAAAAAATATTTGGATGATTTATTTGGTGAGCGCCGTTTTGTGTGAATCACAACTCAAGAGCCCTCTGCAAGGTTGGTCTTCTCTGGAAAAAGCGCCAATTACACAAGAAAGATCCTTGACTTATAGGTTGGTATGAAGCTGACCTCTGTACTGTACTGTACTGTATCCTGCCGCCGTTCCACTAGGGGTGACCGGTACCTCTGCAGATGCGCCTCCACTTTTTTCTGCCCTAACAAACCACTTTTATTTCCTCAATATTCATCACCTTTTTCATACACACTCTTCTCTTATTCTCACTCTGCAGAATCCATTCTTTCGCAATCTCACCTATTTGGTCTAACCATTCTTTCCTCAGCCTTCCCCTTCCGCGCTTTCCTCTGATATTTCCTTTGTACACTTTCTTCGTTAGTTGTTCATCATCCTTTCTTTCAAGATGTCTGAACCATCTCATCGTACTTTTTTGTACTTTCATTCTCATATTCTCTTTTATACCACACTCGTTCATCACTCAAGCATTACCTACTCTATCACTCAGTGTCTTTCCAGCCATTGCTCTCAGGTAAGCCATTTCAACCGTACTTACATACTTTACTCAGCTCACATTCATTAAGCCTCACTTCCACCAACCAATATGCCATTGTGGACCGCCGATCTCATATTCTTCGTAAGTTTCCTATTTCTTGCAATTCTTCCAATCGTTTCCATTACACTTCTTCCTCTACTAGCGCGCTTTTCCAATTATTTCGTCAATTTCGCATTCGACTCAAACTTGCTTCCCAGATAATCAAATTCTTTCACGACCTCCACTCTTTTTTCATTCAGTCTTATCTCAATTTTCTCGCATTTCTCAGTCCTCCCAAAGTGTAAAAAATAATTCACTTTGTCAATGTCACCCCTGTTTCAAGGAAGGTCGGCAAGAGTTGCAGGTTTTATGTTCATTTGAGATTTGGTTTTAATTTGTAAGTACAAATTTAGCATTCGTAAGCGCGAACTTACACGTACCTGTTTGTGAGCATGCATTTCATATTAGTTTTGAATGTTTATATTTCATTGCAACTTATATTCTAGATTATTATAGATGGTCATTAAACCCTTCTGTATGCAAACTAGGACTTTGTATGGTGGGTACACTTTTTAGTTATATTTTGAAAAATTAACGACTGATTATTATTGGTATTTATAAAATTTTAAGAATCGCAGCCTTTTATCTATTTTTAACCCTTTGACTACCAAGAAAATTGCTAATACATTTTGTATGGAAAATTTTCACTTTGTATCGCGGCTATACTTTTGATTCACTTTTTGGAAAAAATAATGATGGCAATATATAGGTTATTATTATTGTTTTACATTTGTGCTACATTATTTTTTTATTAACCCTCTAACTGCCGAGAATTTTTCCATTATTTTTTTCTTTTATATGGCAACTCCCTAAACCGAGATTATGATGAAGAAATGATTATAATTATTAGATAGCACTATTATAAAAATGGATTCACAAAAAATTTCAGAAAAATCGTCGGAGCCGTTTTTGAGAAAATCGCATTTTAAATTTTCAGCTCTTCGGAAGCCATCTTGAATTCTCAAAAAAGTAAAAAAAAAATGATTACGAATTAAAGTAATAAACTTGTTCTTTCTATCAAATCTAAAACAAATTTAAATATCTTGCGTTTTAATAGGTTTTTGTAATATTTTCGATTTAAAATTTCAGTTCGTGTAAACGGTGCTTTATATTTATTTTTTCAAAAATTTTTTTTTGTTAATTTGTGCAAATTTATGTTGTCCATAATATTGTACAACATTATATTTTTGTTGACCCCTTAACTTTCGAGAAAATCACAATCGTTTGTTTTTTTCATATGGCAGCCCATAGACACAGATTAGTAAGAGTGTTGTCATAACTAATTTATTAAGTTAAAAAATAATTAGTGGCAACTCTGAAAATTTAAGAAAAATTCTTGGAGTCGTTTATGAGAAAAGTGCAATTTTATGTTTTTTTTGTATGGCAGCCATCTTGAATTTTCAAGTTGGTGTAATGCCATGTTATTCATACTTAATACATGTCCAAAAAAGTTGATGTAGCCAAAATTTGGTATCTCTAGGTCTTATACTTTGGAAAGTGACACACACACATACATACATACATACATACATACATACATACATACATACATACATACAGACGGACGTTTTTGAAAGATAGTGTTTTTTGGCATGTCCTGCACCAGGACAACTCATTTCCGTGAAAACCTCGAAATTTTTTTTTCACACCAAATCATAACTTTCTTTATAGCCTTCGGCTATAGCAAGAAAGTAAAAAAGGAGAAAGTAAAGAATTCCATATTTATTGGATTCCTGAAAAAAAACATGAGCGTAATAAAGACACATAAATAAAAATACAAATAAATAATTAATAAAAAGTAAAAATATATGGTAAATAGTAGAAATACATTTTATTTACCTCCTGAAGCGATGTAGAACCCGCTGGGTGAATACTTGGCCACATTGACGGCACAGGAATGTTCAGTGTACACATCGGCAATGGCAGGATCGTCAATGTTCCGGATGATGACAGAGTTGCCGTTGGTGTAGAGGAAGTTCTTGCCCTTGGGGTCGCCGCCCAGTACCAGGGGGGTGCCACGCTGGGTGCGGGGGAGGGTGGCGAATATGTACTCTGAAAATAATAAGTCACACATTTTGTTAGTATGCAATTGGAGCAACGACTCTCAGAGACACCAATCCTACCAACACTGTCCTTAGGAAAGTTTTAATAGGATTGGAGAGAATACAGGGGTAAAACACCCCGATGAATTATTTGTCAAAACTCTGAGAACTTGGCTTTTTCATAACTCAATCCTTAACTAATATCTGTAAACCCATAAAGTCCGGTCGATAGTTGGTACAGTGCTTGCATTCCATGACGAGAGCTCGGGTTTGAATTTTACAGAGGGCGTAAGAAATGACTTCCCATTCTGCTGTTTATTTCAAACCCAAAAATAAAATACCGGCAAGGTTTACTCAGCCTTCACAAGAAATGAGTACCAGCCCCCTTGGGAGCTGGGAAAACCCAACTTCAACTGAAGTGGTTGACGTAAGACCGACCCCCTTACCTGTAAAATAAAACACTATATGTGCAGCATAGAAGTGGCATAGCATAACGATTATTACATTGAAATTATTATTTATACAGCTACCATATTCACCAATCATACTAACACTTACCTTAGGCCTCACTAGCGCTTAGATTGGTCTTTGTTTATGTGTATGATGGATAAATAAACAACATTCAAAGGCATAAAAATCAGGCTAAAACCTACATTTTTGGATGAAAAACTGACTTTAAATTTTAGAATTAAATTAAATTTAAAATTAAATCCTTAGTATGAATAATGAGGAAAATATTGTACATTTTGTTTGTTTCAAATCTAAGCACATAATTATCTCAGGTCATACATAGGTAGGCTGAACAAAGTAGATCACAAGAAGAGATACGTCAAGTAGGCTGTGCGGTGGTGAAGCAAGTCATGCATGGTCACCGCACATGGCATATACAAATGTAGCTCCAGAATAAAGGTGTACTGTTATACCAATGGTCATTTGCATACAGATTAATCTAATTTATTCAGAGTGGGAAAAATGTAATTAATAATCATCATCGGCATGACAACCCGGTAATGGTCTTGGTCTTTTTCATCAACTTTGAAAAACCTCTGTATATTCATAGAACAAGTTCATCCCTGCCCTCCGCCCAACAAAGATGTGTCTCCTGATGATGTTGAACATCGGGATTCTCCACGAACGGTTCGTATAAATATCCGGCTATTTAATTTATTTTAATAATTTTACAAATATGTCTAATGACCGTTAATCTAACCTAAATTCAATTAAATCTCTGTATAAATCCTGAATCAGTCCGATTATTATCTAGTACGACAGTCATCTCTGATCCAGTATACCAAGAGATTGTGTGACCAACTTGATTCCGTGCAAAGAAGAGCTGTGAAGTTGATTGCTGATCCTACTCTCACAGCCAGCCTACATTGTCTCGCGCACAGAAGGAAATTTGGAATGATCAGTCTCTTTTATGGGTACTCTAATGGTGTATGTTCTGATGAAATATCCTCACTTATACCTCCTCCTCTCGTCACAACAAGGACAACTCGTAGAACGGCTCACATTCATCCCTTTGCAGTCCATATCAAAACTATGAGAACTTGGCGTTTTCACGACTGATTCCTTTGCCAAACTGCCCGCTTATGGCACGAGTTACCAATATCGGTGTTCCCCAAAACAATACCAACACAACACTATGCAGCTAACAGCCCTGCTACAAAGGATCAGGACATCAACCGCCACATCACCAATACCTCTGCGGCACTACAAAAAGTGTCATAGACCCGCGGAGCCTCTGAAATCTAGGGAGTCTCCCGCACAGGATTCCTTAAAAAAAAAACACTGCCAAGGCTGCTTGGGGGCTGTCCATATATTACGTCATTCGCATTTAGGGGGGGGGGGGGTCTGGTCTGCGGATGATGGTAAATGATGTACGAGTCCCAGAAGTGACGTAGGGGGGGGGGGGGGGGGTCGAAAATCGGCCAAAATCGATGACGTAATTTATGGACGGCCCCTTGTCAAAAGTTTTTCCTCTCCAGTCCCATAATCTCTGATCATTTTTCTTGTCTTCCCTCTAACCCTGCGCCCTTCCGAGTCCATCACTAGAACTATATTTTCCAGGCTTTGATGCTCCGTTTCATTGGATGTGACCCAGTCAATGTAGGCTGCTGATTTTAATTGACCAAACCCATCCATGTTTTGGTACAGTTGTTTAGTTCAAAATTGAATATCTTTGCCATATTCTTCCGTTCTTTTTAACCCTTTGGCTGCGGCTGGCATGCATAGATGTCATGACGTAACTTGCATACAGTGCGGCTGGCATCTATACATGTCATCGAAGTTCAAAGCTTACCCTGACATCGGTGTTCAAATTTTTCAAACTTTTTTGTTGCTTACATTATAGGTACACTAATAAAATCTCATATTACACATATTTTGAAAATATTCTTTCTCAAATATTTCGTTAGAACAGATCGATCTCTCGTCCCGCGCGTGTGTACCAATGTTTATAAACAAAATCCAGGCAAGTATACTCTATTCAGATAGGTATAACTGTTTACGTTTTTTGTTTTTTTGTAAAATAACTAATACATTTTTCTCTTTAGTGACGAGTATTTAAGTGAGTAAAAAAATTGTTTAAAACCTAATGGATATAAAATCTAGTTATGGAATGTGCGTATAATATATATTTTAATTAGTATTGTTGTGATTTACTTGTTTTTATATAAAACAACAAGTGAAAACATGTGTTGAAAGTTTGTGATTTGTGTTCCTGGATAACTAATGAATATACTTTTTCATAAATTTTGAAGTTTCATCAAGTAATTAAGGTAGGAAATCAATTTATGTGTAAACAAATAACCTTAAAAAAGTATTCCGTTCTGGCGGTGCGTATGTAGCAAATAAATTCAGAATCGAAACGGTTAAGGCCATAAATACGTGAAAGAATTCTTCTTTCAAAGATGTTGAGAGAGCATTGATCACGCTTGGTCAGTGCCCAGGATTCAGGCACAGCAATCTAGCTTTTTTCCAAAAATGAGAAAATTGCCATTTCATATTTCCATGACGTGTTCGATTTTATACTGCTCATAAGTGAGGGCAGGTTTGCTCTGGGTTGGAGAAGCCATAAAAAGTGGAATAAAATAAAAACAACATTCATCTGCCAATTCAATTTATGAGCCGGAGTTCGCCATTCCAAAAATAATAAAGGAAACCGTGGTTTTCAGTAGGGAGACTTGGCTTCCCAGCACATTTCTTCCTACTCATTATTTTGGCAACACTCGCAAAATACGGCTTTGCTCACAAACTGGATATATCTTGAACTAAATATTCCATAATACGTACAACAGGTGTTGTTGTTTGTAACACAAGCTCAATTGTAACATAGAGAAATCCTCAGTCTGGAAGTGTTTCAAAGAAATATTATCTACAATCTAGATTGTTTTCATCCATGTGAATTATAATATGCCATGAATTATAATAGAAACTAACGCTCTGCGAATGCGGAGCCCAACAGTCCATGGATCATTTTCCGATCTGTCCGGACTGCCAAACACGCTGCTCACTGGCCGACCTAATGGAGGGTAACGATGGAGCGGGGGAGGTTATCAAACACTGGGCAAAAATAATATAGCGTCTGAATCGACAAAGAAAAATATTGAGGTAACATCAAACTAGCCCATTGGATGAATTTCCATTTTGGTTTCATTTCATTATGAGTTGTCGATTAGCACAGACTCTTTCCCCCATGTTTTTCATACACTTTGTTATTGGTTGCCAAGGACCCTAGTTACATAGACGTGTGATGTTTGCCTGCCAAAAAACATTCCGAGTGTAATGGCTGTGGGATCAAGTCGCTGTTCTTGACGAGCGTATTTGGAGCAGAATACATTGGTTCAAATCATATCTGGCCCATTTGACCATAACTGCGAACCTGGTTCAACAGATGCCATTGCATACACACAAGCTTCTGCTTTCGTATCAAGACAACTGGCCAGGCAAAATAGGTCGGTGAATTGCATTCTTCTTCACAAATCTATTTTTTTTTTAAATGTTTCTCATATTGCATTTACATTCAGTCACTGCCGGCAACAATGGACGGAGCCACATAGACGGTAAAGAATAACCGCTCTTGTACCAGTTCTTTGGTGTCCACCAAAAACCAACAAACCTCGGATCAGTGGGCAGTGCAAGTAGCATGAGCAAGAGCAGTGGGAGGAACGTGTTTACATTTTGTTCTGCTCACTTCCCGTTCAAACGAGACCGAGTATTTTTTTTATGTAAAAATAAGTAGGTACATTTTTGTAGACTACTAGGTAACAGATTTTTTTACATATTAATACCTACTCATGATGAGATGGTGAGTTAAATTTTAACATAGGTACCTACCTATATGATTCATAATTGATTTCCATCTGATAAAAACTTTGATTTACAGCACAGATTCTGACAAAGCGATAACATTACATTTCTATTATCACTTTATATGGTAAGATACTGTACAACGTACAACCAGCGAACCCAATTTTTTCGCCACAACTATGAATCACCGCTAAGATTACAAACATTTAACAAGTACTTACTGTTTGAATAAGACATGCTGTTGGCTAAAAACTAACCGGCTGTTTGACAAATTGTACAATTAATTGCACTCTACTCGGATCAAAATAGAACAAACACAGAAAGAGCTCGATTTGTGCGACCGCGATCTCCGGATGACGTACAACTCCTTTTTTGGCAGATGCCGGCCGATGCCGTCTGACATGTGCAGTCGGTAAAACAGTTCCACGAGTGGGGAAATTTTAGCTGGTAGGTAAAAACAAGTTCCAAACCAGTAGGCCGAGTCCATCAAGCAATCTAGCGACATCTATATTGTAAAATATCAACTATTATTCGCGCCAAAAATTGACATTCAGTGAAAACTTAAATGTCAAGTAAAAAGTGTTTTTATTTCAATTTTTCTACATTTTGTACGTTGAAATAAAATAAATTATTTTAAAGTTGAAATAAGCGCGTTTTTAAAGTGAGTGTACATAGAAAAATATTCAAAAAAGATTTATATTAGGGAACGGTGAACAGCTGTTCGGGCGTTTTGGGGAATTTGGGAAAAACTTAGATTTTTGAAAAAATAGATATTTAAGTACCCAGTGCTTGTGTTATGTGAAATTATGAAAAAAAATCTTCTTGTGTACAGCTGTTTTAATTTATTTCCAATAGCTTTGAACTTTTGTGACTGCGCTCCCTGACATTCTATGGGCGAGACAATAATTATACGAAATTAGCTCTTGCGGCCAAGTACCCAAAGGTCATACTGGCAGCGCCGCAGTCGTCCGCCGATACTCGATACATTCGTGTCTATTTATTTCCCACGTGTTCACTCTCAGACGGAACGCGAATTTTGGCCAGTTGCGGACTCCTGTCGCGGTCTAGTCATGTTCGTGGCATTACTAACAGTGATATCTGGTATTGAAGTGCATCAATGATGGTCTGAGAGTGCATTTAACCTTTACCACCCTAAGTATCTAAAAATTACACATGGTCCGAAGTGGGGTACCGGAGGACCCCAGCTACTTTTCATACAAAATAATCATAAGGCAGAGAGCCCGCCAGACGTGCGTTTCGCTCCGCATACGCCGTGGGAATGACGCAAATAGGACAAACTCAACCAGTGTTTCCTAAACGGTGGAAGAGAATTTAAAATAAACATTTTTATAATAATTTTTATTTCATTTTCAATTGTATAATAGTGAAATATGCAACATACGAAATTAAAAAAAACATAAATAAAGTTAAAATCCAAAAAAACATAAATACAATTTTTCAAGTTATGTACAATAGTGTTGAGAAATATCAAGCGAAGGCATCTTTTTTTATCTGGGCGTAGTTTATATCTGCAACAAATTAACGAATGGTTTGTTATTTATTTAAATACTCTAAATCTAAATCTAAGATGCAAATATACCTATATTAAAATTTACAATCCACATCTTATACACCCACAAAAGTAAACATACGTAAGATTTTCTTGCATACAAATACAATTTCAAATGTGTCTACAGTAGGAAATACCGCAAATGACCGGTCCGTAGTCCAGGTGGTAACACTTCGGACTCGTAACTGGAAGGTCGTGGGTTCGAATCCCGGCGGAGCACAGAAAATATACCATTTATATTTTCAAATTTGCTCTTCGCTAGGTTGAAAACTTCATAAACCTTTACCAAAGACCGGTCATCAAAAGGTCCATCCAGCCTTACAACAACTGGGTCTTGCTTGAGAATTGGCGCTTTCTACATCGACGACCAAGCTCGCAGAGGGCTCCTGAGGTGTGATACACACAAAAACAGCGCTCACCAAATAAATCAGCCTAATTTTTTTTTTTTTTTTTTTAAATGAACATAAGCTCTGCAACTTTGCCGCCTTTCCTTGAAGCAGGGGTGGCATTGACATAATTGAAACATTTTTTTTACAGTATGCAGACTCAGATTCATCAGACTCAGATTCAATAATATCTCCGACTTCAGAATCACCCGAATTACACAATTCGAATTCTAAGTCACTGTCAATAACTTCGTCATCACTAAAGTCTTGCAATTTTTCTATTTCTTCATAGGTATTTTTTCTAGCCATTTTCTAGAGAGAGAAAAAAATCAAATGGTTGGCACATATCACAAAGGAAAAACAATATACCTATTCAGAAAAAAAAACAACGAACTTACCGTTCTCTTCACAAAAATATATTTATTTTATATGTGTAAAATATTATAGAACGTTTTGGGAGCCACAGGAATGACAGGACTGTTCCACTCGCTTACCCAGAAAGACGGAGTAAAGTCGTCAGCGGATAATATAGTTGACTCTCTTCCGCACAGCTGTGACGCGGTAAGCTCGCGTAAAAAAGTGAAACAAGTAGCTTATCTCTGGACCCACCACACACACAATGGCGCGCCAGCCCTTCCCGTCCCTCACATGCTCCAGCGCTCCCCCCGCGAGGGCATAATGTGACGTGTTTCTGACCACGTGATTAGTAGAGTACGCGAATATTTATCAAAAACAATTATTTGAAGACTACATGCTTTGAATACTTAAAAACAAAAAATACAGAAATGTTTCTAAGTAGCTTTACGAAGATTACAAAAAGTTTCAATTGAATTGCTCGATTAATTATTGAGTAATCAAATAAAACGTTTTTTTGGGGTATCTCATATACCCCGCTTAGGCCAGGGAAGGTTAAGGAATGGGAAGGACTTGGAAGTTTTTCCTTTCGCGAAAACTTTCTGACGTACACGTGGGAAGCTACTGCGATAAAATAATTTCAATGTCACCACCTGCTCTGTGAAATTTGCACTCGAAGAAAAAATAAAAACGTGCTTCTTTTGTTTTTTCCTTTCAACACCACCCAGATCAAAATGAATCCTGCAAGAGTGGTTCTAAATTTGAATCAAAGTTTTAATAGTAAAAGTTCATCAGCCGCCCGCGCTCGCTCCCACATCCCTAGAAGACCAAAGGTAAGTCGGCGTGCTCTCATACTCATTCATTACTTCTATAACCTCGTAACCTGTGAATAATGTCTGGATTTGTTTATCCAGGAACGCAACTACTATGAAAGCAGCTGGCTCACCCATTATACCAAATGTTACGTGGAGATCCTCAAACAAAAGGAGATATCCAGACCAAAGATATTCCTGCAGTCTCCGCAGGTAAAGTGACTCATTCTTCATGGAACTGACATAACATGTGTGTAACTTCATGCATCAGATGTTGACTCCTATGAGTCATGATGTAATGTGGTGAAATCATAATTAACAATTTCACAATAATATAAATTATTAATAATGTTATTAACCTTACATTATCATTAAGGGTATGAGTGCTATTCAAGTAAGGGTTGACTTTGAACCCTCTCACTGATCTTCCGTTTACATAGAATATTCACCCAGCACGTGTTGAAACTAATTATTTTGTAAACTATGCTAGCCCGGTCGATAGCTCAGCTGGTAGAGTGCTTGCATTCCATACCGAGAGCTGGTGTTTGAGTCCAGCCGAGGGTGTCGGCAATGATTTCCCGTTTCGGTATTTATTTCAAACCCAAAATAAAATACCGGCAAGGTTTTCTCAGCCTTTACAAGAAATCAGTACCAGCAGTTGTACTGGAAAACCCCCACTCCAACTGAAATGGTTGGCGTAGAGCCGATCCCTTTACCTGTAAAAAAATAGGTTCCACTCGCGACATTGGGATCACTTCGAGGAAAACACGGCAAGGAATTACACTATATTTGTAGTTCAAACAGGTTCTTCTCGACATCGCTTACTTTTAATTAATAAAGGTCCATTTATTTGGAAAGCGCCACTTACTGTAACTGTAACTCTGTCGCCATTCCGCTAGGGGTGGCCAGAGCCTCTGCAGAGTTGCCTCCATTTTTTCCTATCCTTACATACCTCTTTCAATTCATTCATATCCATCACCTTTTTCATGCATTTTCTTCTTTTACGCTCACTTTGTATATCCCATTCTTTCACAATCTCCTCAATCTGATCACTCCATACTTTTCTCGGTCGTCCCTTCCCTCTTTTTCCTTTCACACTTTCTTTGTATACATACTTTGTCAGTCTATCATCGTTCATTCTTTCCACATGCCCAAACCATCTCATCACATTCTTTTGTACCTTAACTTTCACATCCTCTTTCAAATTACATTCTTTTTTTACCCATTCATTCCTAACTCTATCCCTCAGAGTTTTTCCTGTCATGCTTCTCAAATGCTTCATTTCCACCGTACATACTTTACTCATTTCGCTATCATTCACTGTCCATGCTTCACTTCCATACATCAAAGTCGGTAACAATATGCCATTGTGTACCGCCATTCTCAGATCCATCGTCAATCGCTTGTTCTTTGCTATTCTTCCTATTGCACCGACCACTTGCTTGCCCTTACACATCCTATTCTCAAGTTCTCTTGTCATCTTTCCATTCTTCTCAAACATACTTCCCAAGTATCTAAATTCATCCACAATTTCAACTTTCGTACCATTCAACATGAACGTGCATTCTTCATTTTCATCCATTCTGTTAAAAATCAGTACTTTCGTCTTACTTGCATTAATTTTCAACTTGTTCACACACAGAGCATGGTTCAGACTAGAGAGCATTGCCTGAAATTCCGCTGCTGAATCAGCAATTAATACTGCGTCATCAGCATAAAGCAGAACTCCGACTTTTCTCTCTCCAATCTGTATGCCATGCCCTTCCAGATTCGCTTGTTTAACACAATGATCCATGATTATATTGAATAACCATGGGCTCATTATGCAACCCTGTCTCACACCCTTGTACACATTAAAATACTCGCTGTATTCTCCATCCACCCTGACACACGCCCTGCTATTAAGATAGATGGCGCGTATCGCGTTCAGAAGTGCTTTGTTCACACCATACCTCTCAAGCACACACCACATCATACTTCTATCCACCGAGTCGAAGGCTTTCTCAAGATCTACGAAAGCCGCGTAGACCTTTTTATTTACGGCTAGCTGTTTTTCGACTATCTGTCGAAGCGCGAATATCTGGTCTACGCGACCTCTTTCCGGCATAAAGCCATAAAGCCGGCAAAAAACACTTAAAAATTAAATTACAAGGCACCTTTGTAATGCTAGATCAACTGCCTGTGTGTCTATAATCTAAGTTGCAGAGATATATCACGTTTTAAAATTCTCGTTAAATGCATTCTCATAAGCAAACATGTATAAGTATGCGCTCACACGTGCTGCATGCGGACTTACAACATTAAAACACAGTCTCAAATGAAAATAAGCACTGCATCTTTTGCCGACCTTCCTCTCAAGAAAGTACTTTTATAAACTTGAGTATCCTCATTGCAGATTGCTTTCCGAGCCACGCTGATCATGAAGATGCGTAACGTGTCTCATAGACTGAACCTGGGAAGGCGGGTCCTCCACGCTGCGGTCAGACTTCTGGATATATTCATGGATGCTCATGAGATAGTGACGGAGAGGTTACTCCTCGTTGCCCTAGTCTGTGTTTTCATTGCTGGTACGTTATAGATATTTGACAATGATTAAAAGCGCCATCACTAACTTGCTACGTTTACCCAAAGTATAAAATTGCATAAATTCCACTTCGATTGTGTAAATGGAAAAAGTGTATGATGACTAAATCACTCTCTTGGAGGTGCTCTACCACCACCTTGAGAAAGGGACTGAGGACACTGCTTTTCTCCAGAAGCCATGGCGCCCTTGAGATGGTCTTGGACCATTAAATGGTGCCACAGGAAAGAAATCATCATCATCACCATACATTTTTAAGTTACGCAATCAAGGTGAGTTGGTGCAATGTTGTATACTCTGAGTACTTGTGGTTAGGGAGATTAAAATATCCATAAAAAGATAGATAAACTAAATGTTTAACTATTCATTGAGATGGATTTATCTTGCTTTGATTTATGCTAAGGACGCAATATATTGCAGCAATGCTCTGAAGATATTTGTTTTCAACCAGCTAGTAAATTTTGATAAAGCATATGCAATGCTGATTTGTAATGTTGGTTTATTAGTTTGCTACATTTTTTGCATAAGAAAATTTTGACTTTTTTGTATAGATTTCTTTTTAAGGTTTTGTTGTTTTTTTTATACTTAAATGTTATTTATTACTCGTATTCCTTGACTTATAGGTTGGTATGAGGCTGACCACCCATACTGTAAAAAATGGTTCACTTTGCCAATGTCACCCCCTGTTTCAGGGAATGTCGGCAAGAGTTGCAGGGCTTATGTTCATTTGAGGTTTGGATTTTATTTGTAAGTACACAATCAGCATTTGTAAGCGCGAACTACACATGTTTGTTTGTGGGCATACATCTGAGAGCTTTGAATGAATATATCCTTGCAACTTAGATTATAGATATGCTGAGCCACGACAATTTCAACACCAGAAGCGCTATTCTGCTAAATTCCTTACACTTTGGATATCCATACAAGTCGGGAGCGGTAGTGCTTGCCAAAGAAGCCATTTTCGCTCTAGAAAATAATGGTCATTCACAACTGATGTCGAATCAATCTAGGGACTAGATGTATCACCGTGTGACACAATATTAAACATAGCACCCATTTGACAAATATTAATTTGTGATTGATTGTGTTTTCTATTCCCCACAGCCAAATATGAACTGAAAGGCATCCGTGTGCCGCGTTTTGCCGAAATCTGTGAATGTGAAAATGAAGAAGCCATCCCGCAGAACCTGCTGTGCTCTTACGAGTTCCTAATCTTGAAGCACGTCAACTGGGGCCTCTGCGACGCTTCATCCGTGGCCTTCCTGGACATTTTCAACCAATACATTGTCTCTCCGACGGATCACAAGGAGTGGATGGAGCGAGACGTGCAATGTGTAGCGTCCTTTGAGAGATTCAAGGCCCAGGCTGTGAAGAACTGCGATGACCTGTTGGATATCTCACATTCAGGTAAGATACGATGCATTGAAGTGTTATGAAGAGCTTTGTTTGTTTATTTTATAAGAAAAATGTACTGGATTGACAGTGAGACACCAAAACATCATGACTTGGTGCTTTATTATATTTGCTGGGGACGCAAAGCTTAGAGCTAGTCCCTGCAGTGGTGAGCAGTTAACTTCACAAGGAAACATGTTATAATTGTATATTTGAGTAGGACCGGGTCTTCTTTTAATTCTAAAGAATTGAATTCAACATGGCCCTGTAGAAATCTTATGGGGTATTATATGAGTAATATACATAGTTGTGTAGTGATCGCAAGCTTTGAAAAAGCACCAATACATGGTGTTTTTTCCTAACCAAACTAGCACGCAAAATATAGAGTTCTAATCATATAGGCTAAGAATACCAATGACAAAAGCAGAGAAATGTTTTGGTACATATCAAGGTTCTCTGACCTACAACCCCTTAGCAAAGACCACCCCACGGTGTGCCGGGTAACATGAAATAACTGGGTCGAATCCACCCAAAGAGGAAGGTTGCACTGTACAAACAGTCCCCAAGCAAGAAGTCAGTGGCTGCACCGGAAGTGATTGTAAGGAGGTTGAGAAACACGGAAAATCATTTCTGACGCCCTCGTCAGGATTTAAACCCGAGCACTCGGCATGGAATGCAAGCACTCTACCAGCTGAGCTATCGACCGGATTAGTATAGTTAAAAATTAACTGGTTTCAACATGTGGGCTGGGTGAATATTCTATGTACATGTTATGCGGCTGACCACCCATAATGTAAAAATTGGTTCACTTTGCCAATGTCACCTCTGTTTCAGGGAAGGACGGCAAGAGTTGCAAGGCTTATGTTCATTTGAGATTGGGTTTTTATATTGTAGGTCCACATGCGGCATGTGTTAGCGCGAAATTATACATATCTGCTTGTGGGAATGCATTTAATATAAAACTTAAATGATATATATCTTTGCAGCTTAGATTAGATTAGATTAGATGGCAGATCAGTGAGAGGGTTCAAAGTCAACCCTTACTTGAATAGCACTCATACTCTTAATGATAATGTAAGGTTAATAACATTGTTAATAATTAATATTATTGTGAAATTGTTAATTACGATTTCACCACATTACATCATGACTCATAGGAGTCAACATCCAATGCATTAAATCACACACATGTTATGTCAATTCCATGAGAGAGGACCGTTTGCTGGTACTCATTTCGAGTAAAATTTACCAGTATTCTTATTTGAGTGTGACATAAACACTGAGATGGGAATTCATGTCTGACACCCTCGATGCAATTCAAACCCGGGCTCTTGGCATGAAATGCAAGCACTGTACCAACTGAGCTATCGACTGGATGTATGCCATGCTGCATAGTAACTGAGTCTCGTTGGATTATTTGCTTTGTAGTTGACCTTTGTGAGCCTCACAGTAGGCCCTCGGGCTGTGTTTCACATGATAGCTGGGCTTTCCAAATATACTGGGCTATACTGTAATGAGTTATCTGTTGGACAAGTGCTAATAACACATGGACGCTGGTCACATAAGTAAATGCAAACTTACTATCAACAAAGCAAAATACATCTTGATGTCCGAATAAGCCAAAAATTTTCAAATTGCCCTAGCGGTAGTTTTTTCTGGTCCTTAATTGCATTTATTAATCTTAACTTTTGTGCATCCTCCTTCCCACCTCTAACTAAGCCTGATGGCATATTAGCTCACTCCAGTTCAGATAAAGCTAATCTTTTATGTTCTCTTTTTGCCAATAATTCTACCCTTTTTGATAATGATAAATCACCCGTATCAATTCCCCGCTGTGGCTGCTAAATGGAGATGCCCGAAATCGAATGCTCAGATGTATTAACAGCACTGAAAGGGTTTGATACACACAAATCTAGCATCTCTGATGGTATTCCTGCTCTGGTACTCAAAAACTGTGCAACTGAACTAGCTTCACTTCTACACAAGCTTTTCATGCTGTCTCTTGAACGTGGAACTGTCCCCTTTTGTTGAAGGTTGCAACTGTACATCCCATCCCTTAAAAAAGGAGACGCACCCATACCTCCGATAACTGCCCCATTGCAGTTATTTCATTACTATCCAAAGTAATGAAAAGGATCATCAATGACAAGCTCATGAAGTATCTAGAGATCCTTAAATTGCTCAGTGACCATCAATACAGCTTCCTTCGCAATCATTCTAGTGGTGACTTACTTACTTATGTGACACACAATGCCTTGATCAGCTGGACGAAACGCAAACTGTTGTGCTTGATATGTCCAAAGCCTTTGATAGGGTATGGCACTCCAGCCTCATAAACAAACCGTATGGTAGGCATTAACTGAATTAATTATAAACAGACATTTAGTTCTCTGTACCTATATTGTGAGTGCTGATTGGAAGATCTTAGCACAGTATTCATCCCATCATGCATGTGTCTGTAAAGATTCTTCATTGAATGATTCTACTTGTGATTATTGTTTGCAGATAAAGCTCTCTGCCAAGTGACTCCATCGCTGATGTCGGCGGCGTGCCTGCACTCTGCCCGCTGCATGCTGGGCCTCCCACACTGGCCGGCCAACCTGGAGAAGCTCACGGGCTATGATCTGCGGGCCGTCACCCCTCTGTCCACCAAACTCACCAGGTAACACCAACAGCAATGGGAATTTCTAATCATTCTTTATGACGGCTGCGAGTTTTGTTTGATAATGATTTTTTTACTTTTTAAACGAGATTTATTTATTAAAATTATATCATTATTACAGTACACGAGGAAGATGTTAAGTGGTAATATGGAATAACGCCTTTTTCTTACGTCACAGGTTAACCAACCCTTAACCAACCAGAGACAGCTCATAAGTCCTGTGACTCCCATCTTATCCTGACTCTGTGCGGCAGGCCTGAGCTTGGGTCTTGAAGACCTGACTCGGTGAGACTGTGGATTGCTTAGTTATTTCACAAATTATATTCTCCCAACAGTTGGGAATTGAGTATGGGATCCAGGCTTGAGGTGTCCGTCATATTAATTATCCTAGATGTAGGTATTGATTCTCTGAGCACTTGTCCATCAGTCATCATCTTTATTGTCTGACAACTCTATAGGAAGGTTTCAATACAGAGGGTTTTCCTGGGAGCTCTCATGCTTACTGATTAGAATGTAGACGCGTTGGTGCAATTCCTATGTTAATAAGTAACGATAAAAAAAAAAAAACGCAACTAAGCTACACATAGTGTAACTTCTTGCCGCGTTATCCCCGAAGGGGTCGCATGTGGCGAGTTGAACCTATTTATTTTTACAGGTAAGGGGGCCGGCCTTACGCCAACCACTTCAGTTGATGTGGGGGTTTCCCAGCTCCCGAGGGGGCTGGTACTCATTTCTTGTAAAGGCTGAGTAAACCTTGCCGGTATTTTTATTATGGGGTTTGAAATAAACACTGAAAGAGGAAATCATTTCTGACACCCTCCTCGGTGGGATTCGAACCCGAACTCACGGGGTAGAATGCGAGCACTCTACCAACTGAGCTATCGACCGGACAGCTACAAAGGATGGCTACAAAAAAGGGCCATGAGAATGGAGGCATAACTCTCGCAGCACTACAGGAGGTCTGCCTGCACAGGGGAACTGCACGTCTCATCGTTTATGGGGATCTTCCGGTGTACTGGAGAGGTCCTAAGTTACACCTTATGATGTCAAGGGAAAAATTAATTTTCAATTTTGCTCTCGTCACATATGCAAGTTGAAAAAACACACACACTGGTCTACCTGCGAAGGTATATACTTTTAAGGAGGTAAAGTGTCTGAGACATTTTTGAAAAATAAATTTGTGAAGTGAAATGCAATGCACCAACCTATTTTGCCTGGCCATAGGAGCTGGCCTTACGTCGTGAACCACTTCAATTGAAGTGGGGGTACTCATTTTGTGTGAAGGCTGAAAACAAAATGAATTTTCATATTTGTAACATTCCAGGATGCTCATGTTGTCATGTGTAAACCAGAAGAGATCATACAGGGAATGTTCCGATGACGAAGGGTACGGCACGGGGAAGAATTCTCCGGAAAGCGTCACCAAGAAGTGCCGACGACACAGCGTCTCACCATAGCAAGGCTCAAGCAAAACTATTCATCTGGCTGAACACAAATGGGTGATCGGTGTAACTAATTATTTCTTAAATTATCTGTACATTTTTTTCTACATAAATTTTGCTTTCACACTGTAAATTAAATCACGATTTGAAAATAAGCCTTTGAAATATAATGTATGTTGAAAAATTTTTATTTGAGAAGTATTGTATTCTCTCAATTGTATGTTTCCTCCCATATTCAGGAATCCTACTGGCACTTCCCTCAGCTAGCTCTTAGAATGGTTTTTATTTATACTTATGGTGCATAGATAAAAGTAAAACATAAGCGCTAGTGACGCCAAATGGAGTGTTTGTAAGATTGTTGAATAATGAGGCTTAATTGCTCAGTCTCAAATATTGTCATCACCAATTGCATGATATCCCAGGATGGATCTTGGTCTCCTTCATCGACCGCTGCCTCAGCTGTCTGTCCAACTCCAATTCTCAAAAATTGTATTTTTCATTTTAACTGTCTTAATCCTATGGAGTGATAGTCATCTTGCTATTCTGGGGCACTATTTGGATCCAAATTGAATCCTGAAAATTTGAGTAATCAGAATTTTTGAAGTATCACTCTGTTCCATCATGCATGGTTAACTTTTATATCTCTCTCCGATCTGTCCAAATCAAGTCTTGTCCTCCCATAGCATGTTTCTCTGAATCCTCCTATCCTCAGCCAGACTTCTAGTTCACCACTTGGAGAAGCTGTGTTGTATTCTTACTCATCCTGAACCTTCCACTTGTCTCCTTCCACCTAGGTGTTCATTCATTTTCTGTATCACAAATATCTGTTATTTTCTGCATATGGTTACAATATCTCATGCTAAGAAATTTCAATCATTTTGAGATATAAGGGTCTTTATTTTTAATCTTAAATGCAGATACATTAATATTTGAGGTCCATGCATGTACAAAATAAATAATGTAAATCTTTGCCCTTGTACATGCTGTAGGTTTGCAGCACCCCAGATAAAAAAAAACTTAACATTTAGAACTGTGCCCGTAGTGAGCGTTTTAACTTCCATACAATTTTTGTAACAATTCTACGGCTGAGCTTAAATTTGAAATTGTACATTTGGGGTACATGTTTAATATATGGTAAAATAATCATACTTACATATAAAATTTACTTTCCCATATCGTTCATATTAATTCTTCTGCATGTTTTTTTACTCATATCGAGGGTATACAACCAAAACGCACTAAGTCATTATTAAATAAACAAAAACTGAATTCTTTACAACCAGAATGCGTAATGCTTTTTGGCTGAAATAATAAATTTAAAGATGACTTAGTTTTTTCATTATGTCCTTTATTTTTTTTGATAGCACTTAGTGTCTTTAGGCAGTAGAAAATCAGAAAAAATAAGTACAATAGGGTAAATAAGTCAAATTTGACTTATTGCGTTTTGATTGTATACCCTCGAATATTATAATGTACATCAATAAACTATCCCTTGATCATTTGAATTAACAGTAATATTTCATAGTTTTCAAATTAAAATTCTGAAGATCCTGTTACAAAATGTGATTTGGTTCATCAGAATGACTTACTTTAAGTTTTTTTTAAAAGTCATAAAAAATATTGGGGGCTCCTATTCAATATTGAATTACGCTTATTCCTTCAATGTTAGAATTAAGTTTACGTTTACAAACATGTGTAATATTTTGCATTTTACTCTTACTAGTGTATGTTTAGTGTATTTTGGTTAAATATTACCTTCTATATGTGATGTAAAAAAACTTTTTTGTTTTAGTTGTAAGTAGGTGCATTTTTTCATTACAATTGGAAGATTCATTTGAACAAAATATTAATGTTTATTTTAAGTTGTTTGTTTTGAAAGATTATGTCAAATTGAGTATTCAACTTGGTCTCCCGTTTTTTATTTATTTATTTTTGAAAAAAAATCAAGATGTGTGCCAACCTATGAATCTTTGGAAAAAAAATTACACCCTGTTGAAAATTTGGTAAGTACTTTGATAGTTTTTGTTTTTTTTTAATTCTTGAAAAAATCTTATGGGCATTTTTTCTTTGTAACCATCTCATACAGTAAAAATACTGCCTTCCTGTGGTACATAGATCGTAATGAACATGGGGAAAACGGGAATCAACAACATTGTGCTGTAAACCGTCATTGTTTATAGTTAGGTGTGAAGTTTTTATTGTGGTTCTTTGATAAAAAAAAAACAATCCACTCTTTAAAAGAAGTTGTGTCAAGGAAGGTTGCGTTCTAAGTTGACGAGTATTTTGTTAAAGAAATACAAATTGATGCCCATTAGCGTTATCAATTGGTAGCCTAGAATATCATAGCAGCCTTCTGCTCAAATATCATAAATGTACCACTATAGTTGGAATAACAACTATTTTTGTATTATTGCTCACGATGCAATAATGTTTATATTATCAATATTATGCTCTAAGTATCCAAATCCTTCATCAATGCGCTTAATCATTTGATTTTAAGTTTACCTAGCCATGTAGATAAGTAACCTTTCTTTTCAAATCACACTCGTTACCAAATATACAAGGTATTGCTCCTTACTTTACTGGAAGCGATTCAGCAAACCTGTATTCACAAAGAAAACTCACCATGAATGAGTTCATAAGTAAACAATCTAATTGTTACGGCTTTTGATTAAATGTAGAAAATCTAAATCGCTCAGATGCTATTGTATTTGCTGTGCATTTTTCTTTTTTACGTGTTAAAACAATGTTTTACACTAGCACACTGTTTGGCATTACCGTAATGAATAATAATGGAATGGTCATCTTTTTTGTGAATTTGTGAAGTTTCGCCACCTGTAAATAAACACAATTATAAAGCATGTCGATACCTTAAAGGTAAAACTGAAAAAGTGACATTAAGCTAACATGCGTTTCTCAGATAAATGCACCTTTTTTTTCCCATTTTGTAGGAGAAAGAACACTAAAAAGTGTGAATCCTGTAGTTTACAAGTTTGTCATAAACACTGCCTTAGTATTAGTTCACTTACTATGAAAAGTTACACCCAATAAAAAAAATTATCCATAATTTCTCAAATCAGTGAATCAGCACTCATTCAGTTTTACCTTTAAGGTGCAATGTTGTCACTATTTTGTTTGCCCGCACGCTGTACATTGTAATCATGTTAGGTCATTAGTTCTGCTTTGGCGTGTAAACTGTTGAAGGGACCACTCTGCTAATATTAATTTTTATATAATTTGTTGACTAGTCATTAAACATAAAGGCACTCCCATATATTATGCAGGTAGGAAGGTAATTTAGTATATTTTGTCTGAAGTTGCTTTTGGCATTGAAGCTAGTTTTGGCATTACAGCTACTTTTTGCTGTAAAGCTAGTTGTGTCGTCAAAACTATTGTTGGCATCGAAGCAACTATTGGCATTAAAGCTGGTTATGCCATCAAAGCTAATTTTGGCATCAGAGCTAGTTACACCATCAAAGCTGATTTAGGAATAAAAGCTAGTTATGGCATCAAAACCACTGTCAGTTCTTCTTTGCAATTAACCCGTTCGCGGACGAAACGGTTATAGCCGTTCTATGAGCTTGTCTAGGACTGGACGAAACGGTAATAGCCGTCGTGATAAAAAGTTATCACTAGGGACGAAACGGCTATTTCTGATAGAACTTGCATACATGTAGCATCCGTGCGTCCGTACAGAAATCCAAAGAACACAGCAATAGCCGTTTCGTCCCTGGATGTCAAAAAAATAAAATAAATAAATAGATAAAAAATTTATAATAAAAATACAATTTGAGATGATAAAATAAGTGTTTTTTCTAGCCTACTTCACATTTCGTGTGTCCGCGAATGGGTTAAGCTTGTGTTGACAACATAGCTAGTTATGGTATTGAAGCTACTTTTAGCATCAAAGCTTTTTGCAACGAAGCCACCGTTGGCATCGAAGCTAGTTATGGCATCAGAGCTACTTTTGGCATTGATGCTACTTAAAGTCATTATATTGCTGTGCCCTGCGCTTGTCCTTATATATTTGTAACAAACGGACAGTGGTGAAATGTTGTTTTTGAAGAAATTTACAAGTCGAAGATTATGAAATTGTTGAATTGCATGAAGATGGTTGAACTTTGTAAATACAATAATTGTAAGGGAAAATGGTTGTGAAGCATTTTTTTTATAATAAAATATATTTCTGTAACAAATTGTGTGTTTATCTTTGGACAGGATCAAAATTAGATTTGTTTCTTGCAGAAATGTCAACCTCAGAACATGTTTGATAGGAAATCTACCAATCGGTTGAAAGAACTCGGCCACCAAAATAAAACTTTAAAGTTCTTCCCACAACAGCTAGACAGATCTTCTCAACCTGTATTCCAGCAGCATTTACTATTGAATGTGACGAGTTGTGATGACCACTTTGTGAGCGCATGTGACGAGCAAGATAAAACGCAACCAAGCTCCACATATAGTGCAACTTCTTGCTGCGTTATTCCCGAAGGGTTTCGCATGTGGCGAGTGGCACTTATTTATTAAGATAAGTGTAAAGATATCTGAAGCGACAGGTAAGGTGGCCGGTCTTATGCCAACCACTCCCAGTTTCCGAGGGGGCCGGTATTTTATTTTGGGTTTTGAAATATACACCGAAACAAATCATTTCTGACACGCTCGGTGGGAATCAAATCCGAGCTCTCAGCATGCTATGCAAGCACTCCTCCAACTGAGCTATCGAACGGACAGATCACCTGCAGAGTTTGACTTTTCAAACTAAAAACCCATGTGAAGGAAACGGTCATTTTGAAAAGAAAGTCATTTTTGCGGAGAGAGCTGAGACAAGGTATTTTAACAGGACATCTGTTACGTGATCAGAAGATAGCTAAATAAAAATTAAGCTCTTTAAAATAACAAATTTTAAATCACATGTGGAAGCATGCTGAAAATATGGACTGCAAAGTAGCAATGAATGGCCAGTAGGGGGCCGAAAGTATCTCCCGTTGACTGTCTGGATCTGGTCGCGAAATGTATGAGACTACTGGGTGGCGTGAAAGCTAACACATCTCCCCATACACTACGGGACTTCTGTTCTGCCATCGGACTGAACCTTGTGAAAAGGCGCTTACTAATTATTATGAATGTTGATTTATATTTGGGTAAGTATACATCAAATATTGTATTCTGTTACGAACGTATAAGTTTGTAGGGACGTAGTACCTATACTCTGTAGTGGGGGCGTGAGCCTGAACACGTAACATGCTGGTATGTGTGGAACAATGCTCTAGTACCATCCATTATGGAAGTATCTACCATGTTCTCGAACATGCAAGAATCGTCTCTACTGCACATATAAATACGAGCAAAGATTCTGTGGGACAGATAGAGTCGCTTAGATCATTGTAACAACCTGTAAGCATGTACTTCGGTCACATTATGAGAAATGAGAAGTACCGTCTCCTTCATCTTATCATTTAGGGTAAGATTGAGGGGAGAAGATCTCAGGGACGCCGAAGGACATCTATCTATCTATAATCTAAGTTGCAAGGATATATTCATTCAAAGCTCTCAGATGTATGCCCACAAACAAACACGTGTAGTTCGCGCTTACAAATGCTGATTGTGTACTTACAAATAAAATCCGAACTCAAATGAACATAAGCCCTGCAACTCTTGCCGACATTCCCTGAAACAGGGGTGACATTGGCAAAGTGAACCATTTTTTACAGTATGGGTGGTCAGCCTCATACCAACCTATAAGTCAAGGAATACGAGTAATAAAACAACAAAACCTTAAAAATAAATCTATACAAAAAAAGTCAAAAATTTCTTATGCAAAAAATGTAGCAAACTAATAAACCAACATTACAAATCAGCATTGCAGATTAGCCGCCACTTCTTCCTGTCCTTGCATACTTCTTTTATTTCATCCAGAGTCATAACCTTTTTCATACAAGCTCTCCTTTTATTATGACTCTGGATATAGTCATAATAAAAGAAGAGCTTGTATGAAGAAGGTTATGACTCTGGAGGAAATGAAAGAAGTATGTAAGGATAGAAAGAAATGGCGGTTGATCTGTGATGTTGGCGGCTAGGGTTTGTTAAAGTAAAATTGGTTTTTATGATTTAGTTTTTTATGTCCATGTATATATTATAATTTATTGATTTTAAAAATGTAATTTGTCATGTATGTTCCTTGACTTATAGGTTGTTATGTGGCTGACCACCCATACTGTAAAAAATTGGTTCACTTTGCCAATGTCACCCCTGTTTCAGGGAAGGACGGCAAGAGTTGCAAGGCTTATGTTCATTTGAGATTGGGTTTTTATATTGTAGGTCCACATGCGGCATGTGTTAGCGCGAAATTATACATGTCTGCTTGTGGGAATGCATTTAATATAAATCTTAAATGATATATATCTTTGCAGCTTAGATTAGATTAGATTAGATATCCCATTCACTCGCTATTTCGAAAATTTGGTCCATCCATACCTTTCTCGGTCTTCCTCTTCCACGACATCCATCTATTCTAGCAACATATACTTTCTTCGTCAATCTTTCATCACTCATTCTCTCCATGTGCCCGAACCATCTTAACATACTTCTTTTAATCTTCACTTTCACACTTTCTCTTACACCACATTCTTCTCTTACAAAATCATTCCTCACCCTGTCACTTCGTTTTTTCCCAATCATACTTCTTAGATAGTCCATTTCTACTGTATGGACTTTACTAATTTCCCTTTCACTCACCGTCCAGGCTTCACTTCCATACATCAAGGTGGGCACTAGTATACCACCGTGCACGGCCAATCTAACATTTTTTGAGAGATTTTGGTTCCTGGCGATGCAAGCGGTCGCACCCAGTACACACCTGCCTTTCATTATTATTCTTTCAAATTCACCGGACATTCTTCCATCTTTTTCAAACTTACTTCCCAGATATACAAACTCATTTACGACATCAACATTCATTCCATTAATTTTAAATTCATAATTCATATTTTCATCATCTCTTTCAAAAATCAATACTTTCGTCTTACTTGCATTCAACTTCAAATGGTTACCTAACAAAGCTTCATTCAATCTCGAGAGCATTATTTGCAATTCTACTGCTGAATCAGATACAAGAACTGCATCATCTGCATACAGTAGAACACTCACTTTGCTCTCTCCTATCATCAATCCACAATCATTAAGTCTAGCATCTCTGACACACTTGTCCATGACTATGTTAAATAGCCATGGACTCATCACACATCCTTGCCTCACACCCTTATAAACTTCAAACCATTCACTATACATTGTGGCTGAAAAACCTACGACAGTGGTTCGGCAGAAGCACCAAGTCCCTGTTTCGAGCCGCAGCATCTTAAGTCAAAATAATAATAATATAAGGATGATTTATTTGGTGAGCGCTGTTTTTGTGTGTACCACACCTCAAGAGCCCTCTGCGAGCTTGGTCGTCGCTGTAGAAAGCGCCAATTCTCAAGCAAGACCCAGTTGTTGTAAGGTTGGATGGACCTTTCAGTGACCGGTCTTTGGTAAAGATTTATGAATTTTTCAACTCAGCGAAGAGCACATTTGAAATATAAATGGTATATTTTTGTGCTCCGCCGGGATCCGAATCCACAACCTTCCATTTACGAGTCCGAAGTGTTGCCACTGGACTACGGACCGGTCCAAGCCATGATGATCGCCGATCTACGATAGAAGTGGCACAAAAAGAAGAAGAATTAAGCAGAGAGTGAAGAGTGAACCTTTATTGTGAAAAGTAAATCTGGTGAAATAAATTTAAATCGCAATTTAATTAAAAGAACCCCAGAAAATCATAACAATACGAATATTGGGTTACTTCAATAAATGAATAAAACAAGAGAGTCAAGTTTGAGAAACGCAGGGTAGGTATGTCTACCGCTACATCAGGTATTGTGCATGGACTTGTAAATTGAGTGGACAGGAAGTAAGTATATAAATTGAAACAATTTATGAGAATTTGTGTGAATACCGAGTAAAAGGAAAAAGCGACACAGATGAGAAATTGCGGCATTTTTAACATACATCGAAATATATGCCAGCGTCACCCCTGTTTCAGGGAAGGACGGCAAGAGTTGCAGTTGCATGGTTTGAAAACGTGTTGACTCAAAACAAATGCATTACAATCAATCGTGGCTTATTCATTCACCTGAATTGTAAAGGCGAGAGTGGCAAATGCATCACAGTTTCAGCAATATCATCTCTTCACCTTCACGCTGGAGTAGCCCAACATAGAGACGGGTGAAACGTCCGGAAGCTCCAGCTCCCACAGCCCACGGCAACAGATCCTCGAAAACAAATCTCCAGTAAATACATAATATCCCTCACCACACACAAGCCTCTTTGCCTCTTTTTGGTGAGGTACAGCTTATAGAACTATTAACTTATTATGAACCTAATAGAAATAAGTTTTTTAAAAAATGTACTAAAAATGTGTTATATAATTAATAAAAAAAAAACTCTTAATTCTTATGCCTTGATAAACTCAAGGAATTAAATTTTTTTCTCAAGAGTGTAGAGATCGCCTGAAAGAGTTGAAAGGCCTTCTTCTCGTCCAGGTTAATTTCCTAGTCTATGAGTAGGTATACTAATAATTGAGTCGGATAGAACCAAAGTCGGCAATCTACGATTCTCTTCGAAAGTGAAATAAATATATGGAAACACTGAAAATCCATTTCTCGTCATTTCTATGTAATATCTCCTTTTCTGAAAATATCATAGATCGCCGGCTTTGGTTCTACACCGCTCATATATAAGTTTTCTTATTTCCGCTTCCTCTGGCTCCGATGGCAGCGCCCGGTTGAGGATCGGCCGTAATTGAAAAGTCGTCCTCACTCCTCCCTTCTCACCCGCCTCCCCCCACTCCTCCCCCTCGTCTGTTTTTTTGTTGTTTCCATGTTAGAACGACACAGTGACAAAAAGACACATGACAGAACGATACATGACAAAACGACACATGACAGAACGACAAGGGACGGAACGACATATGGCATTCACCAAAAAAAATCAGTGACAGAGTAGAACGGCACAGTGACATGACGACGCATGACATAACGACACATGACAGTACGACACATGACAAAACGACACATGCCAGAACGACAAGGGACGGAACGACATATGGCATTCACCAAAAAAAATCAGTGACAATCTAGAACGGCACAGTGACATAACGACACATGACAGAACGACGCATGACATAACGACACATGACAGAACGACACATGACAAAACGACACAGTGACAAAACGAGACAGTGACAGAACGACACATGACAGAACGACGCATAACATAACGACACATTAAAGAACGACACATGACAGAACGACGCATTACATAACGACACATGACAGAACGACCGTTTTTTTTGTGAATGCCATATTATGTCGTTCCGTCATTTGTCGTTCTTTCATGTGCCGTTCTGTCATGTGCCGTTCTGATATGTGTCGTTGTGTCATGTGGCGTGATGTCATGTGTCGTTTTGTCACTGTGCCGTTCTAACCTGTCACCGTGTTTTTTTGTGAATGCCGATAATTGAAAATCCTGAAATAATGTCATCTGATAACGGAAATCGAGAAAAAATTAAATGCAATAATATTTTCGAGTTCGGTCGTCTTTACAAACTCTTTTATGTAATTGATTAAAAATACAGTCGGTCACGTTATGCGGAATGGAAGACACCGCCTTCTCCATCTTATTGTACAAGAAAAGGTTGAGGGGAGAAGAACTGAGGTAGGCCCAAGGACATCTTTAATCTATATAATCTAAGCTGCAAAGATGTGTTAAAAATTCAGTTAGTTAAATTCATCGTATGTATTAAAAAATATTTTAACGTTATTATGTTGAAATGCGGAATAATTTACATTTTTTCCGTTCCGATCTATAGCTCAGTTGGTACAGTGCTTGCTTTCCATGCCGAGAGCTGTTTGAATCCCGCTGAGGGTGTCAGGAATGATATCCCGTTTCGGTGTTTGTTGTAAATTTATAAAAATGAACTTTTTACAAAGTTACTGCTGAAAATCTCAATAATTGAATAATGAATAGTGTTTTTCTTATGCAAGGAATGACATAAGTGAGATTTTTTCTTTATTTTTCCATCAGATAAACCCAAGCGGAGTGATTGAACTTATAAATAGAAAATTCAATATTTTTTTTGTGTTTTTGTAACTTCCGATCCCTTTAGTCCCACCTGCAGCGGCGCAGCGGGCAGACAAATATTTTTCGTTTGACACACATCACTCATGAAAAACAAATTTATTTTGAGAAACAGATGCTACCTGACAATTTGGTTTTTATTTGACTTAACCTGTGTAGCGCCAAAATGTGTATTTATAAATAACAAGAAATCATAAAAGCGTAATATAATCAAAGTGTAGGTATATACAGATGAAATGTGGAAGGAAAAAGAGGAAAGAGAAGACCGAGAAAAGTATGGTTGAATCAGATTGGTGAAACTGTGAAAGAATGGGATTTACAAAACGAATGTAAATGTAACTGTAACTCTGTCGCCATTCCACTAGGGGTTTCCAGAGCCTCTGCAGAGCTGCCTCCTGTAATAGAAGGAAATTTATAAAAAAGGTGATGGCTATGAATGAATTGAAAGAGGTATGCAAGGATAGGAAAAAATGGATGCAAATCTTCAGAGGCCCTGGCCACCCATAGCGGAATGGCGACAGAGTTATAGTTACAGTAACAGTGATCACATGATAACATCACATTTCATACCTACAACTGTTAGATAAAATATACCTACCTACAGACTTACTCAACAGACGAAACTTTTTAAAATGGAATGTAAGAAACAGGGCCATCGTGTAGTCAATATTCTAAGTTGCAAAGATAAAGGTCACTGGGCAACTTACTATGAAAACTATACCCACGGCCTACAGAGACAAAATTGGTATGGATGTTTAGATAAACGTCCCTAGTTTACGAATATATATGTCGCATCAATGTAGAGTATGGGAATCTGCCCAAAAATTGAAAAAAATAAATGTAAGTGATATACGGTAATGATAAGACATTTTCGACTATTTGCATTGAATTGATAGGTAATGAACTATTACGATAGGAATAATCTGATGCATTTTTAAATCAAACAAATGTGTGTTTAAATCAAACAGTTTTTATTCAACATAATCTATGTCAACAACAACGAGTGTGTGGCGCGGCTTTAACGTGCGATTGAAACGGATAATGCAGCCTCTGGCCGTGCATTATTGGAAGGCGCAAACGTTCATGTTATTTTTATTGATTACAATACTTAATTGATACCTACGTAATATTTTTAAACACATTTCAATTCAATTTCAATAGTTGTATTTCAGACTACCCCCGCGGTTTTTTTTTTTTTTAACATCACAAAATGAAATGTAGGCTAGCCCTCAATAATTTACCAATAATTTGATTTTTGTAGCAAATATTTCGAAAACCGGGTCAGGTTATGCCCAATGACCTTTCATTTAAGCATCATATTAAATGCATTGCCACAAGTAGACTCATGGAAATTCGCGCTTACACATGCCGCATGTGAGCTTACAACATAAAAACCTAATCTAAAATAAACATAAACTCTGCAACTTCTGCCGCCTTTTCCTGAAACCCGAGTGGTATTGGCAAACTGCACCAAGTTTGTACAGTATTTTATATTTGGTAAGTCTCATACTATAATCTATAATCTATAATCTAAGTTGCAAGGATATATTCATTTAAAGCTCTCAGATGTAAGCCCACAAACCAACAAGTGTAGTTCGCGCTTACAAATGCTGAATGTGTACTTACAAATAAAATCCAAACCTCAAATGAACATAAGCCCCACAACTTTTGCCGACCTTCCCTGAAACAGGGGTAACATTGGCAAAGTGAACCATTTTTTACAGTATGGGTGGTCAGCCTCATACCAACCTATAAGTCAAGGAATACCATGTGGACATAGTCATTTTTATAATTCATTATTTTCATATGAAGTTTTCCTTTTCCTTGACTTATAGGTTGGTATGAGTCTGACCACCCATACTGTAAAAAATGGATTACAGAAAAATATTTTATACCCGATACAAAGAAAGTATTTAAATTCAATAAAATTGTTGTAAAATTATTGTAATATAATATTATTAGAGATTATTATTGCTTCACTGGTCAGTCTGGTTTTGTCTCTCGCCTTGTAAACACTGAAATGGAATAATACATCACATTGAAACCAAGACTCATCTGTTCGTCTGATTGATATCCCCCATCCACAATAAACATCCCCAAAATACATCACAGTGGCGCAGTCGGTAGGATAAAGAAGAACCATATAAAACGGGATAAAAAAAAATTTTTTTGGAAGAAATAAAATAATATTGTTGCAAGAGCAACATGTGGGAATCTTCGAGAAGGAAGAAGGATCTGAAGACTGAGGATCACGAAGCCAGCTGAGGCGAGGTTGCTGCAGGGAGAACTGGAAGAAGTCTGAAGAGAAGGAGCGGTTTTCTTCAAGAGGAAGAGAACTCACGGAGCCAAGAGGAATCGCTGCAGGGAGTTACTGCAGCGGTTTTTTTTTTCAAGAGGAGAGGATCCAACTGGGGCGGAGTGCTGCAGGGAGTACTGCAGGAGCTGGGAGCCTTGAGGGTCGGTTTCCTGGAGGTGACTGCTGCAGGGAGTGGAAGCCACTTTCTGAGGGTCACGTAGGCGTTTCCTGGACTGTCGGACGCAGAAGCAGATAAGATTTTTGTTTTCTTTTCTTTCTGCCGTTTCAGACTATGGAGGGAACACGGAGGAGTCTAAGTCCTTTTTGCCATAGGACTGGAGATTGGGATGTCTTCAGACTTCGGCTCGACCAAGTTCTCATTTTGTATGATGAGAAGTTTTTAACTGAAGAACGCAGAAGGGCTGTTCTATTATCGTCTCTCACCAGGGAGACTTTTCAGACGGTGTCTGATCTATGTTTTCCGAAAAAGATTTCGGAGGCAAAATTCGAGGAGTTGATTGATATTATTGGGGGTCATTGTGGGGTAAAAAAAAATATATTTGAGTATAGGGAGTCATTTTATTCATGTAAACAGCTCGAAACCGAGTCAATTAAGGATTATATAGCTAGATTGAAAAAAATTGCGGTAGACTGTAAATTTGAGAATAGATTGGAGGCAAATTTGAAGGATATATTTTTAATAGGTATCAGACAGAACAAAATAAAGCAGAGAATATTTTTAAAAGCAATGGAATTGAAATTATCTGAATGTGTAGAATTAGCGAGAACAATGGAACATTTGTGTGGTCAAAACAATTCAGAAAGTATAAATTTAATGAGTTCGTGTAATTCGAGGGATTCCACAGAAACTCGGAAGTCAAGGGATAGACAGCGAAATTCTGAAATCAAGCGAAATAATTCAAATGATAGTAAGAAATCTATTTTTAGACATGCAAGTATTTCAAGTGATAGGAATAATAATTATAAATGCTTTAACTGTGGTAAATTCGGTCATAAACAAAATGCATGCAAGTTTTTAAATAAAAATAATAAAAATATTAAATGCTTTAAATGTAACAAATCTGGTCATTATGCAAATAAATGCAAGTTTCGAAGAATAAATACAATAATGGCCATTAATGAGATGGATGGTCCCATTTTTTTAAACGTAAAGGTAAATGATACAGATCTAAAAATGATTTTAGATACGGGTTCTGGGGTGACTATTATTCCTTGGCACATATTTAATGAACATTTTTCAAATATTAAGTTAGAACATTGTGATTTGAAATTATCAAGCTATGATGGTACTCAACTACAAGTAAAAGGTCGTAAGTACATGAGAGTAGAATATCAAGGAAGTAAAGAGTACATAGAAATAATTGTTGTATATAAAGGGTCGTCTTCTTTATTAGGTCGGAATTTTTTGAATACTTTTAAAATAAATTCATTCAATGTTAGCGATAATATTTATTCAGTAGGAAATAATAATACGAATTATAATGCAGATTTTTTTTCTAGTATGAGAAAAAAATATCCAGCTGTTTTTGAGAGTAAAGCAGGTACTTTTAAAAATTTTGAAGCGGAGATAGAAGTTATAAAAGACTTTAAGGCAAAATTTGTTAACCCGAGGCCAATTCCTTTTAATTTGAGAATAAGGGTAGAAAAAGAAATAGATCGCATGTTACAAGAAGGTATTATTGAGAAAGTAGAGACTAGTGAAATGGCAAGTCCAATAGTGATTGTGAAAAAAAAAAATGATGAAATCAGAATATGTGCCGATTTTAAAAATACTTTGAATCCAATGTTAAAAAAAATAAAGTACCCGTTACCTAGAGTAGAAGATTTAATAAATAGAGTAAATGGAGCAAAATTTTATGCAAAATTAGATTTGAGAAATGCTTTTTCTCAAATTAGGTTGTCGGAGGAGTCGAGAAATCTTTGTGTGATTTCGTCACCATTTGGGTTATTTAGGTACAAGGTACTTCCTTTTGGTCTCACGACGTCACCAGCGATATTTAGCAGAGCTTTATATTCGGCAATTCAAGGGTTGGATGCGATAGCATTTATGGATGATTTGTTAATTTATGGGAATACATTGCAAGAATTGGAGAAGGCAACGGAAGAGGTAATTAAGCGTTTAGAACGTAGTGGATTTAGTGTTAATTTACAAAAATGTGAATTTGAGTTGACAGAAGTTGAATATTTGGGATTTCGAATATCGAGGGATGGTGTGAAACCACTTCAACATAAAGTTGTTCCGTCAAAGGATAATAAAGCAGATTTTTTGTCGAGGTTACCAATGAGTAGTACGGATAATGAGGGGGAAGATAATATTGAGATCATAAATGACATAAACATTGAGGATGTTGAAGGAGAATTTTTAAACTGTATTGCAGTAGAAACAAATTTAAATGTAGAATGCATCAAGGAAGCATCTCGTAATGACAAGGTCATTTGTGAGATAAAGGAGTATTTAAAAACAGGGTGGCCAAATAAATCCAAAATGACAAATGGATTGGTAAAATGGTGGTTTTTAAGAGAAAAGTTAAGCGAATCAAATGATTGTTTATTTTATGAAAACAGATTGGTAATACCATTGGCATTAAGGGAAGATATTTTGAAGTTTATTCACAAATCTCACATGGGAATTGTAAAAACGAAAACTTTGGCTAGAAATTATTTTTTTTGGTTAGGGATGAATACAGAAATTGAGAAAACAGTGAGAGAATGTACACAATGTGCAAGAAATATGGGATCTCCAGATAAAGTCGAGTTGAAAAGTTGGCCGGTAGAACAACATATTTGGAAAAGGATACATTTAGATTTTTTCGGGCCGCTAGCAGGAAAATATTTTTTAGTCGTAGTAGACGCAGCATCAAATTGGATAGATGCTGTAAAAGTTGATAAAATTGATGCAAGGCATACAATTAGAGAGTTGAAGAGAATATTTTCAGTGTTAGGTATTCCAAGTTGCATTGTAACGGATAATGGTACGGCATTTACATCAGTAGATTTTCAAAGGTTTTGCAAAAATTTAAATATTAAGCATTTAACTTCAGCAGTAAATCACCCAGCGTCAAACGGTTTGGCGGAGAATACGGTAAAAACAACAAAAAGTTTTTTTAAAAAAAATTATGAAAAATGGTATGTTTCCTAACGATTATGAAGATAAGCTTTTGGAATTTTTAGTAGATCATAGAAATGCACCATCATTAGCAACAGGGATGGAGCCGAGCGTGCTTATGATAGGTAGAAAAATAAGATCCATTTTTGATACAGTAGTGCCTGGGGAGAAATCATTTAAAAAGACGGGGAGAAAGGTATGTGTTTTTAAAAAGAGAAATCAGGAAAATCAACAAAGGAATTACAGGGGAAGAAAGATTAAAGGACTATTCAGAATTGGACAAAAGGTAATGACTAAGGATTTCAGAAATGTAGGGAAGTGGGTTCCATGCATTATATTTAAAACATTGGGAAACAGGATTTACTTGGTAAAAGCTGGAAATCAGATTTGGAAAAGACATCATGATCAGATTTCCGGAAGAAAGGTGTCTTGGGAGGATGAGTCTGACAATGACCTGGGGTTGGGTCAGCTGTTGGATGAGGCAGGACAGATCTCTAATGACTCGGGTGTTTCCAGGTTCCAACCATGGTCGGAGCGCCTGCGTCCGAGGGGGGAGAACCGCCTGCGGTACCCAAGATGAAAGAAGATGAAATTGTATAAGATATAATTTTTATTGATATAATATGTTATAATGATAAGTATGATAAGTATGATATAATGTAATGTAGATTCGTCATTTAGTGAGGGAGGTGTAATGTATAATTATGATATGATTATTTAGAGTAGGTAATATCATATATAAGGTAATGTATTATTGTAATATAATATTATTAGAGATTATTATTGCTTCACTGGTCAGTCTGGTTTTGTCTCTCGCCTTGTAAACACTGAAATGGAATAATACATCACATTGAAACCAAGACTCATCTGTTCGTCTGATTGATATCCCCCATCCACAATAAACATCCCCAAAATACATCACAAACAGTAATATGAAAATAATTAAAGCGTTGAAAAAGAAATCATTCATTGACGAGGCATTTACTTTTTAACCCTTCGTCTTGATTAAGAGTTAAAAAAAATAAAACGCGATCCTCTGAGAACTTGATTTGATGAATTTATGCATTCTGTGAAAACACCGTCCATGTATTATGCAAATACTTCTCAGAATTTCTCAGTTGTCGCCGGGTTAACAATCAGAACAATAATAACATTTCCGCAGGCTGTGCTGCCATCATTCACCCTGATTTTCCCCAAATTCGCTGAAATCACTTATGTCACATTGGAGTCATTCAAAACACCCTCGGCCATGTGACGTCACCCATAGTATATTAAAAAATGGATTCTCGATAATCAGTGACTTGAAAAAAAATCATGAAATCATTATTTTGGACCAGCACGTAGTCCAGTGGCAACACTTCGGACTCGTAAATGGACAGTTGTGGACTCGGATCCCGGCGGAGCACAAAAAATACACCATTTATATTTCCAAATGTGCTCTTCGCTGGGTTGAAAAATTCATAAACCTTTACAAAAGACCGGTCACTGAAAGGTCCATCCAACCTTACAACAACAGGGCCTTGCTTGAGAATTGGCGCTTTCGACAGTGACGACCAAGCTCGCAGAGGGCTCTTGAGGTGTGATACACACAAAAACAGCGCTCACCAAATAAATCATCCTAATATCATTAAGATAAATTACCTACTTTTATAGCTGGATTTCTTGTATATCATAATGTAGGTACCTACTCGAATATAAGTCAAATTGAAGTCGGTAAGTTGAATGATAATTTATTGTTACGAATGAATTAGTTTAATAAATGTCTGTGTATGCTTAATGATTGTGTGTCTGTGTATGTATATTTACTTGTTTATGTGTGTCTAGACCTAAGTATTTGGTTGAACCTACTAGTATTTGCTCGAAACTTCTGCACGAGACGATTCTGGCATAGTTATACCACTTTAGTTGGTATATTATCTTATTTTGCATAGAAACAAGACAAATCATAAACATAATATTTGTTTTGTTCTGTATTAAATTAATTTCATTCTATCCTCAAAACGATCTGTCAGAATCAAAGGACTTTGTATTATTTAATGTCCTACATCTAGACTAAGAGACTTAACAAACTCACACAGACACAAAACACAATCACACATTCGCAACATTATGGATGAGAGCACCAGCGCCTCTGGTGGTCATATTCGGAACTAGACCGGCCGAGTGACTTAATTTTTTTAAATGTTCTGAGTCTTCTGTGAGAATGCGGGTAAACATGTATGTGCCCGCATAGACACGATGATTATGCGCGCTAAAGCTAAGGGAGGGGAAGGCGAAATTGAAGCGGCCCAAGATAAACGGCCGTCACGAGTGTCATCCATCAGCCCCAGGGAAGCGCGCGTACAAAGCTATATATATTTTTCTGTGTATCATTATTTGAGCACACACGACACACTGTAATTAGTACAAAAAGATTTAAAAGAAATACACACGCTAGAAATAGGAAGAAATAAATGATAGTTAGTATGCATTTCATAAGTAGGTACTGATTTCAATCATAGATGATGTATATTTTTTAGCTCTCCTATTTTTATAGTTAAGTCTGGTCGATAGCTCAGTTGGTAGAGTACTTGCATTCCATGTCGAGAGTTCGGGTGTATAAATGATTTCCCGTATCAGCGTTTACTTCAAACCCAAAATAAAATAACGGCAAGGTTCATTCAGCCTTCAAAAGAATTGAGTATCAGCCCCCTGGGGTGCTGGGAAACCCCAACTCCAACCGAAGTGATTGACGTAAGGCCAGCTCCCTTACCTGAAAGAATAATCTCGCCACATGCAAAACCTTCGGGGAAAACACGACAACAAAGTTACACTATGTGTATAGCTTAGTAGTATAGTAGCAATCCTAGTGAGTGATTTAGTTTTCATACAGTTTTTTCGATTTAAGTAATCGAGGTGAGCTTACGCAATGTGTTATACAGTTAATTCATAGACTGGCTTATAGTAGGAGTATCCAACTTTTTTATGAACTGAAGCTTCGTGTCCTACGATGCAGATGGCAGGGTCCCTGTCGAAGCCTGTGAAGTACGAGATTTGTGATTGTTGGCTTGGCGTGCATTTCTCCCCCTTGGTGTCCCTGACCTATATAGATCCATATCGGCGCCTCTACACAAGCCCCATACACCGCGTACTCAATTACGAGACCTGAAGTTTCAGACTGAAAAAAAAACCGGGTAAAAAAGGGTTAAAATGAAACACATGATTGTTTAACGTATTTGTACAAAGTTTTTTTCTTTCCATAACTTGTAATCTAAGTTGCAAATATATTTTGTCATTATGGTTTTCCTTGAATTATAGGTTGGTATGAGGCTGTCCTCTGATACTGTAAAAAAATGATTCACTTTGAAAATGTCACCCCGGTTTCAGGGAAGATCGGCCAAAGTAACAAAGTTTATGCTCTTATTTTTATTATTTGTTTGAATTTAAATTGTAAGTACACATGTAGCATTTGTAAGCTCGAACTTATACGTGTCTGTTTGTGGGCATGCAGTTAATATGAATTTTAAATGTAACATACCTTTGCAACTTATGTTATAGATTTAATGCATGCTGCATGTGTACCTTCTTACAAAATAAACCAAACCTCACATAAACATCAACCCTGCAACTTTTACCGACCTTCCCTGAAACAGGGGTGACATTGGCAAAGTCAATGATTTTTTACAGTATAGATGGTAAGCCTCATACCAACCTATAAGTCAAGGAATCGTCATCAAAATTAGAAAAGTTTGTTTCGACCGTATTAAGTTTTTCATGTCCAGTATATATGTTCTTCTATCCATACGGAAGGAATCAAATCCCTTTTTATTGGCGAGAAACGTTATGAAGATGGATACTGTATTTTTCAGCTGTCAGCTTAATCATAAAGCTTATAAAATGTACTAACTACCTTTATGTGGCATAAGTATTGAGAGGTTAGAACGGCACAGTGACAAAACGACACATGACAGAACATCACAATGACAGTACATCACATGACAAAACATCACATACCTAAAACAGAACATACCATAAACGGCACATGAAAAAACATCACACGACAAAACATCACAAACAACACAAACATTTATTTTACTTCCACACGTCATATGCGATTCCTTCGGGGATAACGCGGTAAGAAGTTACTCTTCATGTGCAGCTAAGTATGTTTTTTTTTTAATCTGATAATGATAATCGGGGGCATTATTTTTTTAAAGCTTGACCAAATAATAAATGCATGAGTTACATTTTCTCATGTTTCTAATGTTTCACTTTTTTGTCAGGCCATTTTTGGTGATTTCTGTTTTGTGATGGGTTGTCATGTGATGATCTTTCTTGTGTCGTTTATAAACGGCTCCAGGATTCTACGCCAGATATTTTTACAGGTAAGGGGGCCGGCCTTACGCCGATCACTTCAGTCGAAATTGGGTTTTCCCTGCTACCGAGAGGGCTGGTACTCATTTCTTGTGAAGTCTGAGTAAACCTT
Organism: Agapetus fuscipes; assembly: GCA_951799405.1. Taxonomy (NCBI): domain Eukaryota; kingdom Metazoa; phylum Arthropoda; class Insecta; order Trichoptera; family Glossosomatidae; genus Agapetus; species Agapetus fuscipes. Next base: position 11,062,442 of record OX637336.1, read on the forward strand.
ATATATGTATGTTATATATGTTAATAAACGGCACATGAAAGATATTAGTATACTTTGTTCTGTTTTAGGTATGCGATGTTTTGTCATGTGATGTTTTGTCTTGTGATGTTTATCGTTGTGATATACTTTTCTGGGATGTTCTGCCATATGTCGTTCTGTCATGTGTCTTTATGTCATGTGTCGTTGTGTCATGGAACCGGCATAAGTAGCTGGCGTAGAAACCTGGAGCCCGCATTTACAGACAAGCAGAATCAAATAGGCGCAAACGATTTGTTTACTACACTCAATCTGGGCGACTGGGGGCGGTGGGCGGGGGAGGCCGGGGCGCCGCCCACCTTGCTACTCAACGAAAACAAATCAATAGTGCGCCGCCGCCCGCCGTCACTTGCCTTCTCAATGAGAACTGCCGAGCCAACCTGGGGCTGCGGTCTCAACGGGCGTCGGTAGATCTTGCCTATTTAAAGAATGAACGCCATGCAAGCATGGTGGCGTGTAAAACAGCTGATCGCTACAAAGTTTACAGCTGTTTGCACGCCGCCATGTTTTATTGCATTCTATCTTCTAATGTAATGCATGAGGAAAGACTGACGAAGAAAGCATACGATGCAAGAATAGATGGATGTCGTGGTAGAGGAAGACCGAGAAAGGTATGGATGGACCAAATACCCGAAATTGCGAATGAATGAAATATCCAGTCATAATAAAAGAAGAGCCTGTATGAAGAAGGTTATGACTCTGGAGGAAATGAAAGAAGTATGTAAGGACAGAAAGAAATGGCGGTTGATCTGTAATGTTGGCGGCTAGGGTTTATCTAATTGGAATCTGTTTTCTGTTTTAGTTTTGATGTCCATAAATATTATTATTAATTGATTTATAAAATGTAATTTGTCGTGTATGTTCCTTGACTCATAGGTTGGTATGCGGCTGACCACCCATGCTGTAAAAATGGTTCACTTTGCCAATGTCACCCCTGTTTCAGGGAAGGCCGGCAAGAGTTGCAGGGCTTATGTCCATTTCAAATGGGGGTTTTATACTGTAAATCCACATGCGGCATGTGTAAGCACGAACTTATATGTGTCTGCTTGTGGAAATGCATTTAATATGAATCTCAAATGTAATATTTCTTTGCAACTTGGATTATAGATATATAGATTATTCAATTTTACGAGTACCTTTATAACTATATTCTTTAATCTCATGCTGTGAAAAGATACTTACAAGTTCAATTACACAACAAAAACTATTGAAGAGGGTGGTTTACCCTGCAGACGCATTTACTCCCGGGGACATTGGGGGAAGGTGGATGTAGAATATTGAGGGTAGCAGTCATCCTATAGCATATATTTTAATTATACTGTACAAACAAAATAGGCTTCATGATTTCACTCCAGCTTTGTTGGGATGAGATTTGTTGTTGGGATTACAAAAGGGCAAATCTGCGATCTGCGTCGCTGCTCCATTCACAAACTACAAAAGTTAATTGTTGTATATTTCTCGGACTCTTCATAAAATGGCGGAGCAGTCCCTCCAAGGTCCAGCAATTATGCAAAACCAGGGATTTGCTCTGTAAATGGACCTCTACCCAAAGTATTAAGCTTTACTTTACCGTTATGTTCACCCAAATAATATAAGGAATCTGAAACAGCACATACAGTGAGCGTCTAAGTTTATCAATATTTCTAATGAAATCATTTGGAAAGTAAAGTTTTATACTTGGGTACTGGTCCCAACATGCGAAAGCTATTAGACCGATGGTTTCTATTTTACGTACGTGGTGTACGAGGTTTTCATATTTTACAGCAGATTATCTGTGTGGAACCTTAGCTGGGATCTGAAACACGTTTGCTCTTTGTATGAAACCAATTTTGAAAATATTACAGTTTGAAATGTTGTTTTCCGGGGTCTGTTGCCATGGTACATGAGAGCTGGAGCTTCCGGAAGTGTTGCTCATATCTCTAATCAGAAGGTTGTGGGTTCGGTTTTAGGCAAAGCACAAAACATATCATTTAATTTTCAAATATATCTATAATCTTTATTCTAGGTTGAAAAGATACATTGACATTATTGGCTTATTGTTCGCGCCAAAGCGACATCTGTTGGTCATTCCCTAAATTATTACCTATCCTTGTTCATAACTTTACCACAATTGCCCAAAAATCTGTATTACCTACCTATATTGCCACTTGTTCTAAATCCTTCGACTAGGAAGGTTGTCGTGTGGAACTGGTCCAAGATTCTTTTTGTAGGAAGGTCATCGTGTCGAACGTGGTGTGATAAACCTTCGTGTAGCAAGGTAACCCTATTCCCGAGTGCAAAGTTGCGTGTGCAACAGGATCGCTGCGTGGAGAGAAGCAGCGGACATCGGGGACAAGACTGCAGTCGAACGAGACCTGGACCATGGGAGCAACAAGGTTAGTGGCAATTCCTTTGGTCCTTTCCTTGTTGTCCCGACCAACAGAATCCAGGCTCTCGGGGCAGATATTGCGTCCCAATTGTCGTCGAGGCACCTCGATCATTGTCGGATTGAGGAGCTCTCGAAGAATACTATTCAAAGTAAGATCGCATACACCGAATGAAGAAAGCGCGAGAGAATTTGCTTTGCGCGCATCCACTTATACTTAACGCACATGTAAGTTAACGCTTACATATGCTGCATGTTTACTTACAAAAATTAACAAACCACGCAAGAAAATAAGCCTTGCAACTCCTGTCGCCTTCTCCTGAAACCGGAGGGGCATTGGCAAAAGTGGATCAAGTTTGTACAACAGTGCAGTGGGGTCAGCCTCATACTAATATCTCATCAAATAAATAATCTTGATTTTTTTTCCAAAGAAAATGATTTTATTAAATTAGGTCTGGATGGACCTTTGGTGACCGGTCTTTCTATAAATCTATATCTGAGTTGCAAAGATATATTAACATTTAACTCATATAAAATGCATGCCCATAAACAGACACGTGTAAGTTCGTGCTTACAAATGCTAACTGTGTACTTGCAAATTAAATACAAACCTCAAATGAACATAAGTCCTGCAACATTTGCCGACCTTCTCTGAAATAGGGGTGACATTGGCAAATTGAACCATTTTTTACAGTAAGGTATGTTACAGTTATTTTTGGTAATGGTCTGGTAATTTGGTAATTACAGTTATTTTGTCCGGTCGATAGCTCAGGTGGTAGAGTGCTTGCATTCCATGCCGAAAGCTCGGGTTCGAATCCCACCGAGGGTGTCAAAAATGATTTCCCGTTTCGGTGTTTATTTCAAACCCCAAAATGAAATACCGGCAAGGTTTACTCAGCCTTCACAAGAAATGAGTACCAGCACTCTCGGGAGCTGGGAAATCTCCACTTCAACTGAAGTGGTTGGCGTAAGGTCGGCCCCCTTACCTGTAAAAATAAATAGGTTCAACTCGCCACATGCGACCCCTTCGGGGATAACGCGGCAAGAAGTTACACTATATGTGTAGCTTTGTTGCGTTTTTTTTGCGTTGCGTATATGAATTTTTCAATCCAGCGAAGAGCATATTTGAAAACATAAATGGTATACTTTTGTGCTCCGCCGGGATTTGAACCCACAACCTTCCATTTCTTAAATAGAACTCTTTTCTTAAATTAAATAATTTACTGGAAAGACGCAAAATCATTGACTTGTTGACCCTTTATAAAATAAAAAATGGACTTATAGACTGTCCGTCGTTGCTGGGCGAGTTAAATTTTTTAATCTCTCGTCAAGGATCACGACACATTATTCCTTATCGCCCTGTAGCTTCCAATACAAATGCACAATATAACAGTTTCATAAATCGCCTTCAACGTAGTGGTAATACCTGTACACTAGACTTTGACCCACCCAACAATAACTTTGATAGGTATAGAGCTGGTCTGTTGAGGTACTTTTTGGATGAATAATGTTTTTATTTCTGTTGCTTGTATATTTCTTTTGATTTTTGATTTATATTTTTTCTCTAAATAGTAACTTTGATTTTTATTCTTATTTTTATATAGTTTTTGTTATTGTGTTTGTTTTGTTTCATTTTACTTTCATATATAGGTATTTAAAGTCTTTTTCAATCTACTTTTAATTGTGTTTTTATTTTATTTTTTTTTTTTTTTATTTTATTAGACAAACAAACAGTTATACATGTAATATATGGGATAAACAACATAGTTATACAATTTCAAAAACCAGCAATTTATATTCAGCTACTTACTTCTAATTTCTGCTTACTATTTATACATTCATAAACTGTCTTTTCTCTTGTTTTTTTTATCTAATCTCTCTATTTTTTTAAAGTATTAATACCTACTTATGTAATCATTATTTTGTTTTATGTTACTTTTTATCCCGGATAGTTTTCAATTGTAGTTCTGATATATTTGTTGTTTCATTTTATACTTTTTACTTACTCTTGTATTTATAACACTATTTTTAGTATGTATTGTAAAAGGCACTAAGTGTCGTGAATTTATAAATAAATAAATAAATAAATAAATTTACGAGTCCGAAGCGCTACCACTAGACTATGGACCGTTGATATGCAGAATGAATGGAGTTGCCTATACAGCAGGCGCTGTATGCCAGACTGACTCGGCTACCTAAATGGCCACCGTGGCGACTGGAACCTTCTATTTTCCCGCCAACCTGGCACCCTTCCGCGGACATTAATACAAATTTGATTAAATAAAGCCACCCCTCGTTAAAAGTTGTGGCGGCAATGGAATATTTGGCGGTCTCTCGTTAATTAGCATCTCGTAACAAGTTTAAAATGAACAAGCGCAACTTTTGCCGGCTTTAAAATGTCGGTGTGCACCTGTCCGGTGAATGTCAACGGTTTGTTTAGAATATCGCGGTGAAAAAATGAATGAATAAAATAGTAGAAACAACTTTTGCTTATTTATAAAATGTTAATGTGCCTGTTCTTATTTTGTGAATACAAGTTTAAAACTTCTGAAACCTGGACACTGACTAAGGTTGATCAACAATCAACGTATCCAAAACGAAAATTCTCTGCCGTATTTTTGAACCAAGATTGGAAAGAATGTGCAAAGAAGATACAACTGTTAATTACATGTACTGTAACAAGACAATTTTTTTTTTTTTTTTAAGAAATCCTGTGCGGGAGACTCCCTAGATTCTAAAGACTCTAGGGGTCTATGACACTTGTTGTAGTGCCGCAGAGGTGTACGAGCTTGGTCGTCGCTACAAAGCGCCAATACTCAAGCAAGACCCATTTGCTGTAAGGCTGGATGGCCTTTGATGACTGGTCATTGGTAAAGGTTTTTATGAATTTTTCAACCCAGTGAAGAGCGCATTCGAAATATAAATGGTATATTTCTGTGTTCCGCCGGGATCCGAATCCACAACCTTCCATTCACGAGTCCGAAGTGCCGCCACTGGACTACGGACCGGTCCAACAAATATATAAATATAATATATATAAATAACAAATAATGATAATCCAGCAGATGGACTACTCGTATCAGAGCCGAGAAAATACAGATATACATAGAAGACCCAGATCAAGATGGCTGGACAGAGTGGTGGCTCTAGGAGCATGGGATTGGTGGAGGAACACGTTAGACAATGTTGGCTGCAGTTGATTAAGGAGGCCAAGACTCACATTGAACTGTTTCAGATATTGAGAATGATGATGATACTTTAATTATTAAATATTAAATTTTAGGTATTTGGCAAGCACTGTTTTTGTGTGAACTGCATTTCAACAAGCTTGGTTGTTGCTATAGGAAGCACCAATTTGTAAACAAAAACGTGTTACTGTAAGGCTGGATTACATTTTGTGACCGGTTTTTGGTAAAAACAGGTAGGTTTTTTAACACAGCGAAGGGAACAAACGCAACTAAGCTACACATATAGTGTAACATCTTGCCGCGTTATCCCCGAAGGGGTCGCATGTGGCGAGTTGAACCTATTTATTTTTACAGGAAAGGGGGCCGGCCTTACGTCAACCACTTCAGCTGAAGTGGAGGTTTCCCAGCTCCCGAGAGTGCTGGTACTCATTTCTTGTGAAGGCTGAGTAAACCTTGCCGGTATTTTATTTTGGGGTTTGAAATAAACACCGAAACGGGAAATCATTACTGACACACTCGGTGGGATTCGAACCCGAGCTTTCGGCATGGAATGCAAGCACTCTACCACCTGAGCTATCGACCGACACGTTCTTGAAAAGTTTTTTTTTTGTATTTTGGATGGTTGGTGCATTAACACTGTGAAAATTCATCTTTGTTTAGTTATTAAAAAATCTTGTTTTATTTTCACTTTTTTTATTATTTCACTTTTTTTTTGTGTTTAACTGGAAAGCGAACCCACAACCTTTCGATTACGAGTCTGAACCGCTGACCAATAGACCTCGGAGGTAAATTGTTCGCAAAAATATAAAATATCTGAAACATTGATTTTTATGGCTTAAAAAAGAATGTCGTTCCATTAGATGGAGTATGGTGAAAAAGTCCGGAAGCCAATTTTGATATCGTGTCCAATTCGCAAAATATAAAAAAACAGCGGAGCAAGTACAGCAATTCGAGGGAAAATACAGAAATATTGTGGCAATAAAAATGGCTGTGGAAAAAGTGTTCTCGTATACCTGGTTCAGACCGGAACAGTGGTCGGTTGTATGGGCCTCATACATTAGATTTGTTAAACCAAGAATCAGGTTTATGCTCACTATTTTAGAAGGATAAGCTGATTTTAGGCCGGATTACAAACTAAAACTTTTTAAGGGATGATTCATGTATGAAAATGTTACTTACTTTCATAGATGATGTGATTACTTTCATTCGAAAGATTCATTGATTGAAACTTAGGGGAAATTTCATGAAAAACGTGGAATCTCTGGGATTCTTTGGATCACTGAAAAAGATTCCTCCTAAGTATATGATGCTATTTTTTTTTTTTGAAAAAAGAGGACCCCAACCAAAATGACAAAATTTCCTTGTGTCTCTTAGCAATTTTCGGCGCGGTCATTTTTTCATTGCTATTTATAACTTACTACTGATAACTTATCACTTTTTACCTAAAACTTAATACTTATCACTTACCAATCACTAATTATCACTAACCATTTACTAACTATCACATACCAAACATGTTGGCGGGTTGGGGCTTTAATTAAATTACATAAAAAATATTTTATTTTAATTCAGTTAAACTTTAATTTGATTTTAATTACTTTTGTGTACACTCCTTATTTAATATGACATTCTGATGTTTTGTTGCCCTTGAATAATATGTTGGTATGAGGCTAATTCCTCATGCTGTAAAAACTTGGTTCACTTTTTCCTATGCTACACTGGCTTCAAAGAAAGTCGCAGGAGTTACAAGGTTTATGTTCTTGTTAGGTTTAATTTACTTTGTAAAGTACACACGCAATATCGGTAAGGGAGAACTTACGTGTGTCTGCTTGTAGGTATGCATTAAGCCTTTAATTTGAATATATCTTTGCAACTTAAGATAGATTTATCACTAAACACTTTTTACTTACCAATTACCACTTCCCACTTGTAGGTATTATTTTGGTGGGGGATGACGTCACATTGTCGCAATATTGAGGTCATTTTAGGGGAGAAGTCACAGCACCTGGCACTCAAACTAGCCCACGATTTTCAGAAAAGGAGGGGGCGTTTTTTCTAGCCAGCAGTCATGATACTCACACATTACTCACAAATTAGTATGATTATGTGTATAAGCTTTTAACTATATTCCAGATAAGGGTGGGTGTTAGTTATTACAAACCATTGTAATAATCCGTATATATAACAGCGCTTTTTTTGTGTGTTTTATTCTAGGAATAAGTGAAAGCATAGTTAATTTAAGGACGAATAAATAAACTGAAAATTATTGAAACTTTTTAGAGTTTGTGTATATACACAGTGAAAATTAATTTCGATGGGAAAGTATAAAAAAAAAAAAATCTTTATAAAAAAAGTTATATACTTGCTAACGAGTATCCTCTTGAAAATGACGTAAGCAAATCGAAAGTACATACTCGAGATGAAATCAATGCTCAACTTGTGAAAATAAAACTCTGTGTTTCATAAAAAAAACTAAGTTATAGTTGTTTTGACATTGTGTTTTTTTTTTTTTTTTAAGAAAGCCTATGCGGGAGACTCCCTAGATTCGAGAGACTCTAAGGGTCTATGACACTTGTTATAGTGCCGCAGAGGTGTTGGTGATGTGGCAGTTGTCCATGTCCGGTTGCAGGGCCGTTAGCTGCGCAGTGCTGTGGTGTGTGTGGCGTTGCTTTGTTTTGAGACACTGAGAGGTAATGGTTTAATTGGACATAGACAAGTAAACAAGGACGAGTAAACATGGACAACAAACCCACACTTACACTGTATGTGTAGCTCAGTTGTGTTTTCAATTTTAAATACTTAATAAATAATTTATAAAATTATCGCAATTATGGATATTGTAAAGAATTTCAGCTGTTTCTCCCTACAGCTGTATAGTGAACTTCTCGCACACAGTTGTTTTCTTGACTTGTATTAATGTTGTGCCATCATTCACTTATCTCGCCAAGTCACAAGCAGAAAATATGAGACTTCTCCCGCGTCAGGGCGGCTTATTTCGTTATTTCATAGAAGTTTCGAGAAATCCATTATCTGCTCTGTCAACACATCCCCTTCCACCCCCATTCTCAGTTCTGTCTCAAGCAACCTTAAGGGATTTAGCACTGATGGGGTGTTTTTAAAATTGAAATGTGAAAAGAGAAAGAGTAAGGCCTACTTTTTTCAATGTAACTGCAACTGTAATTCGGTGTTATAGCCGCGGGGATCAAGACAGGTTATTTGGAACCGGATAACGCTGGTTCGAATCCCGCGACGATAACTTCGACCCTGGTTCAACAGATGCCGTTGCATGCACACAAGCTTCTGCTTTCGCATGAAGACAACTGGCCAGGTAAAATAGGTTGGTGGATTGCATTCCTTTCCACAAATCTATTTAAAAAAAAAAAAAAAAGTATATCTCATTCTTTCACAATCTCTTCATTCCGGTCACTCCATGATCGACGTAAGCTTATGTGATTTTAAACTAAAAACAAATCTACCCACCCGAACTAAATACTGAATTATTAATTGATCGATACCGGTCGATAGCTCAGTTGGTAGAGTGCTTGCATTCCATGCCGAGAGCTCGAGTACGAATCCCACCGAGGGTGTTAGAAATGATTTCCTGTTTCGGTGTTTATTTCAAACCAAAAAAAAAAATACCACCGAGGTGTTCTCAGCCTTCAGAAAAAAATGACAACCAGCCTCCGCAGGAGCTACAAACCCCCACTTTAACTGCAGTGGCCAGCCCCCTTACCTGTAAAAATAAATTGGTTCCACTCACCATATGCGACCCCTTTGGAGAAAACGCGGCAATTGCGTAGTAAGCAATTTAAAAAAAACATACTGTTATGTAAATAGTAGATTAATATAGGTGTACATCGTAGGTAGTGATAGTTATTATAATGTTATGTCAAAAGTAGATTAATATAGGTGTACACCGTAGGTAGCAATAATTATAGGCCTAAAAAATCTAGAATTTAAATGATCCTTTTGTACTCTTGGACTTGGTAGAATGTTCGCGAGTGTACTAGCAAAATTAGCTCCTAGAGAGTTCTGTCACTACACTATATCAGGAGCAAAATTGAGTGCACTCAGGCAGTAAGATAGTTGCCTTTGATTTGAAGAGTGTAAGCGATAGTGAACCGTGAAAATAAATTTGTGTTACCAAAAGTGTTAAAAATAAATGAAAATTTGTAAAATTAATTAAGTGAAAATAAAGATCCTTAAAGAAGACCTGTATGTTTTAATTCAGAGACATTTCGAACCAAAAACATTACAATACTTTCGACTTAGTACTCCGGTGCATATAAGTCGTAGCTCTCCAACAGGGTGGGACTGTATATAAAAACAATTGCTGATTCATCGATTGCGGACTATTAGATATCCGATGCTGTACATTCTAATTTCAAGTTTACATGGTGTCGAGGTCGAGTGGAACATGTGTGTTTACATTTTTTGCGACTTTGTATTAGCGAATAGTTTCCGCGGAAATCTGTTTGTACTGAAAACTGCACAAACCAATATGGAGCAAGCTGTGGTCCCTGTAACAAACTTTATGGTGCTTATTTAACTGCCGAGAAGCAGCGAACCCAGAGGAATTTAACCACTCCCCCAATTATAAAACATTACGTTTAAACTCAGACACAGTCTGACAAAATTGTATGGAAATGAAAACAGCGCATTCTGGGAGCATTTTAGTTTTCATTCATTTTTGATAGAATGCTGTGTTTGAGTTTAGAAGTAATGTTTTATACTTGGGGGGCACTTAACAGTTATAATTATTATGTGGCTTGTAGTAGGACAGACCGCAATAGTAGCATTCCTGAGCGAAATGGTTTCCAAGGAGGATCTATAATCTATAATCCAAGCTGCAAAGATATATATCTTGACATTCCAAGGTTAACTAAATTCGCGATAACACATTCTGCATGTGGTTGTGCCAATTAATCTTATGGTAAATTACTTAAAGACGTGCTAAAGAGCCATTGAAAGGATGATACTAGGAATCAGTCTCAGAGACAGGGTTCCAAATTAGGAGATCCGTTGACGCACTGGTGTCACTGATGTCATACAGCGAGTGGCCTTTATAAATTGGTTCTGGCCTGGTCACATCGCAAGGCAGGACCATAACAGGTGGCCAAAAAGTCATCTAGTGGCGGCCCAGGATGTCCAAGCGGGGAGGGGGGAGACCCCATCTGAGGTGGCTGGACAACATCAAGAACTGCAGGCAGAAGATGGCTGAACACAGCAGCCGAATTGGAGGAGGCCTACGTCCAGAATTGGACTGAAGAAGGCTGAGGAATAAGAAGATGAATTACTTTTCGGCAAAGATGTATTGAAAATCAAGGCTCATTTTTAACGCATGCCCACTAGCAGACACATGTAAGCTCGCGCTTGCCGATGTTGCATGTGTACTTACAAAATAAACCAAACGTCACATAGGTAGATGTAAACCTTGCTACTCATGCCACCTTTCCCTGAACGGGAATTATGTGACGAATCCTTAATTTTTAAATTATATTTATACTGAGCGTTGACCGTTGAGAGTAAGTCAAAAAGTTGTCAAAAAAGAAAGATTGAAGATATAGGAATAAGGAGAAGGGAAACATAAATATTTTCGTTACACGAGTTCTCATGCTTGTTCTGCGCTTGTAATATCTACGCACTCAAACTTGTACGTAACTGTAACTCTATCGCCATTCCACTAGAGGTAGCCGGTGCCTCCATTTCTTCTTATCCTTACATACCTCTTTCAATTAATTCATATCCATCACCTTTTTTCTTTACCTATTCATTCTTAACTCTATCCTTCAGAGTTTTTCCTGTTACGCTGCTCAAATGGTTCATTTCCACTGTACATACTTTATTCCTATCACTGTCACTCACTGTCCATGCTTCACTTCCATACATCAAAGTCGGTAAAAATGTGCCATTGTGTCCTGCCATTCTCAGATCCATCGTCAACCGCTTGTTCTTTGCTATTCTTCCTATTGCACCGACCTTTGCAATGGTCTGAGTAAAGATAGGAAGAAATGGAGGCTCTGGCTACCTCTAGCGGAATGGCGACAAAGTTACTATGCTTTCCCTTACACACTCTATTATCAAGCTCCCTCGTCATCTTTCCATTTTTTTCAAACATACGTCCTAAGTATCTAAATTCATTCACAATTTGAACTTTTGTACAATTTACCGTGAATCTTGTATTCTTTAGTTTCATATTTTTTACAATTTTACAAACTTTATTACAATTATTTTGATTACTAGACACTATAACATAGAGGGAGATTTTGCTATTTATACGACAATATAATTTATCATCAATCTTGCATGAAAACAAAGCTCGCTTCCAGATGAAAGCCCTGCAGAAATCTGCCGACATGAAATTGTATTTGTCGTAACAAGTTTTCAGGAGCCCTATCGTGTGACGTCACATATTGTTTCTATGTGACAGATTGCCCTCTAAGTAAATACATGCGAGACTTCCGGAATCTGTACGCCGAGTGTAAACTTGAAACTGCGTTTACTAATCCGAGAAGTAATCGAGGACAACAAATTTAGTACGAAAATACACTAGCGCCTCTATAACTTTCATAACAAAATTTGAAATACTCGATGACTTTGTTACTGCGTCATATTTCTGACATGTTGATATTCCGGTATCTGATATTTTGTCACGTTGATACAAGTCGTGAAGTGACGCGATAGGATTAGATACATATTGTGACAAGTCGTTGATTTATCGAAAAACATGTCTTAGTAGTGATAAAGCGTGTTCATGGATAGAGTGATGGAGGACGAGAGACAAAAAATATCTTGATCAAATTAGTGAAATTGCAAGGGTAGGTCAATGCGGTTCTTTGACTACTAGGATGGTATGAGGCTGACTTCCCATACCCTTAAAAATGTTAAACTTGCGAGTTAACTTGTTTACTGATATTATGTGTAGAGCTTACGTTCACTTTAGGTTTAGATTTTCATTCTTTTAACGCCAGACATTGGCTCATTTTTTCTTGTAATTAGTGAAATAAGAACTCAAGTGTATCTATGTTTATAGATATAGGAATGCGATTCATCAACCTCTTCTATAGACTATCAATCAGATAATGTACATTATCAATTAGGTATCACTTACATTATGTATTCACATATAATCAATGAATTATTAATCAGTAATTACCCAACCAAATCTACAAACCCGAGTCAAATTTAAAGCCAAAGGGTCAGACGAGAGATGAAGCATTTATTTTTTCAAACTATAGTCTAGTGCCAGTCTAACTATACCACCGTCTAGGCGTCACTGTGCGTATAAGACTACTTTCACAGGTAAGTCAGCAGTCATATCTAGTGGACATATTTGTGATAAATGACGTCATCGACAAATGAGAGTCGAAAGATACACAAAAAGAGATTGTCGTATATTTCTTCCCGTTTCCCTACATCTGTACGCCAAGTAGGTACAAAAATCCTACAAACTCAACTACATCGTTTACCCAACAAATGTATGGAAAGTAATATGTCTTCTACGGAGCGCATAGATTTAATGTTTTTTTTCTGTACGCCGTGGCTGAGTTTGAACGTAAAATTTTATTCTTGGGGCACTGAAACATTTGATCGAAAATGCCTTTCTTGGGGTGCGAGTGGGACGCAGCGATGCGTGCAAGAAGGACAGACTCACTTGCCCCCATCATGGCGGGTGGGGGGAGGCTGGGGGTAGGACCGATCAATTTATTCAAGGTTGCCTTAAATCCTGAGAGCTGACGAAAAAATACATTTCCACCCCCCTATTTGTCCATTGTTGTGATTGTGATGTTGGCTCACTTTTGCTCAGTGTCACTCCTGTTTTATTGGAAGGCAACAAAAGAATCTGTTCATTTGAGATTCGGATTAAGTTTTTATAAAAGTCAACCACTTGTAGTCTAATTTTTAAGTAATTTAGGCTAAGAAAGTTAAAGGTTTAATGCCCAGCAGAGCACAAGAAAGAAAAAAAATTAAGCTTTAAAGTGGTCCTTCACTAGAAATATTAATTTTATATTTATTTCAATTCACGTTTTATGAAATGAAACTCGTCGAAGTTTTTTTACAAAATTGATGCCTTTGTATTTATGAAAGCAAAAACTGTATGAAACAAAAAATATAAGTAATGAAAAAAATTTTGAGCTTTATTTTTTAACAGCAATTTAGGTATTTTTTTTGTCACGTATTCAAATGCTTAAAATATACAATCTGAGAATGAAAAATGAACGTGTCAATTAATTTGAAAAATTTACATTGAAGTTTACAAAATATTTTGGCATTTATAAATGATCAATTAATTCGTGATGGATGAGTTATTGATTCTAATTGCCATGGTTTCCTTTACTCTACGTCATTCCTAGAAAGGTTTATCCAAACCTACCAAACAATCCAGTATACATCAAAGTTTTGCAACCATGGCACACCTATGCAGAAATACCGCGAAGTACGATAGATCTAAACTATGAAAAAGAGGTAAAAATACCTCTTAGTTTTTTTTAATCTCAGTTTTTTGCAAAACTGGAAAGAGAAATTTACATATTTATGCAGTTCACACTACACCCTTATCTCCCCTATACATCAAGGTAGAAACTGTCACTCACCATGCATGGTATTTCATGTCATTTCAAAATTTCCGAAATTTATCTCGCTTTGTTAAAACCAATGGAATACTTGATTAAAAAAAGTCATTGTGTGCCATTGTGATAAAACTGAGAAAAAGAGGGAAAAAATATATTTTTAGTTAGAAATATTCATACCGAGTTGGTATCATGTACAGAGCAGGTAACCTACTCGGCTTTTTGTAAAAAAACTGATGAAAAATTACATGCACGCTTTCCTCTTTTTCTAAGTTTGATCAAACTGACAATTATAATTAATGCCTTTATAAAATTAACTATTCAATTGTTAACTCGTAAAAATATTTTTAGGAACCAAGGCTGTATTTCAGTCTTGGCAAATAAAACCAAACTACATACTGATCGATAAATACAAATATCTATCAACAGTTTTACTAAAGCATTGTGATATTGTATGAAAAAACATCAATTAAAAACAATGACAGATCTAAATCTAAATCTAAATCTAAGCTGCAAAGATATGTATCATTCATATTAAATGCATTCCCACAAGCAGACATGCACAATTTCGCGCTTACACATGCCGCATGTGGACCTACAATATAAAAACCCCAATCTCAAATGAACATAAGCCCTGCAACTCTTGCCGACCTTCCCTGAAGCAGGGGTGACATTGGTAAAGTGAACCATTTTTTACAGTATGGGTGGTCAGCCGCATACCAACCTTTCAGTCAAGGAGTACAAGCAATTAATACAATCAAATATATAAAACAAATAAACTCTAAACAATTAAACAGTAAAAAATTAAAAAAACTACAAAACATATTTTTTTTAAATTTAAAAGCCTCAGCTTTAACCGCCAGCATTACAGTCTACAGATCAACAGCCATAACCTTTTTCATACAAGCTCTCCTTTTATTATGACTCTGGATATCCCATTCATTCGCTATTTCGAAAATTTGGTCCATCCATACCTTTCTCGGTCTTGCTCTTCCACGACATCCATCAATTCTCGCAGCATACACTTTCTTCGTCAGTCTTTCCTCATTCATTCTCTCCAAATGTCCAAACCATCTAAGTATAATTCTTTTAATCTTTACTTTCACACTTTCTCTAAAAGATAGCAATTGAAAACAAAAATACAAAGTAAATAATAACAAAGGATAGGTACATGTTTTGGTGTGTCAAGGGAGAGTTAGGGTGTGAAGGGTGAACAGGGTTTTTGCGCTTTTTAGCACATTGCATTAGTGAGCTACGAGCCACAGTTTGGCAGTCACTGATCTAACCCGTTACCTACTGGAGCTTGAAAGTAACGCTACGTCATACTTTTCATGGCTGAAATTTGATAAGCATGGGGTTTGAAAGTGAGTGCCTTTATGTATACGCTGACTGCTTGATTGATTGGCCTTCTAAGAGCGCCACTTGCCTACTTATGAAAGAAGCCATTCACATAAGCATACTTAAAATATGGCATTTTGTGTTGACACCATTTTAAGTCATGTTACTCTTTTGATAATATCCTTATTATCATTATTAAATCTTAGTCTCCTTGATCAACCCCTATCAACGTTGCCTATCGTATGTCTTTATATTTTATCTTTACTGTAACTGTGAGTGTAGCTCTATCAACATTCCGCTAGGGGTGGCCAGAGCCTCTGCAGAGTTTCCTCCATTTTTTCCTATCCTTACATACCTCTTTCAATTCATTTATATCCATCACCTTTTTCATGCATTTTCTTCTTTTACGCTCACTTTGTATATCCCATTCTTTCACAATCTCCTCAATCTGATCACTCCATACTTTTCTCGGTCGTCCCTTCCCTCTTTTTCCTTTCACACTTTCTTTGTATACATACTTTGTCAGTCTATCATCATTCATTCTTTCCACATGCCCAAACCATCTCATCACATTCTTTTGTACCTTAACTTTCACATACTCTTTCAAATTACATTCTAACTTTACCCATTCATTTCTAACTTTATCCTTCAGAGTTTTTCCTGTCATGCCTCTCAAATGCTTCATTTCCACCATGTATACTTTACTTACTTTGCTATCATTCACTGGCCATGCTTCACTTTCATACATCAAAGTCGGTAACAATATGCCATTATGTACCGCCATTCTGAGATCCATCGTCAATCAGTTGTTCTTTGCTATTCTTCCTATTGCTCCGACCACTTGGTTTCCCTAACACACCCTATTCTCAGGTTCCCTTGTCATCTTACCATTCTTTTTCAAACATACTTCCCAAGTAACTAAATTCATACACAATTTCGACTTTCGTACCATTTAACATGAACGTGTATTCTTCAGATTCATTTTCTCTCTCAAAAATCAGTACTTTCGTCTTACTTGCATTAATTTTCAACTTGTTCACACACAGAGCATGGTTCAGACTAGAGAGCATTGATTGAAGTTCCGCTGCTGAGTCAGCAATGAATATTGCGTCATCAGCATAAAGCAGAACTTCGACTTTTCTCTCTCCAATCTGTATGCCATGTCCTTCCAGATTCGCTTGTGTAACACAATGATCCATGAGTACATTGAATAACCATGGGCTCATTATGCAACCCTGTCTCACACTCTTGTGCACATAAAAATACTCCCTGTATTTTCCATCTACCCTGACACACGCCCTGCTATTTAGATAGATGGCGCGTATCGCATTCAGAAGTGCTTTGTTCACACCATACCTCTCTAGCACACACCACATCATACTTCTATCCACCGAGTCAAAGGCTTTCTCAAGATCCACGAAAATCACGTAGACCTTTTTATTTGCGGCCAGCTGTTTTTCAACTATCTGTCGAAGCGCGAAGATCTGGTCTACACAACCTCTTTCTGGCATAAAGCCAGATTGTATATCTGAGACCTTCTCCTGGGTGGATAATATTACCCTATGGATAAGAATCTTGCATAACACTTTACCTGGCACACTAAGAAGGCTAATCGGTCTGAAGTTACGGCAGTCTTATTTGTCACATTTACCTTTGTAAATTGGCACAATGACCGCCTCTCTCCAGTCCGATGGAACCTCCTTGACACTGACACACATTTCGTAAAGCTCTTTCATCCATTCAATCACACATTTTCCTCCCACTTTCATCATCTCAGGTCTCACACCATCTACACTAGCAGCTTTCCCATTCTTTAATTCCTTTATAGCCTTTCTAACGTCTTCTTTCGATATTTTCAAAACATAACCCTCATCATATTCTCCTTTTACTATTAAATCACATCTTTAGATGCCACGAATAAGTGTTCGGTCGATAGATCACTTGAAAGAGTGCTTGCATTCTATGCCGAGAGCTCGGGTTCAAGCCCCTCCGAGGGTGTACAGTATGGCTAGTTAGTCTCATTCCAACACAATAAATTAAGGAATAACTATTCGCACAAAACCATTTTCAGATTATTTTAGAAATAAAATAAATCAACCACGTATCGTATTACCTCAAAATAGATTTAAAATGATTTTCAGACATTTTTACTTCATTTCTATTCACATACAGAAATTTTTTTTGTCACGAATGCCACGATGAAACCGGGATGTTCATGTTGGGGTATTTCCAACCACCAGTCTGACCACAATGTCGCACAATTAGGTTAGTAACAACTCACAACACAAAACTTATTATGGAATCGCGTGATTATATTTTGCAAGCTTTGAAAAAATGTAAAAATAAATGAACGAACATCCGCTGAGTTATATGTTTTACCTGCAATGATGACACGAAAGTAAGAGATAAGCTCATATTTTTTTATTTTAAAAATATTCTACGTTTGAAAAAAAAATCTATGCGCAAATTTTGAGCTTTCTACTCAAAGCGTAACTTAGTTTTCTCTTCTTGTTTTTTTTTATTAAAAACTGCTTGTCTGTCTGCTCCGAGTTGTCTCTCTCCTGTGATATTGATCTTGGAAGTCTTTCCATCTTTTGTGTGGTCATACTTATGAAAAAAAACCAAGTTTTTTTTCACGGATATTTCCTTGAGCGCTTTCGTTGTGTTCACAACATTTTCAAGAGAAGAACGAGTCTAACTAAGCTTCGAAACAAAAGAGCTCGATGAAATAAATCAACCCGTGAAGAAAAACTATGTTTTTTTTATTTTTACATTATTAATTTCAAGTTAATCTTCACAATGTACAAGCCCTTAAACATCGATAAATACTAAATAGTTTGTCTGCAAACTATACTTATTTAACCAAGCCTTCACAAGAAGTGAGAATCTGCTCTCTCGTGTAACATACACGTGTAAGTTCGCGCTTACAAATACTGCTTGTATACTTGCAAATTAAAATCCAAACCTCAAATGAACATATGCCTTGCAACTCTCGACGACCTCCCCTGAAACAGGAGTGACATTGGAAAATTGAACCATTTGTTACAGTATGAGTGGTCAGCGATCCTGTATCATAACACCGAGTTTCGTTGCGTTTAACCGTTTGTTAAAGGTGATTTCTTCACAGATCTTTTACATATTTTTTTTGTTTGTTTTGAACTGACATTTTGTTATTGATTATATCCACGACACACTTCAGAAGGGGCGGAGTACCTGAGGGGTTGGTGCGAAGTCTCGAGGGACCACGGGGCTCCCAGCAATACAATACCAAAGTTTCCGGTAGTGTACAATCAATTCGATGTGAAAAGTTTCCGCTAAAGGATTCAAATAAAGACAAGTTAGGGCTGTTTGTTGTTTTATCTTGTTATGGCATTATCAGCTTATTGTTTTGTATTGTCTACAAAATCTACAAATGTAAGACAAAAATAAGTGAATATTTTAACGATGAAACTGTATAAATGATATATTAAGCTTACATGGGGTTTTCAGATAAATGCTCATTTTTGTATATTTTCTACGAAAGAAAATTCTAAAAAAGTGTGGAAATCCTGTTGTTTGCGCGGATGTGGGTAAGTATATATTTTGTCTATCGTAACAGGCTATGAAACTTCTTACTCCTGTAGCCATTTATTAGCCCTGCTTATCCTCACGTACTCAATTGGTAACAATAATTATGTGTCAAGTTCAGTGCTTGTTATTTATCGAGTGTAAAGAGACGTGTCTTGTCTCTTCGTTATTGTATGAATTATGTTTCGTTTTTGTATGAATTACACTTCAAGAGTAGATTTTTTATCGTCGCTTCACTACGATAAGACAAGAACCGGGTAGGGATGTAAAAACTTTTGTGATCGTGTTTTCATAATAATAAGTGAATAGTAAAACCCTGGGACATGGATTTAAAAAAAGTGAAAGATGTTTTTTGTAAGCCGCCAAGAATCTAACCCATTATCTTCCGATTATGAGTGTGAAGCGTTCATATTCAATGAATGCCCGCATTATATTTTAGGCATAAAAAGTAAAAAAAAATAAGATAGGAACAGCAAAAATGGTCAGTTTAATTATCATTTTAATATTATAGGAACTAAAAACAACCGAATGAAAATCACCCTGTAATTTCCTGAAAGTCAATATTATTTTTTAGGTAGTTATGAAGCTAATCCCCCATATTGTAAAAAATGGTTCACTTTGAGACTTATGTTCAAGTGAGGTTTGGTTTATTTCGGTTCACATGCAGCATGTGTGAGCGCAAATTTATACAATCTGCAAATATGAGCCTTGGACACTTTGTACACTAGACGCATTCTGCCCGGATTGCCTATGCCCTACGAATTACCGGACATATTGTGTGAAAGCTTCCATACATCCCCATACATTACTAGACTTTTGATCCGGTAATCCATAGACAAACCATAAACAACCCGGGCCAAATGCGCCTAGTCTGTAACCGGCCTTACCTACGTGTCAATATACATAACTTTGCAGCTTAGATTATAGATTATAGACTGTACTCTATGGCCGGTCATAATGAATCAGAATGAAACAAATGTTTACTTTATGCGCTGATATTTATGAGGCGCGCACTGTAAAAAGGCGAAGTCATGGAGCATGCAATTATGAAGCGTCGGGGGCGTCGGAGAAAGGGGCGGATTACGGCTGGGGCGGAAACTAGAGCAGTGGGACGCCGCCTCCCTGTCACCGCCCACACCGCCCCCTCAACACAGTCTCCACCAGGAAAGTAACTACCACTAGCTGGCCAGTAGATGAATGTGTGTCCTTCCGAGTATACATACACGTCTACAAAGACATTTTTGAGTCGAGCAGGGTGCTGCCATTAGTAAAAACATTAAAATTTTCAGAGAAATAGTGCAGATATTGAAGTGCACGAGTTTATATGGTTTGCATCGAAAAGAAGGCAACATTTGATACCTTTCGGTGACATGGTGGTTGGTTGGGTGTGTGTTAAGCCCAGTACATCCGTAAGGATTCTTGGAGCGGCCGTGGACAGTGGCCTATCATTGGAGCAGCACATCGGCACCATAGTCGCTGCCTGTTTTTATTATCTTAGAGTCTTAGACAGATCAACACAGTAAAAATATACTTAACAAATGACTGCATTAAAACAATTATATCTTCACTGGCTCTGTCTAAGATTGTTTATTGTAATATCCTTCTGACAGGTTTGCCGCACAACAAGCGTGCAGCTGAACAGGTTGCAGTGGGGCTAGAAAGTCCTCTAGTTTCCGCAAGTGGACTTTCGAGTATACATACATGTCCACAAGGACGTTCAAGAATAAAAATAATTTTGGAGTAGAGTAGGGTGTTGCCATTAGTATAAAAATTTCAGGGATATAATAGAACAGATTAAGGGGAAGAAAACAATTTAAATTTTAGTGTCTACTCGATAGCTCAGTAGGTAGAGTACTTGCATTCCATACCGACAGTTTGAGCTAGAATCCCACCGAGGCGAGGGTAACGACAATGATTTCCCGTTGCGGTGTTAACTTCAAAACGCAAAATAAAATACCGACCAGTTTTATTCAGTCTTCACAAGAAATGAGCATCAGTCCCCTTGCGAGCTGGGAATCCCCACTTCAACTGAAGTGCTTAGCGGAAGGCTGGCCCCCTTAGCTGTGAAAAAAATGAGAACTTCATGAATTTCACGCAGTCTGTCCTGATTAGGACCACAAACCACGTATGTACATCCCAACTTAACCACTTACTACTTAAAGCAACCTTTCACTTACCACTCACTACTTTCCACTTGGTGTGTTGCAGCCCTCACATACGACCTTATCCACCCCCTACCCCTCATCCTCCACCCTCCACCCACCCCCCTGTCTTTGCCGACTCTGAGACGTGAGGGGAATAATTGCGTCCCGCACGCGAGGACGTCTCGGATGCTGTTTGAAGTAAAGTAGATTGTGCCTGACGTCGTTTGTGTCAAATGGCGCTTCGAATTTTGCTTTGTTCTTGTATACAGCTCTGTTTTCGGACCTAGAAACATATTTTTACTTTGGTAAGGCTGACCAGCTCCAGATTGAAAGAGAACAACATCATGGTTGAAGGTTGGACCGGTCCATAAATGGAAGGCAGGTGCGTGCACAGGGTATAGGCAAATAAATTCCAGAATTAATATTTTCTCCCATTCCTTTAAAATAACTCTTTTGAAACTCACTCAAATGCCAACGATGGCTCCAATCATTTCATTTTTTTTATTTTTAAATCTGAATATAAAGCTCAAATGTTTTTTTTTACCATTTATTGCCTACTTATAAGGCGCATGTGCCTGTATGGGATGCACGCCCCTGATGGAAGGTCGTGAATTCGAATCCTGGCGGAGCACAAAAAAATATACCAATTATGTTTTCAAATATGCTCTTCGTTGGGTTGAAAAATTCATATTATACCTTTACCAAAGACTGGTCGCCGAGGGTTCATCCAGCCTTATAGAAGATTGGTCTTGCTCGAGAATTGGCACTTTGACGAACAAGCTCGCAGAGGGCTGTTGAGGTGTGATTCACACAAAAATTGCGCTCAACAAATAATCTTCCTAATATTATTATTATTAAGAACCTGAAACGGTGGCTTGGCAGACGCCCAAGATCGCTCTCTCGTGCCAAAGTACCTATTGAAGGTGCGAATCACGAATCTTCACTGAAGAAGAAGACTGACCACCTTCGTAGAAAATTAGAAGTTATTCTTATTAAAATATTGAATGCATGTCCACGAGCAGGCACGTGTAAGTTCGCGCTTACAAATGTAGCAGGTGTACTAAAATCTAAATCTAAATCTAAGCTGCAAAGATATGTATCATTTGAGATTCATATTAAATGTATTCCCACAAGCAGACATGCATAATTTCGCGCTTACACATGCTGCATGTGGACCTACAATATAAAAACCCCAATCTCAAATTAACATAAGCCCTGCAACTCTTGCCGACCTTCTCTGAAGCAGGGGTGACATTGGCAAAGTGAACCATTTTTTACAGTATGGGTGGTCAGCCGCATACCAACCTATCAGTCAAGGAGTACAAGCAATTAATACAATCAAATATATAAAACAAATAAATTCTAAGCAATTAAACAGTAAAAAATTAAAAAACTACAACACATATTTTTTTAATTTAAAAGCCTCAGCTTTAACCGCCAGCATTACAGATCAACCGCCACTTCTTTCGATCCTTGCATACTTCTAATATTTCATCCAGAGCCATAACCTTTTTCATACAAGCTCTCCTTTTATTATGACTCTGGATATCCCATTCATTCGCTATTTCGAAAATTTGGTTCATACATACCTACCTTTCTCGGTCTTCCTCTTCCACGACATCCATCAATTCTCGCAGCATACACTTTCTTCGTCAGTCTTTCCTCATTCATTCTCTCCAAATGTCCAAACCATCTAAGCATACTTCTTTTAATCTTTACTTTCACACTTTCTCTCACACCACATTCCTCTCTAACAAAATCATTCCTTACCCTATCACTCCGTCTTTTCCCAATCATACTTCAAGCTTATATCCGAATCTCAAATGATCATTAACCCTGCAAATTTTGCCGACCTTTCCTGAAACATGGATAACATTGGTACGGTGAATAATTTTTTTCAGCAAGGGTCGTGTAACAATTGTCGGTGAGGGGGAAACTATTCACGGCCTTTGTGGATCTGGAAAAGGCTTTTGACTCAGTGGACAGAGGTATGTTGTGGGATGTTTTGAAAGCATACGGAGTGAATGGAGCTCT
Organism: Agapetus fuscipes; assembly: GCA_951799405.1. Lineage (NCBI taxonomy): Eukaryota > Metazoa > Arthropoda > Insecta > Trichoptera > Glossosomatidae > Agapetus > Agapetus fuscipes. Next base: position 11,085,684 of record OX637336.1, read on the forward strand.
ACTCAATGCGGTGCATGCGAACTATGAGAATAGTATGGCTTGCATTCGTATTGATGGTGAGTATAGTGAATGGTTTGAAGTTTTTAAGGGTGTAAGGCAAGGATGTGTGATGAGCCCATGGCTATTTAACATAGTCATGGACAAGTGTGTTCGAGATGCTAGACTTGATGATTGTGGATTAATGATAGGAGAGAGCAAAGTAAGCGTTCTACTGTATGCGGATGATGCAGTCCTTGTATCTGATTCAGCAGTGGAATTGCAAATGATGCTCTCTAGATTGAACGAAGCTTTGAAAGGTAATAATTTGAAGTTGAATGCAAGAAAGACGAAAGTTTTGATTTTTGAAAGAGATGATGAAAATATGAATTATGAATTTAAAATTAATGGAATGAATGTTGATGTCGTAAATGAGTTTGTATATTTGGGAAGTAAGTTTGAAAAAGATGGAAGAATGGCCGGTGAATTTGAAAGAAGAATAATGAAAGGCAGGTGTGTACTGGGTGCGACCGCTTGCATCGCCAGGAACCAAAATCTCTCAAAAAATGTTAGATTGGCGGTGCACGGTGGTATACTAGTGCCAACCTTGATGTATGGAAGTGAAGCCTGGACGGTGAGTGAAAGGGAAATTAGTAAAGTCCATACAGTAGAAATGGACTATCTAAGAAGTATGATTGGGAAAAAACGAAGTGACAGGGTGAGAAATGATTTTGTAAGAGAAGAATGTGGTGTAAGGGAAAGTGTGAAAGTGAAGATTAAAAGAAGTATGTTAAGATGGTTCGGGCATTTGGAGAGAATGAGTGATGAAAGATTGACGAAGAAAGTATATGTTGCTAGAATAGATGGATGTCGTGGTAGAGGAAGACCGAGAAAAGTATGGAAGGATCAAATCTCTGAAATAGCGAATGACTGGGATATCCAGAGTCATAATAAAAGGAGGACTTGTATGAAAAAGGTTATGACTCTGGATGAAATGAAAGAAGTATGCAAGGACAGGAAGAAGTGGCGGCTAATCTGCAATGTTGATTTCTAATGTTGGTGTATTCATTTGCTACATTTTTTGCATAGGAAATTTTTGACTTTTTTTGTATAGATTTCTTTGTAAGGTTTTGTTCTTTTTTATATTTAAATGTAATTTATTATTCATATTCCTTGACTTATAGGTTGGTATGAGGCTGACCACCCATACTGTAAAAAATGGTTCACTTTGCCAATGTCACCCCTGTTTCAGGGAAGGTCGGCAAAAGTTGTGGGGCTTATGTTCATTTGAGGTTTGGATTTTATTTGTTAGTACACATTCAGCATTTGTAAGCGCGAACTACACTTGTTGGTTTGTGGGCATACATCTGAGAGCTTTAAATGAATATATCCTTGCAACTTAGATTATAGATTATAGATTATTATAGGTCGTCAGCCTCATACAAACCTTGTTAGGATCTAAGATGAAATAAAAAGGCAGAATTCAATTCATCACGTATTTAATTCTCTATACAATAATTATACAATATAATATTTATCAACACCACACTTTTATTATTTTATATATCGGATCCAGCCAACAATTCTTACGTAAATGCATTGTTCATATTTTTATGTTTATCTAAAATATATTATTTATCATACAACTCATCTACTGCCCGTAAAAGCAGAAAAAATCATACTACAGACAGTAATATGGCTTATCTACTACTAATAAAAACATAAAAACTCATCTACTACTAATGACAGTAGTATAACATTTCTACTGCTAATAAAAACAGTAAATTTCATCTACTGACAATAAACGTAGCACAGTTTATCTATGACCATAAATGCAGAGAAACTCACTACTGCCAATGACAGTAGTATAAATTTAACTACCTAGTCTCAATTAAAGCACTAAAATTCATAAAAACAGCAAATCTCATGTACTTGAAATAAAAGCAGAAAAACTTAACTACTGCTAATAAAAACAGTTCATGTTATCTAATTCCAGCGGCACAATTCATTTATGTTCTTTGATAAAAGTAGTAATCCCATATACTGCCATAAATAATAATATAACTTATCTACCGCTAAAAAGCAATATAACTCATCTACCACCAATAAAGGCAGTGAAACTCAACTACTGTCACTAAAAGCAGTATAAATAAAATACTTTATTTACATTTTATCCATTTTAATATTGAAAACAATACATTTACGTTTTAAAAAATGCAGCCAACAATCCTTAAATCAATATTTTCGATCTTAATCTAAAATTAGTATATCAGCGTTATCTACCTATTTAAAGTTAACGATCTTAACAATATAATTAAATTAATAAAAAATATTCAAGAAAAATTAAAAATATTTTAATGATCAATATATTTTTAATGTATGTAGTAGGTACCTTAAAAAAGTGCCAAATTATTTTAACAATATTAAAAACGATGAAAACAGTAGAGTAAGCTTATTTGTCAAGAAATGTAACGTCACTTGATCATGCAAGCAAACAAAACTACAGACAGAACATACAGTTTTACTTTAATACACTATTCTGTAGTTACATATTTGTTGTCGGATCAACATTATGGGCCTGTTGCACCAACCTCCAATCAATATTTGATTGAAACATCAAATTTGATTGCTTAGTTCTGGTAAGGACCTCGGTTAAATATTTCTCGAAAGTTGGTAAAAATGTGATTTGAACAGGAAATATGATTCACATCAGCTGACTTACGTATATGCAATCAATTGTTTGATTTGAAACGGAGAAATCACACTTAATTTTGATTTTCGTCTGATTGGAGTTTGGTGCAACAGGCCCTATGTATACTTCACGATGCTGTAAAATAGAATTAAATCGCTAATTTTGTGAAATCACAAAATTAGCGTAAAACAATCGTTTATTTATTATAGGCGACAAGGTGTGATGTCATCCAGCCAAGGGATATTAAAAGTGTGTGGTCTCTATTATAGGTACAGTCCTTAACCTTGAATTTTGAGCTAATTCAATAATATCTTATTAATGTAGATACTGTTTGAAAAGCGAAAAAAATAAGTATGAAAGAAAACAGCAAATTACGCATATCAATTGAATTATCTCACAAAATAAAAAGTAATATTGCTCAAATTCAAAGTACTATATACACCTATTATTCTAATCTCACTATGACAGATATTTTAACATTAAAACACACAATTAAAAACTGCCAAAATTATTTTTCATATTAATTTAAAAATCCTTTTTGATTTAAGTATTAAAGGTTTTTTTTAACTGTTGAAATTTGTGAGAATATTTTTGTGAAATTAAAAAATCAAATAATTTGAAAATAAACAGAAATCTGTTACGTTTTTTTCACAACAATATTTTTAGTTATAATTAAATGAGATACAACCGAGATTTGCACCATTTTTTCAGCAGGTTGATTTTTTTACAAACCCTTATTTATTAAAATGAATCAATGGTATCATATCATATTTGGAAACCTGTGAAGTATTATGATGAATAAATACATAATATTTAAAATTAAATTGTAAAATGAAAATGGCGATTTAAATACGGTATTTTATTTAATATACATTTATAAATGGATTTTATGAATGAGCTTAATACGTTCAACTTTAAAGGTCCAACATTTCAAACAATTCTAAGCATCAAAATAAAATTTTTAAATTCAAATTATAAACATTTAGTAATATATTTATTTTTGACGCTTGGAAGTGTTTATAAAATCGACTCCTCTTTCTACAATAATTTACGTAGTTTTTATATTTTAATTATATTTAATTAATATTTTCAGTCTACTAAAAAGCATAATTTACTTTACTTAGACACTTATGTTGTTTTCTATAATAAAATATTCAATAGACAATTGTGTAGATAATATATTTTTTTACAAAGATTGATTTTCATTCCTGTATTAAATCCGCTATGTTTTTTTCATTAAAATTAATATTTTTAAATAAGGGTGTCGAATTGGAAAAAACAGGGTGAGATTTCTATTTTATTTATTTATAAATTTAGTAAGCTCGTGATTATGTAGAGAGTGCTTCATTTAATTTTACTTGTGAGCCTTTTTTTCAATCCAAAAAGATGATACTTTATCAAGTACATAAAGAAAAATTGTGAGGAGTTTTTTAAACATTGTGTCAGTGATTTTTAATGAAATTACATATTTAATTTTTGTGCTTCATTTTTCAAAATTTACACTATCAAATTCTCATTGTACATTTTTCGTAAAAAAAAAAACATTTACTTTATTGATTTGCTCTATGTCCGAGCGGGCCACGCGGTGGTAATTTAACTAGCGCATGCTAGAAATAAAACAGCACTGGTTAGAATTCCATCAGGTTGTTTTGAAAACAGGTTCGACCGAAAGTTAGCAGATGCCATTGCGTTGTTATGAATAAAATAAGTAGAATCTTTTCAAAATTTATTAATCAAATAGTGCTTGTTTTCATGTTTAATTTTTTTTTTAATGGAATTATACAAAGTTTCCGCTGAAACATTTCATAAAATAAAAAAAAAGTGCATATGTATTTAGTATTATTAAAAAAAAAACTTGAATTATTGAATGATGTGAATATCTGTTTATGGCTTGGACAGACTAAGGTAGTGAATCACATTCTTCTTCCTTTTTATTTATTTATAAAAGTTAGTGAATTGCACCTTATATTTTCTCTATAAAAATTGCAAAATTGTACGATGAAAATTTAATAGAAAAAATCTTCAGTGTGCAAAAAAAAAATTCTAAAAAACATAACTTCTTTGTGAAAGTTGTATGAATTTGAAAATATATGTTGTTACATTTTTGATTATCCTTTGTCAATTCTGTGTGTAAATTTTCTAAAACAGAAATTTATAAAATATAAATGTTGTAAATTGAGTTCTAGAAAGTTGATTTGTTTTTGATTTTTATTTATTTTTGTTTCCAGTCTACATTTAACATGTACTTAATTCTACAAAAGCTTTCTAAAAACAAATATCATTTGATTTTCATTAAATAAATCCTTTATTAAACAATATTTCTTGTAGGTACCTATATACATTTTTTTAAGAAATCACAATATTTTCACAAAATCATTTAAGTAACATTTATTATGATTAAAATATCACCCTTGTCTTCCATAGGGTGTTTCGAATGTCTTGTTTCAATAACAAAATATAATGCTTATTTAATTAATTTATGTTTTTAATTAAATGCTCGCATGATTTTTTCATTATTTATAATTATGTATTGTCACGTGCACTGAATAAAGCTTAAACAACAATAAATCTCATTAAGTAATTTTAATATTTTCATAAAATATTTAAGAACCAACAATACAGAAAAAATCGTTATATTTGTTTAACTTAATAATCGATCAATGAATATAAAATTACAAATTCAAAGAAATTCCGGAACTATTTACATTATCTGACAAGGTAAAAATTATAATTGAAAACAAAAAATGTTATATTGGCATTTAAAAAGACATGAACTTTTAAAATACAGATTATTAATAAATGAAAAAGTCAATTTTAGAGCCCATTTTGACAAAATCATTGGACAATTTTCTCAGTAAAAAAAAATTATTCTCACGAATTTTTAAATACCAATTTAATGTTAAATGTTTATTTTTAGATAATTATGGTGGCAAGTACAGAAATATTTAAATTTTAAAATGAATATTTAATTTACATAAAATATATTTGATAATATTATGGTGTATCATAAATAATTAACAAACTAAACATTTTTTATTCACGACCCATACTTTATTGCTGTCCATTTCCCCTTAAAAATTAATTAAATTTTTATCATAATAATTTTAAATCAATTTAATTAGAATTACAAATCACCATATGCAGTGTTTTTTTAAATTAAATTGTGCATTTTAAATTGTCAGCCTTACCAATTTTACTCACATCTAAGAAAAAAAACCGCTTCTATTATATTATATATGTACCCAGCAATGCCACCTAGGTACAAAATTTTTATATCCTACTTTATTTTTATTAAATCTTAACATAAATATTTTCAGGTCACACTATAGCAACATAGGAGCCCATAGAAAAATACCATTAAAAATATTATATGTAAACTGTAACTGTAAACTGTAACTCTGTCGCCATTCCGCTAGGGGTGGCCAGAGCCTCTGCAGAGTTGCCTCCATTTTTTCCTATCCTTACATACCTCTTTCAATTCATTCATATCCATCACCTTTTTCATGCATTTTCTTCTTTTACGCTCACTTTGTATATCCCATTCTTTCACAATCTCCTCAATCTGATCACTCCATACTTTTCTCGGACGTCCCTTCCCTCTTTTTCCTTTCACACTTTTTTTGTATACATACTTTGTCAGTCTATCATCATTCATTCTTTCCACATGCCCAAACCATCTCATCACATTCTTTTGTACCTTAACTTTCACATCCTCTTTCAAATTACATTCTTTTTTTACCCATTCATTCCTAACTCTATCCCTCAGAGTTTTTCCTGTCATGCTTCTCAAATGCTTCATTTCCACCGTACATACTTTACTCATTTCGCTATCGTTCACTGTCCATGCTTCACTTCCATACATCAAAGTCGGTAACAATATGCCATTGTGTACCGCCATTCTCAGATCCATCGTCAATCGCTTGTTCTTTGCTATTCTTCCTATTGCACCGACCACTTGCTTGCCCTTACACATCCTATTCTCAAGTTCTCTTGTCATCTTTCCATTCTTCTCAAACATACTTCCCAAGTATCTAAATTCATCCACAATTTCAACTTTCGTACCATTCAACATGAACGTGCATTCTGTATTTTCATCCGTTCTGTCAAAAATCAGTACTTTCGTCTTACTTGCATTAATTTTCAACTTGTTCACACACAGAGCATGGTTCAGACTAGAGAGCATTGCCTGAAGTTCCGCTGCTGAATCAGCAATTAATACTGCGTCATCAGCATAAAGCAGAACTCCAACTTTTCTCTCTCCAATCTGTATGCCATGCCCTTCCAGATTCGCTTGTTTAACACAATGATCCATGATTATATTGAATAACCATGGGCTCATTATGCAACCCTGTCTCACACCCTTGTACACATTAAAATACTCGCTGTATTCTCCATCCACCCTGACACACGCCCTGCTATTTAGATAGATGGCGCGTATCGCGTTCAGAAGTGCTTTGTTCACACCATACCTCTCAAGCACACACCACATCATACTTCTATCCACCGAGTCGAAGGCTTTCTCAAGATCTACGAAAGCCGCGTAGACCTTTTTATTTACGGCCAGCTGTTTTTCGACTATCTGTCGAAGCGCGAATATCTGGTCTACGCAACCTCTTTCCGGCATAAAGCCAGATTGTATATCTGAGACCTTCTCCTGGGTGGATAATCTTACCCTATGGATAAGAATCTTGCATAGCACTTTACCTGGCACACTAAGAAGGCTAATCGGTCTGAAGTTACGGCAGTCTTTTTTGTCACCTTTACCTTTGTAAATTGGCACAATGACCGCCTCTCTCCAGTCCGATGGAACCTCCTTGACACTAACACACAATTCGCAAAGCTCTTTCATCCATTCAATCACACATTCTCCTCCCGCTTTCATCATCTCAGGTCTCACACCATCCACACTTGCAGCTTTCCCATTCTTTAATTCCTTTATGACCTTTCTTACTTCTTCTTTCGATATTTTCAAAACATTACCCTCATCATAATCTCCTTTCACAGTTAAATCACATTCTTCTTCACCAAAAACCTCATTAAAATATTCTTTCCATCTCTTTTTTACATCGTCTTTATTCCACAGAATGTCTCCGCTGACACTTTTGATTCCTGGAGTTGTGGACCTACAACTGTCGTTGTTTTGTCTCACCCAGCTCCAGAACATCTTTTTATTGTCAGAGAAGTCATTCTGTGCTCTTTCACTTAATTTTTCTTCCATTCTTCTCTTACTCATTTGAACTTCATTCTTCGCTAGCCATTTTTTCGCCTTGTATTCATTCTCTAACACTTTATTCTTTCTGTCATTAATCCATTTTAAATAGCTTTCTTTCTTCTCTTTCACTGCTTGTTTAACCTGATCATTCCACCATTCATTGCCTTTTTTATGCCCAATCGTAACTTCACCGCATACTTTCTTTGCGCTTTCAACCAAACATGTTTTAAATGTTTTCCACATTTTTTCTACACATGCATTCTTCACAAGTTCCTTACATTCATCCGATTTCAAAATCTGGCTTACTTCAGCTTCAAAATCATTCCTGACATTTTCATCATCTAATTTTTCCACTTTCACTCTTTTCATCTTAATCACTTTCGTTCTTTTCCTATCTTTTACTTCGCCTATCATTACTTTTGCACACAAGAGATGATGGTCTGAGCCCACGGATATACCTTGGTAGACTCTGACATCCCTTATGGCACCTCTCATACATTCTTCCATACATATGTAGTCAATGACTGTGCGAGTATTTGGCCCATACCACGTGTATGTGTGCACGTCTTTATGCTTATACCAAGTATTTGATACAAACATCCCATGCTCCACACACATGTCAACAAGCCGTCTCCCACTGCCATTGATGACACCCCTTCCGTTTGGTCCTATTACCCTTTCATACTCTTCCTTTCTTCTACCCACCCATCCGTTCATGTCACCAAGCAGAATCACCTTTTCTTCTTTGTCTTTCATTCTGATTTTATCGTCAAGCATATCCCAGAATTCATTTTTAATCTCCATACATTCTGAATCTACTGGCGCATAGCATGCTATCAGTAGAAAATTCGTTCTGTCGTACTTGATCCTTACTAGGAGAATCCTAGGGGAGATCCATTCATAATTCCTGATATAGCTCTTTACACATTCACTAACAATCACACCAACACCCTGTCTAGGACATCCATCTTTCACACCTGAGTAAATGAACAAATTTCCATTACTCAGAACTTTCTCTCCTTCACCTTTCATTTTAGTTTCGGTCACACATAAAATTTTAATTTTTCTCTCATTCATCTCTTTCAATAGTTCTTCTTCCTTATTTTTCATACCTCTTACATTCAAAGTAGCAATATTCCATTCATCTCCTTTCTTACGTCTGCTTTTACCAGGCCACTGTGGTTTCCCACTGTACCTGGTAAAGCTTTTGGCAACCCTGCAGGGGCCATCTGACACTCCTCCAACAGCATGGCGACTAGGATTGTCAGCCCTAGTGCGCCTTCGCATGACTATCTCATCGTTTGCCCACAGGAGCCCACATCACAGCACAGTGAACTAATGCCATACTGACACAAGTTTGCACACAACTAAAAATATCCTGGTTGTCAGCCAGGTGAAATAAAACACGTGGTCAAAAAAGTAAAAAAGGGCCACGAGACATGAAATCAACAATGAAGTTAAAAAGAGAACGAAGAAGAAATAAAATAATACTACTGAATTTAAATAAGCAGCAAAAATAAATGAAAATAAATGACGCACAATACTTAACGAATATTGAGGTTAGGTTACCACGTGGCTATTTCCAATGAAGAAAAAAGCCTAAAAAACAACAAAAAAACAATGAATTAATACAAATTCTCTTGTTATAAAGGTTAAAACTCAAACGCGGAACAAAATAGATATTAAAATTAACGTTAAACACGAGAGAAGCGAGATAAAAATAGAATTTACAAATTAGATAACCACGTGTTCACACCACGTGGTTATTTCTGAAGAAAAAAAAAAACGCGTAAATACAACAAAAACAATGAGTTAATTAAAATTCTCTTGTTTTATAACACGGACACTAAACACGCGGAACAAATTAAGGTACTTCAATCGCAAAGTAATGCCTTTAAGTAATTTAAATTAATAAAAAACACGGAGCAGCGTTGGACATGTCCGCACGCCACGGCAGCTGGATGAGAAGTGAGAGATCATAGACTAAAAAGTGAAAAAACATTTTTTTTATATAAAATTAAACATTAATTAATAACAACATAAATAAATATTAGCTGTCCTTATGAATAATCTTTCCAATACATTTTTTTCCAATGGTTGTAAAACTTCACACCTAACAAGCAAAAAGCCAGTCCATGTATATGAACTTTAAATATATGAGAAAGTATAAAATATTGTAAAAAACACTTTTTTATTTTCATAATTATTATTACTTTCGACTACCGTCATTATCAAGAGGACAGACACTGTGTCACAAAAACTGTATTTTTTTATACTTTCTCATAAAAAATAATTTTCACTGTGTAAATACACAAACTATTAATTTTTTTTTAATCTATGGACGAATACAAATGCTTAATTAGTTTGTTGGTGATAAATTTGAAACATTTTATAACTTCCAAATTTAAATCAAATGATTTTCTAATGGCCTTTATCACTATATCTATATTTTTAATATTTTTTCTCAGATCTGTACTATTTCATTTTAATTTTACTTATCAATTACACCGCAATTTCAGATTCAATTCAAATATTGATAAATTATAAGGAATTTCTTTAACATACTTTTGAATTTAATTATATGTAAAAGAGTGCTTATAAAACTAGCGTAGGTATACTGAAGCTTCTAACTTTTTTTGCAGTAATTCAATTTTCGAGCACACTTCTACCATGCCATATGCAGGATAGATTAAGAGTGCTTCTAAACATGACATGAATATTCCATCAAAGCTCAAGTTTCCTGCTTCCAAGAAGCCTCACATCTTTTATTCAGAGTCCTCGGTCTCTGGAGGTTGCCTCGGAAGATGCACCTTGCCAATATACACCACGTTATGGGCACAAGCGGTACAGGTTCATTTCGAACTTCATAAATTTCCCGCGGTGTGCTCTGAGAAGTTTGAGGACCACTAAGCTAACTTGGTAACCATGGCAACAATGTGCTTTACATAATTGCTGAGAAGCAGACTGGTGCAAGCGTCATATTTGATAGAACCTAGGTTTTTTAATAATATGCTATGCATCATGTTCACGGGAGATATGGTTTATTTTGTATGTACACATGCAGCATGTGTGAGCGTAAACTTAAATGTTCCTGCTTGTGGACATGCATCAAATATTAACCTTAAATGTCAATATATCTTTGCAGCTTAGATTACAGATGCTAGAATTGTGTGGAAAGAAAAGGTAGCCTTATTATAAAAAATATTATTTCGAAGGGAAAATGCAGAATCTCCGCTGAGTTACTACAACACCCGTATTCACATCCAGAATACGGGTGGTTCGATCTCCATCAAGGGTGTCAGAAATGATTGATCTAAAATGAACTTTGCACCTTTAAGAGGTCTTCCAGCTGGGCGTTGTTATCTCATTGGCTTCGATGTGTGCGAGTCTTTAATGACTCATTCTGGAAATCTGATATCTCCAAAATCACTTTCTGGATCTGCTTCATCGGCTTTACCTTTCAAGGGTATTATTTATAAGAAAATACATCTAGAGTCTATTACTCAAAGTCATATAATTTTTAAAACTTCAGATTTGACCACAAGCAGGCTACATACAAAATAAACCAATCCTCACATGAATTAATCGTTGCAACTCTTTCCGCCTTTCCCTGAACGAAGTGGCATTGGCAAAAGTGAACCAAATTTTGAGGGCAATGGGGTGAACAGCTTGGGGGGTCAGCCTCATACCAACCTATTAGTTAAGGTAGGTCATACGAAAAAAATCCTTGCGGGATTCGAACTCGATACCCACGTTACACAAGTCAGCAGCGACAGTATTACCCCACAGAGAACGGCAATTTCATTTGACACTAGTGATTTATTTAAAATTTGAAGTTCACGCACCCCTCGGGTCGGCCTTGGGAGTGAAAATGTTTGCAAATTTAGCACCGACAAGCGTTTTAGCGAATCGTTGCCTTTCCACACCACAATATGCGAATATCAAAAGCCGCATCTAAATTACATTCTGTGAACTCAACACGACCATATACGCAGCAAGCACGCAGCGGCAGTACTCGCATAATGCTCTACAAACAAACGCTCGACACTCGACAAACTTGCGTGTTTCCTTTATGAATAACATTGAAGAACAATTGTGTTGCGTGAAAGCATGAATGGCATGCGAAATCTTTACATCTCCGATCAAAATTCAATGACTTTCTCCCTTATTCAAAAAAAGTTTTATTTTTAATCCGTTTAAAGTCACTTTATCCATACAAGAAATAGGTTTAAACCGGATTTTGGTTAACGGATCTGATAAATAAGACCGTTTAAGTACTTGTCAGAGAGCCACTTATGTACGTCGATTCTAACATCAAAAAACTATTGAAAGTAATGCTGAATATTTTAAAGTTATTAACGCTTTTCTGCTTAGTTTTCTCTACATTCTATTATACCAGGCTCAAGACAAGTTTTTTATGACTGTGCTTTATGCATGTTCCCACCAACAGTGTAAGACCTTATTTTTTTTTTTTAAGAAATCCTGTGCGGGAGACTCCCTAGATTCTAAAGACTCTAGGGGTCTATTATTATTCGTTTCGGTGTTTCTTTCAATCTCAAAATTGTAGTACCGGCAAGGTGTACTCAAACTTTACAAAAAATGAGAACCCGCACCCTCGTGAGCAGGGAAACCTTGCTTCAATGGAAGTGGTTGGTGAAAGGCTGATTCTCAAACTTGTACTAGTAAAGTAAATCCTTTGAAAACCAATAGGTTTCACTCATTATACGTCCTTCGGGGAAATTGTATTGAATTGTATTGAAATTGAATATTGCGTTATACGCGCAGCTTATTTGCGATATTTTGAAACAAATGCCATAGCTAATTCATTGATCTCAAGGTAAGAGTGACTGGTGAAAATATTACGCGGGAAAAGTCATTTGGGCTGTGTTACCTCATTGGGCTTGCATTATACAAAAATGACACGCAGAAATGTTGTATGTTGAGCGATCTTCTGTAGGAGACATTATATCATGTTCACAAATCACAATGCCAGCTCTCTAGCACGTTATATATAAAAAGGTTTACTTATAAAAACCATTTAGCATTTAAAAGCAAAATGTGCGAGGCATATCCAGAAAGCATGAACACTATATTGTTTTAATTTAAATTTAATCATGAGTGGAGAATGACTGCAGCTTTTGCAGGGCTTGCAATTTTTCTTTGTGAGGAAAAAAATAAGAAACGGTTTTATGCCGAACGTTTTGTTCGCAAAGCTGAATTGTTTCCGATGCCAAGCTGAAGGGAAGTCTTAATAAAAATAAGTTTTGAGTGTTCTTACTTCAAGGAGATCAAAAGGATTGTCATTGATAGAGAGGATTAGAACTTCTCTATTAACTTGTAAATTTTATATGGCTGGTCACATATTGCACCCTCCGCGTTATTACTAATTAATAATTCTGTCATTATTCCCATTAGTTTATTTAGATCTTTTGTTTTCCATTATGTGGTCAAGGAAAAATAGTTAAGGTACACAGTTTTAATCGCGGAATCCATTAAGTTTCTGTTTTTCTTTCTTCAATAAAAAAACATTCGGATTGTTATCAACAAGCTCACCCCAAAGAACGTTGTTTTTGCAACAACTATACATGTTATTGTAGTGTAAAATAATACCTGCACTCAGTTTTACATATTAGGGAACTGAAAAGTTCATGAATTGAGAACATTTAATTCTCTTACTTTTTGGATGCACCTCGCACATTTTTCAATACAATTTTATAATAATGTTTCAATTTATTTGTAAAAGATAAAAAATAACAATGGGTTACAAATATGACTATAATCTTTATAAATATTATAAATTTTCTATTTAAACATAGCAAACACATATTATAGTATACATATAACTATGACATCTATAAATATTTTTATGGCATAGTTTTTTTTATCAAATCCTTGGGTTAGTTATACTATAGATACTAAATGCATAAATATTTTCTCAAAAAAATTTTTTTTTTTGCGTGCAAAATGTCTATTTAAATTTGAGTCAAAAACTATTGAATGCATGGATATGTTTAGCGTTTTTCTATTTCTGGTATGAGTAATAAATGTAAAAAATAACTTGAAAAATCATGATTAAACGATGCAGAAATTGTTTTCGTATTCTTGCATTACGAAAGCACAAGAAGTTTCAATTTAATATTTTTTATCCCATAAACAGTTGTATGAGAAGGTTTTAAATAATAAAAGCAACACAGAGTTTTTTAAGAGGAAAATGACGCAAGAAAGTCGAAAGTACTGAAGTGAAATAATGTGCTTAAAAAACAAAAACTATACCTTCTCATTAAAATGAATTTTCACTGTGTAAATACACAAACTCTTAAAAGTTTAACAAAGTACAGCTTTGAAAAAAACTATTTATAATCATAATGAAAGTAACCTTATCTTGGTTTTCTAGAAATTTCCCATTATTGATTATTATCCGGATCTAACTCAAAGCTTATGGTTTTAGTTGCCTTTGGTTTCGATTTTACCGAAAACCATTTGAATTGAATCATAATTAATGCTCTAAATAACCTATTATGAAGCTGTGCCAAATGTGATCAATTTTTGCTAAATTCACTCATATTTCTGAAAAAGCTGTGCAAATTTAATTTATTTCTGGTTGGTTTGTTATAAGGGCATTTGCAAAAAAACATTCGTAATATATAAACGTGAAGGTGTGTTTGTTAATATTACATGAAATAAAAGTATATGTATAAAATTGCTCTATATTTTGTACAACTCTGTGTAAATATTCTTTTCAGCAAAAAATAATCTTATTTTTTCTATGCACTAAAAAAGACACAGATTTTTCTACAAAATGATTTCTCAATCACTTGTTAAACACTCGTTTGTTTAATAACCCATGTAGAATTTAATTTATTTATCTGAAATATTAATAATATATTTGTATGGTTATTACACAAATAAGTATTTAATTTGTTTTGAAAAATTGTTTCTTATGCAACATTTTATAAATATTTCCTAAATAATGTTCACTTAACAATCGTAGAATTTATTAAAAATGTCATTTTTCAGTTTATCAACGTTAATTTTCGATAGCACTATACTTAATATAATAATGTGGTGTCTTCAATTTTTTTAACACGACGCATTTAAAATTTTCATTTAAAAAACTACTCTCATAATAAATATTAAATTCATTATTCAACTTTAATTTGATATAATTATTTAATTTATTTTTTATCGATTTATTTAACTAATCTCTTCCACTTAGTGGATACAATTTTTTTTTCTTTAAATTTAATTGTGTAAATTCTTTTGATATATATTTTTTTTAATTTCACGTGCAAAAAGCAGTTTTAGCAATTAGTTAATGTCCATAAATGTCTTTTTTTTTTATTCACGCCCTGTTCCGATAGGGACAGTGAAAATTCAACCACAAACACCGAAATTAAGCTCAACGAGGACTGGTTTATATTATTTTATTAAAGATTTCAATTTATCATAGTAGGAATATCATTTTATTTAATTTCATAATTTATAAAAATATTATCTTTTTACTAGATATATATATTATTATCGGTTTTTCATTTTTTTAAGTTTTATAAGTTATCGCGTTTGTGTTGTATGTGTTGAAGCGAAGGGAAGTATTTTGCATTGATTTTTTTTTAATTTTAGCTAAAATGAAGTGCATTTTAATTACATGATTTCATTTTGTAAATCTACCTACAAAATCTACCCACAAGAAACGAAATATTTTCAATTTCAATGGGTGATTGATTTATCTTTATTATTGATAAATTTTTGGTATCTATTTTTTTTATTTAATCCAACGATTGCAAAGGATTCAAACATCAAATTTAAATTAATGACATATTTTTTTCAATGTCCTTTTTTATTTTGAAATTCATGTAGGTAGATATTTTATTGTTATTTGAATTGAGACAAAATAATTTAACTTGGTTTTTAGCCCAATTAAGTAAAATAGCATTTTAAAAAAAATGCAGTTTACTTTTCGTTTTAATGGCGTTAGTATTTTGTTCTAATTGTGAATAATAAATCATTTTCTCGTGAAAAATCCATGGTGTATTGTTTCACCTGGTTGTAGGTAGATTTATCATTTGTATCGATATTTAAAAGCAAGCATTAAGAAGTCAAAAATGATTTTGATTGGAACGGTTGAAATCGCTGGCATATTATATAATGGACCCGAAACTAGCTTACGCCATTGATTCATAATATGGGGCACAGCTGTCAGTCAGACCTGTTAAACACAGACCTGCCAAATGCAACACATAATAACATGGGGCACAACTGTCAGTCAGACCTATTAAACACAGACCTGCCAAATGCAACACATAATAATATGGGGCACAACTGTCAGTCAGACCTGTTAAACACAGACCTGCCAAATGCAACATAAAGGCACGATTTCTTATAATAATGCCTTTTTTGTTCCAAAATTGGCAAATTTACCGACAAAAACAATTGAAATGCGTGCGCTTAACGTTGTGCAATGACATTTGATAATACCAACTTCGCAAAAAAATACAGCTTCTTTCACGCGTCTCTGTTTAGAAGACATTACACTGATAGCATATTTGCTCTCTTTCAAACCAGGTACGATTTGTATTGAAGTAGGTTGAAACGGATATAGCATCTAATTACGTAGAAATAATTTTGGGTCTATTATATTATACGTCAAATTTTTAAAAAAGCATTTAGCTTATGAGGGATTTATGAGACACAACCCGTTCTGCCCGGTTTGTCTATGGATTGCCGGACGAACCGTGTAAAAGTTTTCACATATCTAGAAAAAAGGTGACAGATAGAACGGCACAGTGACAAAACGACATGTGACAAAACGACACACGACAGTACATCACATGACAGAACATCGCTACGACAAAACATTACAATGACAAAACAAAACATACCTAAAATATGTTTTTTCATGTGCCGTTTCTGGTATGTTCTGTTTTAGGTATGTGATGTTTTGTCATTGTGATGTACTTTCCATGATGTTCTGTCATGTGTCGTTCTATCACCATGTTGTTCTACAACGGAACCAAAAAAAACATAGACAAACCGGGCCGAATGGTGTCTGAATGCTTCTAGTGCGTAATGGCTGTAACAGTATAAACTTTAGGGTATTGTTTTTTAATGAAGTGTGGATAAGCTAGACTGTGTTACGTGCAGGTAGTCAGGGTACCGCCGGTCAGCTGGGTGATGGATGGATGTCCTCAGAAGATGTGCTCGTGGCTGTTCCACGTCTAGTGGTGGTGGGGGGGCTCGGGTCAGAGGTCTGCTGAGGCGGACGCCGTCATCATCAGGTGCGTCTCCGCCGTGTCCTCGTGTCAGAGGGGACCTCCAGGAGTTGCCATACTGTCTACGCGGGTGCTGATGGACCCATCACTGAAACAACACCAAGAAAACACATATGAAAATCTAAAAAACAAAATTGGCAGTCTGTAGTCTAGTGGTAACGCATTGGACTCGTAAATAGAAGGTTGTGGGTTCGAATAATTTTTTTTTGTATTGGAAATTCACGTAAGGTGGCGGCTGAGCCATGGATTTGCTGTATGTAAAGAACACAGATAGAATCTTAGTTGGCATGAAATAAAATAAAAGTTAAAAGGCGTCACTCACTTTTATTGAGAGACGCTTATCTTAAAGCACGTTCACACGGGTGGATAATTATGCATGTACGTTCATGAACGTTCAGCGTTGACGCACCCGCACACGCAGCCTTATACTAAAGTCGCTTGTTCCGGATAATATGCTGAGCACGTCCCGAAGGGCGCCCTACATATTAGATCTGCATAAATCATTTACCCTGCGCGCCCCTGTCGTCAAACTCCATATTTAAAACTTCATCAAATTATCCCGGGACGGAGCGCTGCCCCATAATAAAGATGACTATCATATGAACCCTTATTTACAGAAGATCATATCAGAATGTTCATTTATCGTTCATTCACGAACGGATTTGGACAAAATAACTCTTTTTTACGGGATATTCTATTTTTGTTCATTCTGGAATTAAGTAAGTGAATAAAACATCTATGCCGGTTATTGTTCATTCCTTGAATTAAGTAAATAAGGCGCTTAGACCGGTTGATATCTCAGTTGGTAGAGTGCTTGCATTCCATGCCGAGAGTTCGGTTTCGAATCCCAACGAGGGTGGCATGATTTCCTGTTTCGGTGTTTATTTCAGATCCAAAATGAAATATACACAAAATTCACTCAGTCTTCATAAGAAATGAGTACCAGCCCCCTCGGGAGCTGGAAAACCTCCTTTTCAACTGAAGGGATTGGCGTGAGGCCGGTCCCTTTGCCTGTAAAAATGAATAGGTTCGCTCTCCACATGCGACCCCTTCGGGAAGAACACGGCAAACAGTTATACTATACGTGTAGCTTAGTTGAATTTTTGTGTTCATTCTGGATTTCAGTTAGTAAATAAAGCATCTATGTAAGTTATCGTTCATTAAGGCACTAAGATGAGGCTGACCACCCAAACTGTAAAAAAAGGTTCACTTTGCCAATGTCACTCCTGTGCCAGGAAAGGTCGGCAAAAGTTGTAGGACTTATGTTCATTTGAGGTTTGGATTTTAAGTACACATTCAGCATTTGTAAGCACGAACTACACGTGTTTGTTTGTGGGCATGCATTTGAAAGCCTTAAATGTTAATATATCTCTGCAACATAGATTATCGATTATTTATTTATTTATTTATTTTATTTCAGAAAACTACAGCTTTATGAATGTGAATACATAGTGTTCATTAAAATTAGTGTTAGCCAAAGTTGTTTTCTTCAAATTTAAATAGTTTAAAGGTATTCTTGTAGTGTAATCAGTATGTTGAGCAGGTATAAGGGTAACAAAGTTAAGAATAGCAGAAAAGAAAGAAACAAGGTATGAGAAAAGTTTTAACAATAAGTGAAACAATCGGGGGTATGTAAGTAAAGTAATTTTAAAGTAATAGATTATATAGGCACTTAGATGATAATGGTGTGTTCTCTTATCGTTTATTCATTGAGGCATCTTGACAATAGAACTGAATTTTTATGAAATAGTTACATTTATCGGTTTTGGAATTCAATTAATATGTGCATACATAGTTACAGGTGGTTTCACGTATTTTCTTATCGTTCATTCCTGTTATCTTGTAAATGAAGCCCTCCGAACCCTGATGACAGTTGTTATTCACTTATCGTTCATTTATGAATGGATTTCCCTGAAAGGATTAAATAGATAGTGGATGTTTACAGTTTTCATTCATTCCTCAAAAGACTTCAGTAAAGAAATACATATTACTTGCTGTATCTATACAGCAAGTAATATGTATTTCTTTACTTTTACCAATGGCGGAAATATTAAAAAATTAGTCATTTCCCATGCTTTATATAATTATTTTTCTTTTATGAACGAAAAAAAACCTAGATTGTCGCCTTTGATTGCATACGGTTCATTTTGTATTCACCACGTAAAAGATTAACATCATCGGCTACTAAAAATCTAAGTTAAATTTAGAACGTTCATTCATGAAGCTAAAAAATAATCTTCCCTGACATATTATTTAAGTTACATTTCTGACATGACTGAATTTTTGCGAACATAATAAAAGGCAGTATCTTTTCAGCACAACATTGTTCTTGCGTAAAACACTCACAGTGGGATTCACAAAACATTTAATCCACATATGATCCACGGATAATTGTATTTTTTTGTTTGAAAAATTCACTTTAAGCGACGGATAAAGCAAGTATGTTCTGTGTGTGAATAACACTTTTAGAATTTAAGGTCGAGTAGTGGTTTTGCGGATAAACCTTTTCTTCCGTATTCATAAAACAGATTTTAATTTTAACCCGGTTTAAAGTCAGGATTTCTATACAAAAGAACAGTTTTAAGACTGATTTTGGTTTTACTAATTTAATGAATAAGGCTTTTTTGCATGTGTGTGCTTCAAAGTAAAAAGGTACTATTACTCTACGAGGAGAACGCTTAATTTGCATTTTTCAAGCGAAACTCTTCGTTAGCGTTTTACGAAAAAAAATATAACGCTCACTAGAGGCGCTGTTTCAATTTTCAGGCATTTTTTGGTGAAACGCTTTGCTTGAGTTTGAACGTGAAGTTGTATACTTGTGGTACATGATAAAGGGAGGTTGAGTTTATGAAGTACAGCCACTAGCTGATGATGCCACTTTTTTCACATTAATTTTCAAGTATAATTTATGTGACAGATTAAAAATTATATCCACTTCATTTTAAAGTGAAATTGTAGAGATTACTAGAGCAATTCAGAGACCAGAGTCATTCGTAGACTTGAACGTGCTATGCAGAGTCCACAGTATAGTAAATGATCCTTTGGTCGATAGCTAAGCTGAGAAAATGCTTGCGTTTCAAACTAGAGAACTAGCGTTTGATCTGTCCTGTCAGAAATTGTAGATATTACTAGAATAATTCAGTGCACAAATTGTAGAGATAACTAGAGTAATTTCTACAATTTCTGACACTCGTGGTAAGGGATCAAACATCATAGTCCTACGACTATGTCTACACATAATAGTGTTATTCAGAGTGCATAGTAGACGATACTTTGTTCGATAGATCAGCTGAAAGAATCCTTGCATTGCAATCCCAGAGAGCTAGTGTTCGATTCTTCACCAAGGGTGTCAAACCAAAAATCAAAATACCGGCAAGGTTTACTCGGCTTACAAGAAATGAGAACCACACTCTCGTGAGCTGGAAAACTTCCACTTCAAAATGAAGTGTTTAGTGTAAAGCCGGCTCCCTTACCTTTAAAAATAAATAAGATCCACATGCCAGATGTGATACCTTTTGGGGACAACGCGGAAAAAAGTTAAATTATATGTGCAGCTCAATTGCCCCCCGGTAAGTTTAGATGTTATTACGAAATGTAAAAAGTACAAAGCTTTAATAGGAGCTCAGGGAAAAAGTTGCTTTATTTTTTAGACTTCCATTCAACCGAGCGAGCGCTTTGTGGAACAAAAAAACAGCGAAAAGTGTCAAGCTGCATTATTAAATGGCTCGCGTGGAAAGGACCCTTAATGTGCGCTGTGTGAGGGAGAGAGAAAATGCGAGAGTGAAAGAGAAAACTGTGGAATGCCACGGTGGTGTGTGGTTGGCAAAACTATCAAGCAGTGACGACGAAACGCGGACAAATATAAAAGGTTTTAAGGTTTGACCGGTCCGTAGTTTAGTGGTCAACACTTCTTAATCTTAAATCGAAGGTTGTGGGTTCGAAGCCCGGTGGAGCACAAAAAAATGCTATTTATATTTTCAAATACGCTCTTCGCTGGGTGAGAATTCATATTCCTTTACCAAAGACCGGTCACTAAAGGTCAATCCAGCCTTACAGCTACTGGGTCTTGCTTGAGTATTGGCGCTTTTGTAGCGACGACCAAGCTCCTAAACACCTCTGCGGCACTACAACAAGTGTCATACACCCCTAGAGTCTCTGAAATCTAGAGAGCCTCCCGCACAGGATTTATGAAAAAAAAGCGTTGTGCCATGAAACAAAATAGGTATGCAATTGAAAAAAGAGGTATAAGATAACAAGGATTTTGTTTGATAGTCTAAAGTTATAAACATAAAATAATAATAATTTATTCGGAAGGTATTTGCATTAATCATCACACCTACTTAGGTGCTTATTGAGCACTTACAAAATAAGAACCCAAATCTAAAATGAACATAAACTCTGTAAATTTCGCCAACCTTCTGTGAAACAAGGGTGTCATTGAAAAAAGTGAGCAGATTTTTAGTTTATGCTTGCCGGTTGGTCAGTCTCATATCAATCGTCGAGGAATGTTTTTTTTAACCCTAGAAAGTTCAACCATGAACTTGTACATTTTGAAAAAAGGTTTCAAGCAACTTTGAATGTCGTTTTTTCTATGTCGTAGTTTCATCTATTTCTCATTAACCTGAAGTGAGCTCTTTCAGGAGCAGCCAATTGCACGGAGAGCAGCAGCCAGCTGCCTTTCTGCTCTCGGGAGTCAAAGAGAACACACATTTTAGAAAATAAACCAACGAAAAAATAACAGATGGTTGTACTTTTTAAGCTTCTAGGGTTATCTTGAGTTTCAAAGTTGTATTCTATGTACTTCTAATTCCCTTTCTTTACAAAAGTAAATAATAATAAAAATATGATTTATTTGGTGATCAAGCTTAGCAGTTATCAAGCAAAACCCAGTTGCTATGAGACTGGATGGATCTATGGCGACCGTCCTTTTGTAAAGGTACATACCTACATTAAGTTTTCAATCCAGCGATCAGGATATAATGTATGAAAAATTAAATATTGTTTATACTCCGCTGGGATTCAAACCCACTACCTTCCAATCACGAGTCCGAATAGTTAACCATTAGACTACAGACGGGTCAAACTTGTGTTAAAATACAAAAAAATCTTGGCAAGCAAGCATCACAGGACTTCGCAATTAGGGTCCTCAGCATCTAATAACCATTTGTTTGGTTGCCTTTTCCCTAGCAACCCAACGGCGTGACGCTACATTTTTTTCTAAATGTTTTTAGTTGATTCACAATGTAGGGCGCTGTTTTTCTCACTAAAGTGTTATCCTATATACACTACAGTGCTAGTTATTTTACAGTGAAGGGACCCACACAGCTTTATCGGCTTTTCCCTGAGCTGAAACTTTTCGAGAGCCTTCATCCCATTGACTTGTGATATCTTTGGACGAGAAATTATTTTAACGAAAATGGACCTTAGTAAAGAAGAGAGCAAGCAACTTCACGTTGCATTTCCAAGTGCACAAAAAAACTCAGGCGAATACATTAACGTTTCTAGACAATTATTGGCAACATTGTGAATTAATGGCTGCCCGAACCACTCCGAACATAGCACGCCTGCGTTATAAATCTTATGATTGGTAAAATTGACGAATTTTAAAGGAAAAAGGCATTATTTTAAGACATTATGGCAAGTGTTATAATTGGATGTCGAAACACAAAATGAAGAAAGCAAGAAAACACAGGATTTGAAAAAAGGACTGGAGACAATTTTTTACACCCTCACAGCTATCGATGATGATTTCTTTAACTGCGCCGTTTCGTAACTTAATGTCACTCCAAATATCAACATGCTGGGAGGAACTCTATTGCTAGATTTTCAACCCTATCTAATCTATAAAATTCTTAGGAATGCTATAGTATGTATGAATGCAGTAAGTTAGTTTCTGCTCCTCTATGTTATTACTCAGTGCTTCCTCCCCTCTGCTGTAGGACTCCTCCGATAATCTGCCTCCATTCGCTGTGAAATTGGGCCTCACTTTTCGGTTCCGAATGTAATTACGGAATTTCAAAAGTTTGAATTTTTTTCTTCGACGTTTTGTTTTGCGGTCGTTTTCCTAATCAGTTATCAATGAGACGATTTGTCATTATTACATTTCGGATTTTTTTTTTTAACAAATTTGTTAAGAGGAATGCAAATCATCAACTTATTTTGTCCTCGCTTGAAATATATATCTACATTATCAAGTCATGAATCATACATTTTTCAATCTCTGAATCTTCGCAATGTATTTTTGTACTTACTATCGTTTATCATGCGTGGTATTGCATTTAATATTATATTTTTGCAACTTAGATTATGGATATAAAATATAAAGACATTTTAATAACTTATTTTGTTAACAAATTCGTTAAGAGGTTTGCCAATCACAAACTTATTTTGTCCTCACTTAAAATAGATATCTACATTATCTAGTCCAAAATGATATATTTTTCAATCTCAAATTAAAATAAAAAATTAAATTAGGCTGATTTATTTGGTGAGCGCTGTTTTTGTGTGTATCACACCTCAAGAGCCCTCTGCGAGCTTGGTCGTCGCTGTAGAAAGCGCCAATTCTCAAGCAAGACCCAGTTGTTGTAAGGCTGGATGGACCTTTTGATGACCGGTCTTTGGTAAAGGTTTATGAATTTTTCAACCCAGCGAAGAGCAAATTTAAAAATATAAAAGGTATATTTTTGTGCTCCACTGGGATTCGAACCCACGACCTTCTAGTTACGAGTCCGCAGTGTTACCACCTGGACTACGGACCGGTCATCTTCATATTATTATTTTATGTACTTACTACAGTTTCCGTGCGTGGTATTAATTGCCTTCTAAGGTTCCAAAATCCGTACAAAAAAATTCGGAACTAACGACCGTACTGCAGACTTGTTTGAAATTGAATATTTTGTTTAATTAGTGCTTCATTAATATCATCGATTCGAACCATTTTGATTTTGACGATCATAATAAAAATATTTCAACTGAATTACTCGAGGCACGTTTGTTTTCAATTATCTCAGAGAGCGGTAGAGAAGCAATTATAAGAAATACATTAGAGATGTTGTTTAACAGCATTAAGCGCAATATGGAAGACATCTAATATTGCGATCCGAGTATCAACTTTACCTTGACGCATTTTGCCGAAAATGGTTTTTAAACTAAGACAGCGCTTGCATTGAGTGTTTTATTTTCTTTATACTTTTGGTAGAAAGCTGTGACTGAGTTAAGACTTTATGTTTTGTACTGGGTGCCGGTGAGGATAATGAAAGTCTGCCATTTGCTAATTTTATTGTACTTCATCCCAAACTCTGGGCTTTTATGTAAATTTTTGCCGTAACTTTAATGTCTATCCTGTACAAAGAAAAGCTTATGATGTTGTCGAGCATACATACGTTTATCGGGGTACAAATTGCTTACAATGATAATTATCGTTAAATCAAAGTTATTCAATGATGTGAATAAGGTAGGAACATTTTTCAAATTGGAATTTTGCTGGAACGACTGCCGTCCTTGAAAACCAATAACAAAATATTTGTATGCCTTTCCCCTAGCAACAACATCGACGACATAGCATTGTCTATTCACGTGCGGATGGAGATCTCATTGTAAATGAGAAATGTTATCTAGTGTGATTCTAAAACACATTATTGTTAAAAAAAATCATGCATTTTTAAAACAATATAAATTAAATATAATTAAGTGTGTTCAGATCTACAAATGATTATCGTGTATGATCAAGTGAGGCTTTATTTGACACGATCTAATAAAATCATGCGGTTTGATACTTTTTATATATGATTTATTTTATGTTTTTTCAAAATGCATACAGTGGTCTTTACCGTGTCTCGAGAGATCGGTCTAAGATAACTCGTCTACAGATAGCTCATCCATGGACAAATCGATCACACGACAGTTCATCCAGATTACTTTTTGGTTAACGACATTTCGGTCACACACAGCATTACAGAAAACTTGCTCTTCCAAAAATATTTCTTATTAGGTACTATAGCTTAAAATGATTGTAGTTTTTTGTGATGAAGCTATGTGTGGACCTATATTGTATGTGACCGACATGTCGCACGCTTAATAATAAAGATAAATAACTCAAAAAATAAGAATGTTGGGAAATCACTTTTGAAGTTCAGACAACCAGTACAACTTGTATGGGATGAAAAAGGCGTCCGATGTTTTATCTCGGTCATATTCGTCCAAAGTGAACGGCTGTCGCATTCTACCTATTCTTCTCGCATTGTTCTTGCGTTTTATTACAAAATCTTGATTTTCCCAATTTTTGAGTTATTGCTCTTTATTATTAAACGTGCGATGTCATCAACCGCAAATCCCTGTGGATTAACTGTCGTGTGACCGATTTGTCCATGGACAAGCTGTCGGGGAACGAGTTAATTTTGACAAATTTGTCATGATACGATTAAAAAGATAGTGTTGGCTGCAGTAACTGGTCCATGTATTCAACTTTTATTTGCCGAGTATCAGAAGTTATGCACGTACAGCTGTTTTGAATGGCCGGATATTAATGCCGAGTGCAGATTCAGCTTTGCTCTATTTAATGGACGAAATTTCGTTGAATGCGCTCCATATCGGCCAGCTTAGTGTCAGCCACACTCATTGAGTTATAATATTGGTGGAGACGAAATAACTCGTAACTTACGGCATTGTAACACATGGTTTTATTTTCACCGCTATTTGATTTACATTGCCTTAGCGCTATTGGACTGAATCCGTCCATTTTCAATGGCTTTCTGAGGGAAACACAAAAAGATGAAAATTCGCCTTTGTTCACTGAATCAAAGTATGCGTTTCCTAAAAAGTATTTTTTTATATGAATCTAGCCATAAAATTAAATCTCACTCCGTAAACGTGCATATTTAAGGAAATTATTGTAACATACTATTTGGCTTTCCTGTCAACCGGACCTTCAAACACTATAGAATACCTAATAATCATGTGATCTTCTATATGTTCTTGCTTTCTCTATCTTTTTTTGGGACAACCAATAATTACACATATCCCATTGTGTTTTATATGGATATTTTTCTTTAAAAATCGAAAATTTGACCGAAAATAATGATTGCAACACGTGCGCACGTTTTCCACCCAAGAAATGCGTTAAAGGAATGCTGCCAACAATGCAGAAAAAACCTAACAACTGTACCTACCTTTTACCTGTTAACAGTGTGCTGACACTTGGAGTATCATTGTTCTCTTTCTAACTAACGAAGATTTGTCTGCTTGCGTCAGAATAGTTTCTACTCCGCTGCATTACATTTGAATGGGCTGGGCATGCAAATTTAAATGTTGGATCTCGTCGTGTGCAGCCAATGCGGATCCGATACAATGGGCAATTCAATAGAGAGGCATTCATTCGGGCTGTGTCGGGCCGCATGTTAAACGTCCCCGAAAACGTGGAAAAACTTATAAACGGTACGTACTACTACTTAAACTGTTTCCACTCGTCATTCCACTACGGTTGGCCGGTACGTCCACAGATGCGTCACAACTTTTTCTGTGCTTGCATATCTCTTTCATCTCATCAACATTCATCATTTTGAATAGGAGTTTTGTACTTACACGGCCGGGTGTTGCTTTTCGGGAGAAGTTGCCGTGGTCTGTGGGAGCAGGACTTCGGGACGTTTTGACCGTGTCCACGATGGGCTTCTTGAGCGTAAATATTATGTTGATGAAACTGTGATGTTACTGCTCCACCAACCCAACTCACATGTAAAGTGTCTTGTTTTTCACCCTTATATCCCGAGTGTACTCATACTTACATCACAGATCGCTCAACATCATTTTCATCACTTCACTTTCACACTGACGAAGCTAGACTAGACCTCTAGAGAAGTAGACATGGGCGAAATGTCATAGACCACGGCGACTCTAGAGACAGCTGGTTCCAGCGAGATTTAGCTAACTTATAAGAATGGTTGATTAAAAAAATAAGTTCCTTACAATTTACTAGTTGTCAAGCTGAGAAAAAAATTAATACTTATTAGGAATATTTATTAGATTTGTTCACGAAATTTAACAGTTTTACAGACTTTTTTGTGTAGCACGTACGACATCCTCATCTCTATACGTACTTTACAAATAGACTGCCGTTTACTGTGCATGGCAATTCGTGACTTTTTTTTAATTCCGAAATCCAACTCAAGGTGTTTAAATCGATTTTCAAAACGTAATAAAAAAATTAGGGACTCGGGGTCGTATGTAAGTTATTTTATTTGACAAATAAATAAAACCAAACTGCAGATTATGTTTAAAATTGAATACTTCAGTACTTAGTGCCTTGTTTAAATCATCCATTTCATCATACATAAAACATTGTCAAAATTAAATTCACTAAATTTTCATGTCTCACTAAAAATTAATTTCATTTGATTTTCATCTCTTTTTAACCCCTTTGCGATTTTTCCGAGAAAATCCCTGGGCGGAAAAAAAGCCATAACTAGGTCATTATACAACCTACCCCACAGTCTACACTGATTAACTGTTATTATAAAAATCTTTGACTCCATAGCCTTTACTCCGAGTAAAAAACTTTCACTTTAACAAAAATTAACGGAAAATTTAACGTTCATATGAGACACTGTTTCAATTTTGATACACTTTTGATAAACGCTACGGTCAAGTTTACACGTAAAGTTGTATACTTGGAGTACTGGCTACGGGGGCTGGAAGATAAAGTGTCTTAAAAATGCGCGGGAAAATAGAGATTACCCTTGCGTGGGAACCAGCCTGAAAATTGTATTAAGCCATCTTTTTTTTGTAATCTCCCTTAAAGAGTTTCAAAATAATTTTGTGATTATTTTTGTATTAAGTTTCAATGAAAATACGTAAGAGCCCTGCTTTTCCGAGCGTTGATACACCAACGATCGATTAACCGAATAGTAGATCTCCTGTTTAGGAACCTTGCTTCTGAGGCTGATCCCATCAGTTATTTATACTCTATATTCTAAGTTGCAAAGATATATTAATAATAATGATTCATATTAAATACATGTCTACAAACAGACACTTTTAAGTTCACGCTTATAAATGCTGCATGTATACTTACAAATTTAAATGCAAACCTCAAATGAACAACCACCCACCATACAACCTTTGCTGACCTTCCCTGAAACCAAGATGATATTGGCAAAGTGAACACTTTGTACAGTATGGGTAGTCAGCCTCAAACCAATTCAGTCAAAGAAAGTAAATATAATTGTAAATATTTCAAATGACCGTAACTCCGGCTTAACTCAATCAAGTATTTTTGTTAGTGCTTTATGTATATAACGCAGCAACAAAAAATATTGTTATGTAAATAGTAGATTAATATAGGTGTACATCGTAGGTAGTGATAGTTATTATAGTATTATGTCAAAAGTAGATTAATATAGGTGTACACCGTAGGTAGCAATAATTATAGGCTTAAGAAATCTAGTTATTAAATGATCCTTTTGTACTCTTGAAGTTGGTAGAATGTTCGCGAGCTTACTGGCAAAATTAGCTCCTAGAGACTTTAGACACTACAGTATATAAGGAGAAAAATTGAGTGCACTAAGTCAGTGAGATAGTTGCCTTTGATTGAAGAGTGTAAGCGGTGCTGAACTATGAAATAAATTAAGTGAAAATAAAGATCCTGAAAGAAGACCTGTATGTTTTAATTTAGAGACTTTCTGAACCCAAAAACATTACAATATTTAACGAAGAAAAGTAAGTTTTAGTAAAAATAAGTATTTAAAACAATTGTGTCCCAGCGTGCATATTTAAAAAGCTCTACGCTTTCATTTGTGTATGAGAGTTTTCACTGAAACAAAAATTAAGTCAGCATAATATGTAAGCAGTGCTGTGGTTTATACTCTAATTAATTGCTGAGATAACATTTATAATTCAATGATCATAAACATATCTCCAGAGTCTAAAACATCCACTAGATTTCTCTCTTCTTTTGTTTATTTATCGATTATCAGAGGAATTCCACCCTTGCAAGCAATCAAGTATTTTTGGCAAGTTTTTCCTACTCCAGATGTTTCAGTGAACCCCCTCCCTCCTTCTACAGTACCTACCCTTAGTGTACAACTGTAGCTCAGCCAACTACAGCTGTTTCTTACGACACCATTCTAGTTGTGAGCCGGGGCACCAGCTCTGATTCAAGGGAATAATGGTTCTTCGATGATCAAGGTTCGGTTGATACCGATTTATTGAAGAATTTTTTCCTCTTCTGATACAAAATTTGATTTTTGTACCGCACGTATTTCTTGTAAAAAAATGTTCACTTTGTCAATGTCACCACTGTTTCAGGGAAGGTCGTCAAAAGATACAGGGTGAATATTCATTTGAGGTTTTTATTTTTATTTGTAAGTACACATTTATAAGCGTAAACTTATACGTGACTGCATGTGGGCATTCATAATTCATAATTCATAAGGTCTTTATTGTTTTTTATCAATATGTACAAAGTATTACATTAAAAATAAATTTTAAAAATCTAATTACAATAAATACTCCCCAAAGTAAGCATAGCTTGTGTTTTTTTGTGTTTCATTTGATATAAAATTTTCTTTTCAACATAATTTAAAGATTATAGATTTTGGTTGCTAATTTGTACATGTATGTACAATGAACTTTCACTGTGTGAACCATGACACCCTAAGAAAGTGTTGAAATGTAATTTAGACTATAGCGTTTATGAAAACTGTAGGGAAATTAAAACAATGGAGCTGCTTTAGTTTCCACACATTTTCAGGGAAACTCTGCGTTTGAGTTTTCGTGTAAAGTTCTATACTGCACGCTGTTCCTCAGGAAGTCTGTGTGTGGCTTATCGCGTGGTATCTTGATGAAGGAAGCCAGTCGGCCAAGTTGGGGGGGGGAGGAAAACCACCAAGGGGGGGGGGGGGGGGGAGGGGGGGAGGATACGGAGAGCGGCTAGTTACCCGGCCTATCTGAAACCACGAATATCCTACAAGTAGGTGATGTGGAGAAGAAGGAACAAGGGTTAAAACAAAGTAAAGAATACCTATCGTTTAAATACACACACTTTTTTCTCTTCAGAAAAAAAATAGGAAGACCCCCATATTTGTGAAAGTTTAATTAAATTAAAATTCGGAATTTATGTAGCGTCTTTTCGATACTAGATCATTCCGAAGACGCTTGTTCGTACGAACGTGAGTTTAGGTAAGTCTTAAGTGCTCTCCTATACATATTTTCCAAATCCATCTCGCGCAGGTCATCTTGTAGGCCGTTCCATGCAGTTGGAGCAGCCACCTTGAATGTTCGCTCTCCAGAGACGGTCTTCTTTTCTCTTGTATGAAACTCCAGACGACTGCTGCACGATGCGGCTGACCGTATTTAGACCGTTGCCGTCCTATAGTTTGCAGCCGATGAAGCTATGAGATCCCTCAGATACTGCGGTGCGGTTCCGTGCAGGGTCTTGAAGACCAGCAAGCTGATCTTGTACCGGACTGTCTCAGATATCCTCAGTCAGTGAAGAGTCTGCAGGTGCGGTGTAATGTTTGGATGTTTATAAAACCTTGGAAGATGATTAGTTTTGTTTTACGCTGTGATTGAGGCACTGAAAAGAGTCTCTCATGATGCTGATTTTTGGCAAATCTGGATTGCATTGAAAAGACAACACATCGTCCCGTTAGTGCTTGTTTGTCTTGTCTCCAAAAGAGCTAATTTCACGTGAGCAATATTTGTATGTGTACTGGAGCAATGTGTCTGATTAATACTGGAAATTGATTTTGGCAATATTTACACATTATCGTGTTTTACGCCTTTTGCTTAGCTCAGATCATGTAGAATTTGATTCTCAAGACAATTTCATTGAAACGTCATTTTTTAATCAAATGGTAGATAAGTCAAACAAGCACTGGGAGTGAGACGTGAAAATGCCAAGCTTCAAGTTAACCAAGTTTTATTTATAAAAAGTCAACTACGATGCGTATACATTGCAACTTCTAGCCGCGTTGTCCTCAAAGGGTTGTATGTGGCATGTGGATCCTATTTGTTTTTACAAGTAAGGGAGCTGGGCCTACGCCAACTAATTCACTTGAAGGAAGGGATTCCAGCACCCGAGGGAGCTGTAACTCATTTCTTGTGAAGGTGAGTAAATGACAACAGATGAAAATAATACATGTAGATGATTTCAAAATGAATTTGTCTTGGTGAACCTAGTTTATTAGTAAAAGTTTAAAGGTTTCTGTCTTGACATTGTGAAGATTCATTTTAAATAATTAATATAAAAAAAAACATAAAAATTATACTTCGAGTTATTGCCTCATGTCATCAGCATGGGAGAGAGGTACATAAAATAGTTCAAGCTGTCTCTCCCGACCGAAGCCATTCGGCATATACAACTGAAAACTCTCCAACAGAGTGGGACTGTCAATGAGGACTTTTACAATTTTGTTACAGGAAGAAAACCTTTTGTGGCATTATAAGATGATAATTAAATCTGGACTCACATTATGATAATGAATGCAAATATACAATGGATATTTGCGAGGTGTTAAAAAATTAGCAAATTGTTTAATTAATGGTATTGTGCGGAATGAAGTTTGCAAGGAGGGATCCGAATAATCCCATCAGCTGGTCCGGGTGGGATCCGGCAATTAAATTTTTTGCGACTCTGCCGGCAAAAAAGTATGATGGAATGTTTTGTTCATTTCCAATTATGCGCAAAAGGCAAATGATTGATGTTTGTGTGCTGTGTTTTTTTAATTAGTGGCTTGTAATCTCTTTAAAAGTCAGCCATTGTTTTTTTCTTTCAAATCAAATCAATCATATTTTTACGCAAACAATTTTTAATGTTTTTCGTTTGAGATGTTAAAATTCTAGTTGGTTTTTGTCTTTGCATCAATTATGAAAGAGTCGTGACCTACTTTGTGAAACCAAAAAACTTTCATATTTCAAATTCACGTTTGTTAGCTTAAACTTTAGTATTAGGCTGACCATCAGGACTGAAAAACAATGGTTCACTTTGCCAACGTCACCCCTGTTCCAGGGAAAGGCTGTAGGAGTCGCAAGGCTTGTGTTCATTTGAGGTCTGTGTTTTCATTTTGTAAATTCGCATATCGTATGTGTAAGCCGTGTATGTTTGAAGGCACACATTATATAAATCTTAAATGCTTAAATACCTTTGCAACTTAGATTATAGATATGGGGACGAACAGATAAAGGTACTACATATATATAATCAATCGTTATATAGTCCCTCCTACACCATATCCTTGATTTGCACTACGTCATCAATATACGCGTACGTGAGGGTACTCTACACGACAAAGCTGTAATAGATCAAACCAATATTAATTATCTTCGTCTTCCGTCTACGGCTTCAATTTAATTACGTATACAAGTCGGATGCCATGATACCTCTCTAACTATACCCCCAATCTCCACAACCCATCCTACCCTCTAATTTACACAATTCATCCTACCACGCAATCTCCACAATCCATCCTACCCTCCAATCTACACAATCCATCCTACCATCAGATTTCCATAATCCATCTTACTACTCCATCTCCAAAACTCATCCTACCTTCCAATCTACACAATGTATCCTACTCTCCAATCTCCACAACCCATCCTACCCTCTAATTTACACAATTCATCCTACCACGCAATCTCCACAATCCATCATACTTTCTAATCTACGCAATCTTTCGTACCTTCCAAGCTACACAATCCATCCGATTTCCATAATTCATCCTATTACTCAATCTCCACAACTATTCTACCTTCCAATCTCCACAATCCATACTACCCTACAATCTACACAATCCATCCTACCACCCGATTTCTAGAATCCATCTTCTTCTTCTTCTTCCTTAGCCATCTCTCCACTGCTGGATATAGGCCTCTTCCATGTTTCTCCACTCCTTTCTATCCTGTGCCCTCTGAATCCATTTCCGCCCCGCGACTGGAACAATGTCATCTGACCATCTTTTTTGTGGTCTGCCGACGCTTCTTTTATCTTCCCATGGTCGCCACTTGAGGATTTTCGTTGCCCATCGGTTGTCATCTCGTCTTGCCATATGGCCTGCCCATTGCCATTTTAGTTTTGCAATACGATCCATGATGTCTGGGACTTTTGTTAGGTGTCTGATGTCTTCGTTTCTTTTTCTATCTTTAAGACTTATTCCCAACATCCGTCTTTCCATGGATCGTTGTGAGCACTTTAATTTATGGACGCTCACTGCGGTTAGCGAGATGGTTTCTAGGCCATATGTTGTCACAGGGAGGATGCAAGTCTCGTAGATCTTTCTCTTTAGGTTCATTGGGATGTCTTTATTTTCGAGTATGTGCTTTAATTTTCCAAAAGCTGCCCAGCCCAATCCTATTCGTCTGGGTATCTCTGCAGTTTGGTTTTCCTTTCCCATTTGATCTTGTGTCCAAGGTAGATATATTCGTTTACAGCCTCTATGTGTTTGTTGTTGATGTTTAGGCTTTCGTTTGTTGGGCTCATAATTTTTGTTTTACTGATGTTCATTTCAAGACCAGTTTTCAGAGAGGTTTCATGCAGTTCTTTGATCATACTCTTCAGCTCTTCGATGTCTTTGCTTATAAGCACTATGTCGTCGGCAAAACGGAGGTGGTTCAGGTAAACTCCATCAATTTTGATCCCTTTGTTGTCCCAATTCATCATTTTAAAAATATTCTCCAGGGCCAGCGTAAACAATTTAGGAGATATAGTGTCCCCTTGTCGAACTAGAATCCATACTATTACTCAATCTCCACAATCCATCCTACCCTGCAATCTAAACAATCCGTCCTACCATCCGATTTCTACAATTTATTCTATTACTCAATCTCCACAATCTATTCTAGCCTCCAATCTCCCCAATCTAGCCTACCCTCAAATCTCCACAATCCATCCTACCCTCCAATCTCCACAATCCATCTTACCCTCCAATCTCCACAATCCAACCTACCCTCCAATCTACATAATTCATACATCCTACCATCCGATTTCCACAATTAATTCCATCACCTAATCTCAACAATACATCCTATCACGTAATCTCCACAATACACGCTACCTCCCGACCCCCACAATAACCATAAAATAGAGTATTATCACTCCAAAATCACTTGAGATATTGCATAGAAATTTATTTTTTCTTTTTCAATTCAAAATCAACCTTCACAATGCCAATACACAAACTTTTATCTTTACTTCAGTTTCTTTCCCAGTGTTTGATGGCACAAGCGCTCTCTCTCTCTGTAAGTTGTAAGTTTTCCCTTGTACGAGTATACACACTTACTACTTGGCCACTAGTTATATACACTTATTACTTAGCAACCCGGCTATCTAGGTTTTTAATTGAATCGGCCGCAGAAGTCTCAGCACGGAGCCTGAAAGTTTTCCCGGAAAACTCTGTAATGAGAACCCTTTACGTGTTAGAGCGTGCACCGCTCAGCAAATAGAAAAACTGCCACACTTTTCATCTTGGAAATAATCTTTTTTTAGTTTCAGGCAGGGGCGTGCATTGTATGTGGGCAAATGCACTTAAAAGGTAGGCAACATGTCGTAAAAATATTTAAATTAACATCTAAATTCTTTTAAGTGGAGTAACAGTCTTTGAAATATTTACATGTTATGTATAATTTACTTTCAAGAAAGGTTAAAACTTTGGAATTTTAGACAAAAAGGGTGCCTCCTAAAGACGTTGGCTACGTTACCAACGAAACATCGAGAATAATGTAAGTTCTCCTATAACGGTGCTTCTAATGTAAAAGTGTACCTAATTAATAAACCCCGTCCCTTAAAATTTTCTCCTGAACGTCTATTGTAGTTTTTTTTAAATATTAAGTTTACCCTTTCCCTCGCCCCACCACAGCTCCGCCCCCTTAAACATTTTCTTGAATTCACTTTTGTAATTTTTAGATTTGTTAGTTTTTCTCCTGATAATGGTGTGATAACACGGTAAGCGCTCGAGAAAATAAACCAAGTTGTGAAGAAAAACTTTATTTTATTTTTACATAAGAAATCTTACAACTTTATTATATTATTTAAACATGTCCAACGCCCAGGTTAAGTTTTCCCTTAGTTAAAATCTTTCGATCTTTCATTCATAAAAAACTTCAATTTGAGCTCCCGAGGGGGCTGATTCTCATTTTGTTTGCAAAGGCTGAGTAACTTGAAACTAAAATTTTAAATTCATATCTTATTTCAAGGTAATGTTTCTTTGACGATAGTTTTTGCAATTTAGATTATAGCTAAGGTCTATATACTGATTACTAGTCACTGAGATGATGGAGGGATAAAGCGCTGGCACTCGAATTTGTGTTATTGACACTACCGCCGGTTCCAACCCCACTGCGCCGTGTCCTATCGACAATAACTTCGACTCTGATTCAACAGATGTCATTGGGTAATTACTGATTGAATATATTAAATAATGAATTATTAATTTATAATGTTAATACCTGCTTCTGGCCAGGCAAAAAAGGTTAGTGAATTGATTTTCTCTTCACAAGTCTATTGAAAAAAAAACTAATATATAATAATAAATCTATTGTTAGATTCGAAATAAATCTATTGAAAGTTTCGAAATATACCTATCTATAGTTATATTCGATATAATTGATGCGCTTCTTCAAGTTTATTTTTTATCGAATATCTCAATATTGACTCAGCAAATTCAATTTGCGTAAATTAATCATTTCAGCAGAAATATGCTTCCCGCAGCTGTTAAAAAAGAAAGAACAAAATACTGACTTGCAAAAAAATAATACACCTAATTCCGAGCTTGAGTTCGCAACTAATTTGAATGAAAATATATATTATGTCTAACATGACATGAAAGAAATATTCGCAGCTGAAGTCTACACATTAATTGACGTATACAAAGCTGTGACGCCACAGGGCCGGGCTGCCAGGGTGAAGGCTAAATAATATTTGATTTTTGGTTACTAGGGACTCACCTAGACCTGCGACGTTTGCAAAAATTCAAATTATCCCAAAGATTTCTGATAAATGTTTATATCGATACCTTAAAGGTACAACTGAATAAGTCACATATTAAATTAACATAGGTATCTCAGATAAATCTACCTTTTCTCCCATTTTCTACGAGAGAAAACACTACAGTTTGAAAATCGTGTAGCTTAGAAGTTTATCATACATAAGTATTTTCTTATAATGAGTTCACTAACCATGATAACTTACTCCCAATAAAATGTTTTATCCGCGATTTTTCAAATCGGTGAATCAGCATTTATTCAGTTTTACCTTCAAGGTGGCGATATGGTATTCTTCTTTTGAGTGGTTTCAAAGTTTATACCTCGCATTGCTGGAAAATCGGGAGCAGGGAACTGTTTTTGGCTCAATCGACTTCAAACTTCACAGAAACTATTTCAAGAAGATTTTACATGTTTCCTGAACATTTTACTAAAATCAGCCGCGCAGTTTAGTAGTCCACAGAGCATTTATGTACATACATTATTTTTGTTTATTTATATGAAAACAATAACAATATTTAGTATGCAAGTTGGCAGGGCTTGTGGATCAGTTCATTATGTTGGTTATTAATGATGAACCGACTTGTTTTTGGCGGCAAAATCAGCACACCAAGTACAAAACTCAATCATACAGTCAACAACAATGTATAGAAACTTAAACACTCGCTAGAAGCGCTGTTTGGGCGCCGTACATTTTTAGTTAAACAATGTTTAAAACTGTGTTTGAGTTAAACAGTAGTATTCATACTTGGGAATCTGATTGGCTTTCCAGAAGCATTTCTTGTAAAATTATTTTGCATTAACTTGCTAAAATAATGGAACTGATTTCCGCTCCGAGAAGTTTCACTTAATATGATAAACAAATAATTAGGAAGAAAAGAAGTTGGAGAGTTGTTATTTATTGAAGGAATTTTGAATGCTACCTATTTCGTTTCAGTTGCTACACGTATAGGTTGGTATGAGGCTGACCCTCCATGCAGTACAAACTTGGTTCACATTTGCCAATACCACCCCGTTTTCAGAAAAAAGTGGCACGAGTTGCAAGATTTATGTTCGTGTGAGGTTTGTTTTTTTTGTAAGTACACATGCAGCATGTTTAAACGTGAAATTACATGGGCCTGCTTGTAGGCCTGCATATTTTATATGAACCTTCAATCTCAATATATCTTTGCAATTCATAATGTAAAAATGAAACACCAAGCTTTTCTTTACGAGTTGATTTATTTTCTGAAGCGCTTCTGATGTTGTCGCATCATTATCCAGAGAACAACTCTTTTTTTGGAACTTAGATCTATAATCTAAAATCTAAGTTGCAAGGATATATTCATTTAAAGCTCTCAGATGTATGCCCACAAACCAACACGTGTAGTTCGCGCTTACAAATGCTAAATGTGTACTTACAAATAAAATCCAAACCTAAAACGAACATAAGCCCCACAACTTTTGCCGACCTTTCCTGATAAGTAAATACGAGTACAAAAAAAACTACAAATTGTGTGACGTCATAGGTGGATCTATAATCTAAGTTGCAAAGATAAATAAGATTGATGATTCATATTAAATGCATTCCCATAAACATACACGTATAAATCCACCCTAAAAAATATAATACACGTATAAGTTCGCATACGTGCAGCAAGTGGACTTAGGTACAGCATAAAAGAAAATCTTTTCTGAAACAGGGGGGACATTGGCAAAATGAACCATTTTTTACAATTCGGGTGGTCAGCCTCATACCAATCTATATCTTAAGGGATTAAGGGATAAGTAAAAATAAAACAGCTAATAAAAAAATGATGTTATAGGTGGATAATTAAAAGAATTAAGTAAATAAGGGGAAAATGTTTACTTAAATTTTAACACGTTTTTCTCAAATCTCGCGAGGGTTTTTTTCGGGAAATTCGTCAGCGTTTTCCGTTGTGTTCCTTCACGCATGGGCCGCTCTATTTTCGTGGGAGCCCCATAAACAAGTGTGCCAGAGTAAATCTCCTTTGATGACGTCACTAAGTCAAAGGGAAGACTCGGGGTGGACAGATGGGTGGGGGGAAAGGTGGCCAAGGCTCAGGAGGGGTGGACAGAAACATTACATTAGACCAGCTGCAGTGTCTATCAAACTTTTTTTTCCCAACTACTATTTTTATTATATTCTTCACGCTACCCTTTGTTCTAGCAACAATCCCACAAGGAGTGCCACCCGAGGTATGCTATTGGCTTCAGTAACATCAAACCACTTACTTTTAGAGTCATGGGCAGGCCTCTAACTTAGAGGTTCTTGTTTTGTTGTGCCATTGCTTTTGTTTCACGGGTAGGCCTTCCGCCACTTAAGAAAGTCCATGTGCGTGAGTCCTTCTGACACAAACATGCAGGACCGATATGAGGAGGGTTTGAGCATACATGCCTCAGATTCTTTAGTGCACAGTATTTTCGGGTCACTTGGTCTAATATGCATGTAACATAGGTTGATATGAAAAAGTGGTAAGAGATGCATTGTCTACGACGCGTAAATTTTCTTGTTCATTATTGACTCTACTTAATTATGGTCTGTTTTTATATGTTTAAGTGTATAAAATCTATCTACAACTAAATTTGCAAAGACAAATTAACATTTGATAAATGCATGTGCACGAGCAGACACGTGTAAATTTGCACTTACATATGCTACATATATACAAATCAACTAAATCAAACCTCACATGAACAAAAACCTATAAACTCGTACTGCCCCTGAAACAGATGTAACATTGGCTAGTTGGAGCAGTTTTTAAAGACGGGTCGTTTTTTTTACCTGGTCAACAGCAAAATTCAATTTTGCTAACGGTAATGCAAATAAATCACGGTATGCCCCTGCTTATGGCAAAAGCGGCAAGGGTTGCAAGGCTTATGTTCATTGGAGATTAGGGTTGTTCTTTAAGTATACTGGTAACTCGAACGCGAACTCACTTTATATTTATATGATTTTGTAACTAAGAGTTATATAAATGTTATAGTTTTGATCGATTGCTCAGTCGGTGGATCGCTTGTGTTAAAATCAGAGACATAGGGTTCCGTCCTCACCGAGTTCGTTAGGGAAGATTTTCCATTTCAGTGTTATTTTCCAAAACAAATTATAGTACCTTTCTAAAATCGATTACTTTTCTGACACAATCATTTTTTTTTCGAGACACAAAAATTTCCCGCGACACAAAGTTTGGCATCCACTGGCCAGTCTGGGACAGTTAAATTTACCGCCAACCTTTACCGTTATATATTCATAAAAATTACGGTAATTTGGAAATTTAATTCCGAGACCCTGTGTTTCAGGCCAACATGAAAATGTTCAGTCTTGTTTAATAGACGATGAAATGAATAATTTATACTGAAATGAAATTGTAACTGTAACGACTGCCTTTTGTATTATCATAATAATTGTAATTTTTACATTTCCTTATTACTCAGAACTGTCCGGTCGATAGCTCAGTTGGTAGAGTTCTTGCATTCCATGCTGAGATCTCGGATTCGAATTGCATCGAGGGTGACAGCAATAATTTCCCATTTTGATGTTTACTTTAAACCTAAAATAAAATACCGGCACCCTCGGGAGTTGGGAAACCCCCACTTCAAACTGAATTGGTTATTGTAAGGACGGCCACTTTATCTGTATAAATAAATAGTTTCCATTCCCCACATTCGACTCCTTCGGGGAGAACGCAGCAACAAGTTACACTTTATGGGTAGTTTAGTAGCGTAGCGTTAAGATATTGAAATAAATTATGGGAGCTTTTAATGTTTTAACATTTTTTTTTTATTATAGTCTTTATTTCTTCTTTATATTTCATATAAAATGCGAAGAATTTTTTCCCCGACCTATTATATAAAAGTAAGCCGCAATTATGTGCAAGCCAGAGAGTCGATTAAAACATTGAGCCGTGAAGTCGAAAGCAAAAGATATAAATCAGTACATTGTTGATTGTAAACTAATCCGTGTAAAATGAATTATGTTAAAATAAATAATTGCAGTTTAATTAAAAGAGAACTCCAACTAAAATCATAAAAATACGATTCCCATTTAGAATCATAGATTTCGAAATAGAGTTATAGGTTCCCATATGAAGTTATAGATATTAATGTGTGCACGTGAGTCTGGTTGTATTGACAGAAGCTCGTCTTTTATTGATACATGGCATGACAAGACCGCTCTAGTGTTTTATATCATCCAACTCGATTCTGCTACAGCCCCTTAATGTGATACTAACAAACCTTACTCTGAACTGACAGATTTAGCTCAGCACATAGTAAAAAAATAATCGCATAAAGTGTTATTAACCAAGCATTTATCACGGATCATTGTTGTTTTTTTTTTTGTAGAATGAATTCGCTATGGACGTGAGATGAGCCACGATTTTTCTGTGTGTGAATAACACCATTAAAATGTGGTTAAGAGATTTATTAGCCTGTGATGTCAAACAAATCAAGTTTGTATGGAATTAAAATAGGATTTTACTAATCGCGTTGTAGAGAAGAGTGGGTTTCTCAACGCTTCGTTAAAGCCGCATGAGAAATCATCAGGAGACGTGTTTCTTCTTCGACGATAAAGCACAAATTATCTAGGTATATAATCTAAAATATATTGACATTTAAGGCTCATATTATGTAATGCATGTTCACAAGCAGGCACTCAAGCCCTCCTCATACCTGTCCTGTATGTATGTGTCAGAAGGACCCACAGCAGATGAACGCTCATACAAAGCTATATATTTTATCAAGTGGCAAAAGGCTTTCCCGAGGAGTAAAAGCAACGGCACGACAAAACAAGAATCTTGAGGTCAGAGGTGTGCCAATGACTCTAAAAGTAAATGGTTCGATGTTACTGAAGCTATAATACATAGCATACCTCGATTGGCACTCCTGGTGGGATTGTTGCTAGATCACTAGGAGCGTGAAGAATGATATACATAATACACAATAGTAATAAAGGACAGGATTACTGTGAATCCGCTGCGGATGTAGCTTGGCAAAAGGAAGCGCGAAATCGCTCAAAGACGGAGAAATTTGATTTTGTAGCAACAAAGTCTGCATACAAAATGAACTAAACATCACATGAACATAAGCTTTGAAACTCCTGCCGCCTTTTCCTGAAACCGGGGTGGCATTGGTAAAATTAACCAAGATTTCACAACCTCACACCAACATGTTAATCATGGATGAACACAAATATCCACCTGGTTTCTCCACATTGTTACCATTTTATACATTTGTAATTAGCATCGTATTTTTTAACATGTTATATTTTACAGAACAAGTTAAGAATAAGATTTTCCACACACTCGTCAAGTCTCAAGTGTTGTGGGGCACGCAAGAAGCGGATTAAGGCATGCCCCCGAACAGAGGGAGGGAGACGATTCTTTGTTAGCTCTGACGCATGGCGCGCTCTCTTTCTTAATGATGACATTTCAATCACTCCAGCACCTGCCTGTTCCAGTGCTTAGCCTTCAGTGACACCTGGAATATCTTAATCTGGGAGATTCCTTTAAAATTGAACAAAAGCCGAAGGTTAAATTTAAATTGGATTACTGTTGCTCGTATTGACATAGGTACTGCTATTAACTTTCATAAAATTAAAAAACTACAGTTTCCGGATGTTAGGCTGCGTTGAGAATAATTTAAGTTCTCTCATGAACATTCGTCTTTTATCCGAAAAGAGTAAGTAATTTTTAAGGATAATCGTTAACGAAACTTTAAGCCCTTCACACAGCTATGGCGGTACCTATGTGTTTGTTTTAAGAACAGATGTTAAATGCAAACGCAACTAATCTGCACATACATTGCAACTTCTTACCGCGTTGTCTCCAAAGTATTTGCATGTGGCGTGCAGAACTTATTTATTTTCACCTAACGCGTACCACTTCACTTGAAATGAAGATTTCGCAACTCCCGAGGAGGGTTGTTCTCATTTCTTGTGAACGCACTGTAAGCCTTGCCGGCTATTTTTATTTTGGATTCGAAATAAAAGCGCTTATAAAAGTAAGATGCCGTAACGAAACGAGGATGAAACATTAAAATAACTTTTAGTTGGTATATTTCTGTATGATTTAGTATTTGGTTGGATTCATTAGTGTATACCTGTATCCTTTAGAAGTGGGTATCATGTTAAAAACTTATTAAAATCAAAATTAAAGAAAAAATATTTTTTTTTAAATAAAGAAAACTAAGGAATAAAGAAAAATTAAAGAATAAAGAAAATTGAACAATAAAGATAATTAAAGAATAAAGAAAATTAAAGCATAAAGAAAAGCTGTCAATCAAGAGTTTCGATAAAAACTGTTGAACATTTAATAAAATAACGGAGATCCATTATAACTAGGGACTGGAAAATTTCGCGATCGCGATAAAACGAATTTATTCGCGAATTTTGATGTTTTTACGCGAATAACGCGAAATTTGAGGTTTTATGCAAATATCGCGAATTTTCGTACTTTTGGTAGAAATTGTGCGAAAAAGTTGTTATGTGTCGCTTCTGCAACGCAACTATTTTGTGGGAAAGAAAAGATTCCTGTGAAAACCCTTTGCAAGGTGCAAAGTACAGAAAAAATGATCGGTGTTATAGCCGAGGGGGCCAAGTGGGCTGATCTTTCAACGTAGAAACACGCTAGAACGTTGGTTCAACAAATGTAATTGGGTAATTATAAATGAATAATTAATTAAAATGAACAATACTCGTAATGATTTTTTCATTAATGATATTAATACCTGTTTCTGGCCAGGCAGAGTAGGTTGGTGAATTGCATTCCTATTCACAAATCTATTTTATTAAAAAAATAAATGATAAGCAGAACTGTCCTGGACATCCAAACAGACTTGAATCGTGACATCAATGAAATAGGAAATACATCAAGGAGTGAAGCTGCTGCTGGATTAGCCAAGAGCACAACTTGAAGCTTTCATAAAAGCCAACATCCCTCGAAAAAATTAGATAACCCTCATCTAGAGAGACTTAATTTAATATTTTAAAAGGATATTGCAGGGTATTCGGAGTGTCATTAAAATATTAATACTTTTTTCAATCAATGGTTTTTTGTAAGTTGTATTGATTCAGATGTTGTTTATTCATTGTTTTTTAAGGTACATATTGTTGTTTATATAATAAATTGTAAATATTAGTAAAATCTAGAGTTTTGCAATTACATAAACCTTTATTTCGATCAAATCAACCCTAAAAATTACACCGAATCTCCCCGTTTATCATAAAAAATAACGCGAATTTACTTTTTTTTAATCAAAAATAACGCGAATTTCCCAAAAAAATAACGCGAATTTCGCAAAAAATAACACCACTTTTTTCCAGTCCCTAATTATAACACATCATATTGAATCAAAATCAATTTAAGGCGAGTCCATTAATCAATGGAATAATAAGTTTTTCCCCACAAAGGAGCCATTAGCTCGGTAGCGTAATTAATAACGGTCATCGGCTGCTTAAAATAAAGTTTTTGTGGATTTTTCGGGCGGGCGGGCTCAGTCACAAAGGCTTTTCAGCCACTGAATGGAAGGGCGCGGTAGAGAGAGGGAGAGCGGAAATAGACTGTAATATTATATGAAGTTATTTTACTCAGAGAAATTTTTGGAGTATGAACGCTAAGGTGTACGAACGCTTTGGTGTGTGAGCGCTTTGGTGTACGAACTATATGGTGTACGAACGCTTTGGTGTACGAGCGCTTTGATGTACGAATGCTTTGGTGTACGAGCGCTTTGATGTGTGGACGCTTTGGTGTGCGAACGCTTTGTTGTACGAGAAGCTTAAATCTACGTATGCAAATAGAAGGGAATGTATGAAATGATGGATATGAATGAGTTGAAAGAAGTATGCAAGGATAAGAAAAAATGGTAGTAAGTCTGCAGAAGCTATGGCCAGCTTAGCAGAATAGCAACATAGTTACAGATGCAGTTACCGTTTAAGCCGTCATAGAACTTCAAAGTTTTAAGTGCTTCACTTGAGCTAGCGGTGACGGACTCTCTCGATTATATCCGAGTTTACGCCACGTTCCGTAAATGAGATCTTGTATTGCGGTTATAATGAAATAATAAGCGTAGAGCTTTTGAATTCTACAGGCTACGCTTGAACTGACGGTGACAGACTCTCTCGATTATTACGAATCTAAGCCACGCTCAGTAAATGGGGTCGTATATTGAGCTTATATGAAATAATAAGCGTAGAGCTTTTGGGTTTTACGGGCTACGTTGGGACTTGTGATGACGGACTCTCTCGATTATGTCCGATTCTACACCACGCTCTGTAAATAAGGTCGTGTATTGAGGTTGTAATGAAATAATAAGCGTAGAGCTTTTGGGCTCTGCGGGCTACGCTTGGACTGGTGGT
Source organism: Agapetus fuscipes (assembly GCA_951799405.1). NCBI lineage: Eukaryota > Metazoa > Arthropoda > Insecta > Trichoptera > Glossosomatidae > Agapetus > Agapetus fuscipes. The sequence continues at coordinate 11,130,152 of OX637336.1, forward strand.
GACGGACTCTCTCGATCATTCCACCGTCTACGACGCGCCTGGCAAATGAGATCGTAGCACCTTAAGCACCGCGGCTGATTAAAATGTCAACTCGAATTTGCTACGCCCGCCATCTGGCAGACTGAAAACTGTAGCTTGTATTAAAGTAACAGGACTATTCTTTTATCATTATTTCATTAAAATAAGAAAACATTTTTTTCTACCGACTTCTATCTGTAGAGTATTTTTTTTTCTGCGTGAGAATATTTCAGTAGTATGCGTTCAATGTAGGTGAAACAACAAAGATTAAACCTGTTCCTACATATGCCTCCAAGACCTAGACACTGAACAAGCATGACCAAAGCTCTCTCAACATTTTAGAAAGAAAAATTCTCCGCCGTGTTTATGGATCAAGAAAGGACGGGAACATGGCGAAGAAGATATAAATCTTAATTATACAAAGAAGTTTATGGGATCAGGGGTAAAAGTCTCAATGGGCATCGATAGACCTTACCGTATCTATTTGAGGATAGGACGGGATAAGACATGGCGGCGCGTACACAGCTGATACACTCTGTATGAAACCGCGTTCAGCTGTTCATGCACCGCCATTTGTTATTCCATCTTGTTTTGAAATATATACGGTAAGATCTACGAACGGTTGTCGGGAGGCCAATAAAAGTCAACAGACGGCATTAGCTGGGTAATATCCGTAAAAGGGGTTGAACAGAGAGCGGTGGCTGCAGTTAATCAAAGAGGCCACAAACAGCCTCGGATTTTCGTGCCATTGATGATGATGATATTTAAAACTACAAGCCCTGGAAAAACGATACTTAAATAAGTTATCCAACTGCGTTAGTCGACAGTAGTTAAAAGTAGAGAATTAGTTGTGCCTCTGGATTAACTGTCTCTCCTCACGCAGCCCCCCCTCCCCCCTCTACCTCGCCATCTACGACAGATCGATTACTTTAATCGCCTTTCCTTGGTGAGAATTAGACAAATCGTTCAAGGGGCGGACCGAGTCGCCCGGAGCGGCACTCTTAGCTACGATAATGTAGCGACTAGCGCCTCCCAGAGCGTTACAAAGGAATCAAAAATCGATAATATGACTGTGATTTCAGTGGGAAAGGTTAGTGGGTGCCCTTTTTTATTGGCACAGATTAGTGGGTGAGCTTTAGAGGCAGGGTAGACAACAAAGGATTTAAATTGCATTTTACTTTAGTCTCAAATTATTTTTCAATCTGGCAGAGGAAATGTCAGAGGAAAGCATGGAAAGGAAGAAAGACCGAGGAAAGATTGGATAGACCAAATAGGTGAGATTGTGAAAAACTGGAACCTGCAGAGTAGGAATAAGAGTATGTATGAAGAAAGTGTTGAATGTTGGAGAGAAATAAGAGATAAGGACAGAAAAAAGTGGAGACGCATCTTAGAAGGTACCGGCCACCCCTAGTGGAATGGCGGCAGGATAAAGTAACAGTAACTTATTATTAAACATTTTTTAATGTTGGAAAAAATATTTATTCTTACATGCATGCATTAACCACGATACTATGAACCAGTGTTTGACTCTATATAATGCTTACAACTGCTAACTTTTATACTTGCAGTTTCATTTATTCTATGGTTTGAATCAAGGATGTAACTGTAACTCTAGTTACCTTTGCGCTAGGGGTGGCCAGAGCCTCTGCAGATTCACCTCCATTTTTTACTTTCCTTGCACCCTCTTTAAATCATTCATATCCATCACCTTTTTCATACATTTCCTTCCTGAAAATCACCAAAAATAATTTCACATCACACAGTTGATAATTAAATTCACTAATAGTTATAATTAAAGCTGTTGCGAGTTTTGATTTTGACCGCACCTTCCATTAGCTTATTAATAAACATGGAAATGAGCTCACGGCGTGTGGGAGACCGTCACCGTACATTAATGAAACCATTATGCAACGCGCTCTGCAGCTGAAATTAACTTGGCGACAATATTTGGCGAGATTCAGAAACTTTAAATAATACATACTAACGGTGTTATTCACACACAGCAAATCCATGGCTCAACCTCCACCGAACGAGAAAAAAAACGATGATCCATGGATCAGCTATGGATCAAATATGTTGTGAATAGTCGTGTAAATCTATAATCTTTGGTGCAAAGATAAAATGCATGCCCACAAGCAGGCACATGTATTATGGCCGTCAGTGTTATGGCCGAGGAGTAGAGGTGCGGTATTTGGGACCGGGTAACGTTGGTTTGAATCTTGCGTCTAGCCCACTTGACCATAACTTCGACCCTGGTTCAACAGATGCCGGTTGCATGCACACAAGCTTCTGCTTTCGCATGAAGACAACTGGCCAGGCAAAATAGGTTGGTGGATTGCATTCCTTTCCACAAATCTATTTTTTAAAAAGTAAGTTGACGCTAACACATGCTGCATGTGTAAATACAAAAATAAACCAAATCTCACGTGAACAGAAACTTTGCAGCTCCTGAAGCCTTTCCCTGAAACCGGGGTGCAAAAAAGTTTACCAAATTTGTACTGCGTGCCGGGGGGTCAGCCTCATGGCAACCTATTAGTCAAGGAACTGTTATGGTTATTAGTTAATAAGTAGAAATAATACGTGTTACAATGATTAATTAGATTAAGTAGATAAAAACGTAAATAAAGTAGAGGCAAAACAACTGGTGACCGGTCTTTGATAAGACATTTGAATTTTTTGACCCAGCAACAAGCATATTGCGAAAATTAAATGATTTTTTTTAATGCTTCACCGGGAATGGAACGCTCGATCTTCTGATTGCGAGTCCGAAGCGCAATATTATGTGCTGAGGCTTTGGCCACCCCTAGTGCATCAGCGCCAGAGTTATGCAGTTATAGTGGCTGTATAATATGTATAGGATTAGGAGTGCATGCTTAGATGCAGTCTGCTGGAGCTCCTGATTGGATTTTAGTCCCAAGACGACTTGTGAAACATGGAATCCAGCGCGGCAGAGACAGGGGGAGGTTTGGAACAGAGTAAAAGACACTCCTAAGACTGAAAAGTGAATTTTAGTTTAAAGAAGATTCAAGAGAAAACAACGAATTCAAGAAAAAATATTATTTTCAGAATCTATTCAAAAACGGAGGATCTGTTAAACTTATTTTCTTGTGAAATCCATAATCTAAATTGCAAAGATATATTTTACGTTAAGGCTCATATTTATTGCATGCCCTCCTCACGCCCATCTAAACAGGCATAATCATTTCAGTCAGATAAGGATAAGATAAGTCAGATTTAGACGGCTCTTGAGGTGTGATTCACACAAAAACAGCGCTCACCAAATAAACCATCCTAATATTATTATTATAAGTTGAAGTTTTTTTTATACTTAAATGTTATTTATTGCTCGTATTCCTTGACTTATAGGTTGGTATGAGGCTGACCACCCATACTGTAAAAAATGGTTCACTTTGCCAATGTCAACCCTGTTTCAGGGAATGTCGGCAAGAGTTGCAGGGCTTTTGTTCATTTGAGGTTTGGATTTTATTTGTAAGTACACAATCAGCATTTGTAAGCGCGAACTACACGTGTTTGTTTGTGGGCATACATCTGAGAGCTTTGAATGAATATATCCTTGCAACTTAGATTATAGATTATAGAAGTCAAGCTATTGATGGCTTTGTATACATCAGACAAACAAGGAAGACTACCATGTCCAAGAAGCGAAGCTAATACAGTTTTAACAACGGAGTGATGTGAATGAATTTGGACATCCCGAATATGAGCCTTGCTGCCGAATTAAACACAGATTGAAAGCGGTTGAATTGCTTCTTCGGCTGTAAAGCGTTGATGATTTGGCTTTTTTAACAACCATCTCTCTTTAATCCTCTTCTGTCTTGTCTTGCAAGCAACTTTGAAGTGACTGCTTCCAAAATATAAATTAGTATTGCTTGATTTTATGTTTCCGGGCTTTGACCGTGGTCCATTGTTTTTGCTTCTTTTCTTTTTCTTTCAGCTAAAGTCTTCAAGAAGTATCAAGAAAAAAAAAAAAAAACTATGGACCAGGGTCAAAGCCCGGAAACACAAAATCAAGCATCTGAGTCCGGCCGTGAAAGCCTAAAAACATTTAAATTTGTATTACTATTAAGAATAAATTTCAGGTCAGACCCCATTCTTTCATACTGTGCCTCAAGTAGAAACATTTACGCTTTACCAAATTTGTATGGATACTAGAACGCTCACTCGGTGCGGTGTTTCAGTGCGAATATATTATTTTAAACGCGATATTTGAGTTTGAAGTTTAAACGTACAGTTGTATACTTGGCTTACTTATGTAACTTAACAGCAAACACTCGATATCCCCCGAGGGAATCGCGATGTCGCAAACTTGCTGCAATTGTCAAAGGAAATTCCAAATAAAATTTATATGAACGTCCATGCTTCCTGACACAGTTATCTATTTTACAAGTTCTGGATGACTGCAACTTTAGATTATTAGATTCACACAGTGACATTCTGAGACATTTAATTCAAAGACGATCCACCGACTAAGAGAATCGCAGAATTCAGTAAGGTTTATACTTTTGCCAGTGTCGTCCTTGTTTCAGGGAAAGTTAGTAAGAGTTTCAGGGCTTATATTGATTTGAGATTTGTAAAATAAGTACACATGTGGCTTGTGTAAGCGCGAACTCACACGTGACTGCTTGTAGGCATACATTTAAAATGATAATTAAATATCAAAAAACCTATGCATTTTAGATTACAGTTCATTGATTAAAAATACATTGAATATCATATTTTTTATTCCTAAATTGATTTTAGTCGCCCAATACATATGGATTTTAATTTTCCGAGGTCATCCCGGTTTCAGGGAAAGTCGGCAAGAGTTGCAGGTTTTATCTTCATTTGAGATTTGTGTCTTAGTATTGTAACAAAAGGATTTAATAGGTATGTAAGGAAAATAGAGAACATAGGGAAACTTTGTATATGAAATAGAAAAAACAAAAGATGATCGACAAGGAGAAAACAAGGAATTTCAATATATCTTTGCACCCCAGATTACAGATTGAAGATACGTCTCTGAATTGCGCTATGTAGGTTTCTTGAGTACTTGGTCCGCACCCAGATCTGGAGGGTTCGCGGTTCATCTTGCAATTTGTATTAGCGCGAAGTTCCCCGACTAACAACTGGCAAAGCAATTTGTCTGGCCGCTTGCTGACGTCGGGCTTTCAATCACTTGAACGTGGACTAGTGGAACAAGAAGATGGTACAAGACGCCAGTGCTGTGGAGCCTGGAGGAGAGTCCAATGCGATAGTTTAAGAAAGTATCAAGTAGTGTAAAGAGAGTTCAGTACGATAGCTTAAGAGAATATTAAAATGTATAGTACTGAAAGCGAGTGCAAGACGCTTGTTAAAAGATAGAGTACCTACTGTGAGACAGTAAAACACGAGTAATATAATCATTTGTTAATTTCTTTAACAAAATCTCAAAGATTTAAACTTGTAATCTAAGTTGCAATGATACATTAAAATTAAAAAAATCATATTCAATGCATGACTTTTGAATGTAAGTTCGCGTTTACAAATGCATGTGTACTTACAAATAACAATTCAAATGTCAAATGAGCATAGCCCCTTAAAGGATTTTGCCGACCTTCTCTGGGTGACGTTGGCAAAGTGAACCATTTTTACTGCATGGGTTGTCAGCCTCATACTAACGATATGAGTAATTGAGGATGATAGTACAAGAAGAGGTTTAAGACGATATTCCGAAGGTCATGCTTAATTTTCAAAGATGCTTTTGGCTGGGTTGGTATTTTTTTATGTCAGCAATTGGGTCTGGCTTGAAAATTCGCGCTTTTTATTAGCGAAGAGCAAGCTTGCAGACGGCTCTTTGTCTTCAGCTGGTGGCTAAATGTAGCCACCCGAAGATGCAAATGGAATGTTTACGAAAGCGGTCGTGGAATAATAATATACTCGCCGTGATCGAAAACAAAACTTATTTTTATTTTTATCCTTTCAGATGAACGATAACAAAGTGAATGCCTCTACAATCAATACAGTCCAAACTTAAGCTTTGTAGACATTTTTTTGCTTTTCTTGACTGAAACAACTTGTGAAACAATAAACTGATTTTTGTGAATGGATGGTCAGCCTCATACCAGGCTATAAAACAACACCGGGACTACAATTTTAAAGCGTTTTAGCTCAAATTGAATACGATTGTAAATTCCACACGATATCAGCCTGCGCTACCAGCGAACATGACTGCGAGTTGACAAATGTGAACATTCAATGCATCCGCTGGCTGCAGCGGTGCCACTTGGCGTAGTGCCAGTACTGCCTCAGGCAGAGTTGCATACTGGTACATCATATCGTCCCTTAGTGCTTGTGTGTCTTATGTCCATCAGAGGTAATTTCGCATGAGCAATGTTTGTATGTGCACTAGACCAATGTATCTTATGAAATCTGCAAATTGAGTTAAAAAATATTTAATACATCTCTCACATTGGACCGGTCCGTAGTGGCAACACTTCGGACTCGTAAATGGAAGGTTGTGGATTCGGATCCCGGTGGAGCACAAAAATATACCATTTATATTTCGAATGTGCTCTTCGCTAGGTTGAAAAATTCATAAACCTTTACCAATGACCGGTCACCAAAGGTCCATCCAGCCTTACAGCAACTGGGTCTTGCTTGAGTATTGGCGCTTTGTATCGACGACCAAGCTCGTACACCTCTGCGGCACTACAACAAGTGTCATAGACCCCTAGAGTTTTTAGAATCTAGGGAGTCTCCCGCACAGGATTTCTTAAAAAAAAAAAAAAAATACATCTCTCACATTATCGTGTTTTACGTTTTTATCTTAGCTCATATTGTTTAGCATGTGATTCTACAAACAATTTCATTGACCGATCTTGTTTGAATCCAATTGAAGATAAGCAAAACAAGCGCTAGGGGGACGATATTGTAAAAAAAACTTCATGTCTTAACTCCACCACAGGGTTTAGTAAACAAAATATTAAAGAATCTTCTTTTGGTGTCTCGTTAGTTCCCACTAAGAAAATCGCAAACTAAGATACATATATAGTGTAACTCGATTACGGCGAGTATACTAAAATTCCACAACCAGTTTTACAAACAATCTGTTTGCATCTTTAGGTGGCTAAATAAATACATCCCCGTAATCAACAAAATTGTTTATATTTGTATCTTTTAAGATGAGCGATTACAAAGTGAATGCCCACTATCAAAAGCTTAACATTTTTATGGTAAATTGCCATGGTTGCGTTTTGTACGAGATTTTTTTATACTTGGGATACCGTATGGGTGGCCAAAGCCCATAAGGTGTTTTATTTGATAGCGGTGCCGTGTATGTGATTGCGAGGAACTGGAAAAAGACAGCATGGCGTGTCTCGTGCTCCTCAAAGGTAAACGGGGGATTGAAAATTGCATGAATGTATTGAAAATGTTTAGAGTTTTCTTTGTAGAAATGAAAGTTGAAATAAAGGAAGGAATTTTCCGAATGATTGTTGGTTGGTATGACGTTGACCACCCATACTGTAAACAAATGGTTCACTTTCCACAGTTTCAAGGAAGGTAGTCAAGAGTTGCAGGGCTTATGTTAATTTGAGATTGGGTTTTCATGTTGTAAGTCCACATGCGGCATGTGTAATCGCGAAGTTATACATCTCTGCTTATGGAAATTCATTTAATGTGAATCCTAACTGTAATATACCTTTTTAACTAACATTATAGATTGGTTTGATAACACCTTCATATTGTTTAACACTATATCATGGATAAATAGACTAATGTGAAAATTGTCAAACTTCATAAGTATTCATATTTTTTCCATGTAATGTCCGGTCGATAGCTCAGTTGGTAGAGTGCTTGCATTCAATGCCGAGGGCCCGGGTTCGAGAATCCCACCGAGGGTGTCTTATTGTTTCCCGTTTCGGTGTTTATTTCAAACCCAAAATAAAATACCAGCAAGGTTTACTTAGCGTTCACAAGAAATAAGTGCCAGCCCCTTCGGGAGCTGGGATGCCCCCCCTTTAACTGAAGCAGTAGGAGTACGGCCGGCGCCCTTTCGAAAACTCGGCAAGAAATTACACTATATTAGTTAGATTAGTCGCATTAGCTAACACTTTCTTCCTAATATTTCATTCATTTTTGACTTCACGTTATTTTAAATGTTATCGTTTCTATATCCATGACCTCACAGTGCGTATTATACTAAAAAATACCTTGAAATATGAACGAAATGTATGAACGTCGATGGCACCTTGACACTTCGAGTAAAGTTGCTCTGTAAATTTGGAAATTTTTCAATCGTCAAGTTTTGCGGCCCATTTGGCTCCGACCCAACTGCTCCCCTCCCCCCCCTCTCTCTTCACACCCTCGTACTCTGGTTTAGTGACTAGATGTGTGGAATACGTAAGAGATAATAAATACAACAGATTCTATAATGATCTATAATAAAATGTTATATTTGTACCGGGTTCAATTTAATAAAATTTGTAATTATTTAATTTGCACAATTTAATTCAGATACAGTTTACAGTCAGAGTCACATAGCACCTTCACAATTGAACGGTCAGTCCGCTTCTCTCCCGCTATGGACAGCTTTGGCCCTTTTTATAGGGAGAATAAGGATTATTCTCGAATCACCGAGAATTGGAGCATGCAAGACTTAGAGCATCCAAACACTCGAGCAATCTCGACTTATACAAATATCAAATTATTTAAGTGCCTACATGTCGAGACTTCACAGACTCGCACAGACACAACTCACACCAACTAACACAGACAAACAGAGCCCACAATTACACATTCGTAACAAAATCTAGATTATCAAGAATAATGTAAAAATAAAATACTAGTGGATCTAGTTGTTCTTTTGATAACATCGAAAGCGCTCGAGGAAATTAATCAACTTGCAATGAAAAACTTTTTACATTATTAATTTAAAATGAATTTTTAAAGTAAACTTTTAATGCATAAAGTATGTAGGAATTTAAAAGTAATAACAAATAAATCGATTGGCGAGAACATAAGTTGATTCAAATAAAAAGGTATGAAAAAAACACAAATTGTTTAATTTTACATCCAATCGATTATACAATACTTTTATCAAAAGATCCGACATTATTTATGTCTATGTTTGCAAGGGTAGGCTAGCATACCCTTACCGCCGACCCCGTCATTGGGTCTGTCTCCATTTCTCACCCCTCTCAAGGCAAACTTGGCAGGGCACGAAAATTAACACCCAAGTTACACATAGTTTACCTGGAGCGGGCATACCTGTGGAAAGCTCGGATCACTTGGCTCTAATGTGTTTGGCAAGGTGTGCAAGATTTCAATTGAACTTCCAGGGTCCAGAACTTAGGGTTACTCCCTTGTCGCAATATGTTGTAAATAAAAGGGATTCTTGGGTCGTGTTATTGTCGCAGGAAATCAAAGGAGATATATACATCTCGTCTCCTTCTCAATTAATTGTATTATATTGTAATGATTTACGGGTTCTATTGAATGAAAACTTTTTTTTTTCACACAGTTAATTTTAGATACGGTTCACCCAGAGTTGCTTTTGGACTGTATAGCTCGACGGCTGAGATACTAGTCCGACGATACAAACAGCTTTGACCCTTTTTATAGCAGGCATAAGGATTGTTCTCGAATCACTGAGAGCTGGCACATGCGAGACCTTACTATGTATAATACTCGAGCAATCTCAACCAGTACAAATGCTTATATTATAAATAATTATTTAATTACCTACAAAACACACAATCACAGATTCGCAACAATATATTTTTTAAATAAAAAAGTCGTACGGAAAAGTTGCCACCTTCAAGGTAAAATTGAATAAGTATTGATTCACTGACTTGAGAAATCGTGAATATTTTTTAACTTTTTATGAGGAAAAAAACTGCTGGATTACAGGACTTTCACACTTCTACAGTGCTTTCTATCGTAGAAAATAGGAAAAAACGCATTTATCTGAGAAACCCATGTTAGCTATGCCACTTATTCAGTTTTACCTTGAGGTATCGATATCTTACAACGAAGATTATAAATTACATTTATAATAATACATAATTTGTAGGCATAAAATGAAAAGGTGCATATTTCCCAGCAGCGAAATTTCCTTCAATTGATTTGAACGCATTTTCCGAAATCCCAATACAATCGGCTTTTCATCCAGCCAGCATTATAAAGCCTCTACAGCTGCAGTGCGCCCTCTGACATCATTTCTCCATTAGGTTCGTACTACACGGACTTCTCTGATCCTCCACATTTTTCTCATGTACCCAAGCATAAAACTTTTAAGCTCAACTATAGCGTTTTAACAAAAATGCGTGGAAAGCAAAATGCTCGCTCAGAGGGGCTGTTGAAAACCTAGTCTTGTAGGTATTATTAGCATACTGTTGTTTTCTGCCGGCATTATCCATGCCAAAGACAAAATGATTCATTTTACTTCTACGAATGGATTTCGACGCAGCAACTAAGCTGGGCACTTAGTATAACTGCTTGTCCTGAAGGGGTCGCATGAGGCGAGTGGAGCCTATATATTTCAACAGGAAATAGGGCCGGCATTACGTCAATCACTTAATTTGAAGTGGTTGGCGTAAGGCCGCACAAAAATCCTCCCCTGTAGCGTCCACTCATCGAAGCACGAAGTCCCTGTTTCGAACAGCAGCATCCAAGGTCAAAATAGCCATGATGATCGATCTTCGATAGAAGTGGCACCAAAGGAAGAACTCGCCAAACTTATATGTAAATTAAATATTTTGGATGGTTGGTGCATTAACACTGTGAAAACTCGTCTTATCTGTAGTTATTCAAACACTGTTTTATTTTCACTCTTTATTATTTAATTATTTGGACACAAACGTGTCGACTACACAGTAATCATCATCAGGTAATCTACTTACCTGATACATTACCTGATGACGATTACTGTGTAGTCAAAAACGTTTGTGTCCAAATATTAAATAATAAAGAGTGAAAATAAAACAGTTATTTAATAACTAAAGATTTTAAATTAAATATTAATTTATGACAAATTTTTAACAAACATTTTTGTGCACTTGTACAAATGAAAGGTAGTGATTCAGATATATGTCGGCAGGGCCGGTGTGAGGACATACATAATCCCGTAACTCGCCCAGGGCACCAGTACTGGGCCGGCTGCCAACTAGCGCCCCTGGGGACAGAATCAATTATCCGGTCCGAGCAGCTTAGTGCTCGTGCAACACGGATACTAAAAAAACTGCAGCTGAAATGCGAGCTGCACAGATTACATACAAATTATGTGGCCTACGCCCAAGTGAAATATATCTGTACGCTGTTTTGAAACTGATTTTCGTTTCAATGTATTTTTTTCAAACGTAGTATATTTGATTGTGTATAATCTGACGTATGGAAAGTTTTATTAGATGTCAAAGTATATACTTTTAAAATTGAGGTCCTTTCATAATAAATTTGCCCTTTGTAAGTACAAATGTTTTATTCGTAGAATACTTATTTTCCTGAAAAAGGAGTTATTTGTTCTGGATTGGTTGAAAAAAACATTATATAACTGGAAACAAGTGCAAATTCTTGCAGCGTTATTCCCTAAAGGTTCGCATATAGCGGTGGTACTCTTTTTATTTTCACATTTAAGAGGGACACCAAGTGTCTTTTTAGACCCATGATGATCGTCAATCTTTGATAAAAGTGGCACCAAGAGAAGAAGAAGGCGGGGCAACCTTAGTTTAATTAATAAATCCTTTAAAAAATCGAGTTGTTATTTCTGCAAACTTTGAAAATATAAGCACTTTTTCTCAATAAAAAATAAAAATATAAATGCCAACATAATATATAGCTTTATTTTTTTCAAAGAAAATGCTGAGACGAGATTATTCAAAAAGCTGAAAAAAAAAGTTTAAATGGGTCAGAGGCCCTTACATATACTTGGTTAAATATACATGTATAATTTCAGTATTTTTTCTCCTTTAAATATATGTACGTATCTTTATGTATATGCACACAAGAAAGCCTTTGCCTAACAGATGTACCTACATACACAGCCATAGAGCGGCAAAATTTGCCGAGCTCGTTTTATGTATGTAATATTAAAATGTAATACTGCGTTGCTATGATATCTCTTGCAACATTTTCCGTAGCACTGCCATCGTCGTAGAAAGCCGTGCTGCAGATATTTAAGATGTATGTTAACTGAAATTACATTTGAAAATTCAATGGTTACAAAATATATTTTCCAAAGTACACGATATCTTTAATCTGAGTTATAATGATTCACACTTTGTGTACGTTTGCAAGTGAACATGTTTCAATTCACGCTGATGCGTGTTTCATTTGTAATTGAAAAATAATAATCGAAACCCAAACGAACATTATCTTATTTATATTCTGTTATTTTTCTCTGATACTAGGGAGAAAATATCACTTAATCTTTGCAGGAACTTTAACATATTATTATATTATTTTTTAAAAGAAAGACATGTTTGGAAAAAATCATGGTGTCAATTTCGAGACAAAAATGTCTGAATTTCTCTCTCTTCTTTGGAGTTCTTTCCGGTGGTTGATGACCCTCTAGAACTGTGCCTTTTGGGAACCTTTTGTGATCCATTGTGTTAACATGATCATTCCAAAAGGATTTTAAATTTTTCAATAATATCTATAATCTAAATTATTAAGATAGAAAATATTAAAGATTCATATTACGTGCATTCCCACAAGCAGAAGTAAGTTCGTGTAAGTTCGCGCTTACACATGCCGCAGTTCTACGCTAACATATCTCTCGAATCTTTTCATTCAGTATCCTGTTCTTAGCAGCTGTTTTGACTTCAGCATGCCTACCTTTATTTCAGTATTATAAGCCATGACAGGTGGCCAAAACGATCGTCCAGTCAAAGTGGGGAGTGGAGAGATCCCAACTGAGGTTGCTGGACGATATCAAGAGAACTGCAAATAGAGGATGGCTGAACACAGCAGCCGATAAACAAACATGGAGAGGATTGGAGGAGGCTTACGTCTACGAGTGGACTGAGAAAGGCTGAGGAAAGAAGAGAGAATAAGCCATTAGGGGCTTAAGAATATTATTCATATTCCGAATTTAATCTTAGCTTATATTCAATACTATTTTTTTTAAATCTTTAAAATCAGTTATATTCAGCCTACTGCTATTTTAGTACTATTTCACAGCTTACAATACTAGGTGGCTCAGGCAGTGCTTTACAAGCGTCAAAAGCACCCTGTCGGCAAATTGTATGTAGTGCAGCTCTTTAGGGGCGGATTGTGAACACTAGTCGCGAGTGGCAAGAGTGCCGTTCGCGTAGGAGGCGGCCCTGAACTGCCGATGACTGACGAAGAAAGCCGAAGACTTCCGAAGACTGATGAAGACTGACAAAGACTGACGCAGACTCCTGAATACTGATAAAGAACACTGAAGTCTTTGTTTCAAGCTGTGCAACGAAAGAACACAGGAAGTAGCGGTTGAAAGAAAAATAATACAAATGCCACTGTTATAAAACGATAGAGTTTTCACAATGCATTGCGTGCCTTAAGAATAAAAAATAAAAATGTGATGCAGTCACGTCACATCGATATATCTTACGGGTCGATTTCAAGCATTCTAACATGGCCGCGCGTGAACAGCTGACCGTACTGTCAAATATGCTCCGCACACTTGGTATAGATGGGTATAAATTTAAAGCAAGAATTTTGAAAAATCTCTCTGAATTAAATAATTTTACAATTACAAATTCTTCTACACTCTATCATAAAATATTTTCCAAGAAACGAAATATAAAAATCTTGTTCCGGATTCTTGCCTGTGGCGCTAACCCCAGCTGTAAGCCTTCCTCTGTGGATTCTTGTGAACCCCAAGTACAACATTTTACCGTCCAACTGTACCGTAGCGCTTACTGAAAAATCCATAGCAACTAAGACAACACCTCTAGTGGGTGTTTAAGATCTCATACATTTTTGGTAAAACGTTATCGTTGAGTATAAACGTGAGACTTTGTACTGGAATATTTCCTAAAACTCAGAGAGAACGTGCGCGTGCACAAAGCCGGGATGCACATAAATTTACAAGGATATTACGTCACAGTTATGGAGGAAAATTTCAAAATTTACATTCACTTCTTATGTGGGGAATTCCACTTGAAAGAATGGATGAGTACATATAGAAGGATATAAATGTGCTTCAAATGTATTTTTTTTGTTACTCAGAGTATATACCTACTGTTTTTAGCGCTTAGGGTTTGTCTATGTTAGTCTAGCAATAAGTCTATGAAATCTCTAGAAATCAGTAGGTACATAATAATGATTTGTATTTTTTCAAAATTAAGTGTTGAATCGAATATTCTGGTGAAATTCAGCAAAGGTGGCATGGAACGATTATCTATGTTTCGAGAATGATCTTAATAATCTGTATAAATTAGGATCAGAATGCCCCAGAGGACCACATATAAATCAACCGTCGTACTGTAAAAATGTAAAAAAAAAACTCTGTCAAAATTAAACGTGAGAAAATAAAATGTGCAAAATTCATGAACCGCAGTTTTGATTAAATAGAACCCTATAAAAATAGTATATTAAAAAAAAATGATTGGGCCGAAATCTATGTATAAGATTTCTATAGTACCTATGCAGAAATGAAGAAGATACAAATAAGTTTTTTTCTGCATGCTTGTTCTGCTTGTAAATCATTTTGTTGAAAACTTTGCAGTTTGCAACAACAGAAGAGAAAACGTCGAGCCAAAGTTTTGCAAATGATATTGTTTTGCACTCATGCGTCTGACAATGCAGGGAATTCTTGGTAGCTTGGCTGTGAGCTTAGTTGCTGCTGCTCTCCGTGCAAGGAATCGCGTGCAGCTCTGATGTGCCATGAAACAACGTGTATTGAAAGTTGCAAAACAAAATAATGAGGTAGATTTTTCAATGGCCGACCTCTAAAGTTTCCAATTTACTTTGTTTACTGAACACTGCAACGGTCCGTGTTTTAATGAAGTTCATTTGCTTCTTTAATGAAGATTGGCTTTAATGAAGTCCGGTTGATAGCTCAGTTGGTAGAGTGCTTGCGTTCCATGCCGGGCCGAGCTTGGGTTCAAATCCCACCGAGGGTACCAGAAATTATTTTCAGTTTCAGTGTATATTTCAAATCTAAAATAAAAAAGCTGCAAGGTTTACTCAGCCTTCACAAGAAATGAGTACCATACCGTTCAAAAACTGGGAAACTAACACTTCAACTGAAGTGATTGGCCCCCTTACCTGTAAAAATAAATAGGTTCCGCTCGCCACATGCGCCCGCTTCGGGGAAAACGCGGCAGGAAGTTACACTATATGTGTAGCTTAGTGGCGGTATAGGCTATCATCATTTTTAATTTGATAATTCCTGACCTCCAGTACAGTATTTAACATACTGTTGAAAACTGTTGGGCAACAACGTGGGCAACTGTTGAAAAGTCAAAAAATCCATTATTAATGTATAATGTTCGTTGCAAAGATAAAGGGTGTTTTTTTTAGAGGTATAGAACTTTAAGTTGGCAACACTGTTTTAACTGGCGGCCATTTTGTCAGCTGTCAAGTAATTTGTGTTTAATTTAGTTTGGCATTTAAACATGAATAGACAACTCGTGCAACAATTGAAGCCACACGATCACCTAGCAAGGCGTAGATTCGGTGAATGGGTCCAAAACAAGATTGCCGTTGATCCCGATTTTCATAAGAGAATTTTGTTTAGCGATGAAGCTCACTTTTGGTTGAATGGCTACGTCAATAAACAAAACCGCCGTATTTGGAGTGAAGATAATCCTCAAGTGTATGTTGAGACACCGTTAGATCCAGAAAAACTGACTGTTTGGTGTGCTTTATAGGCTGGTGGAATCATTGGTCCGCACTTCTTTAAAGAAGATGCTGGCCAGAACGTTACAGTCAATGGTGACCGCTATAAAGCCATGATTACTGACTTTTTCGTTCCTCAATTGAACAACCATGATGTGCCGGAGCTGTGGTTTCAACAAGACGGCGCAACATATCACACAGCTCGTGCCACAATTGATTTACTGAAGGAAACGTTTGGTAACCGCATAATTTCACGTTCCGGACCTGTGAATTGGCCTCCAAGATCGTGTGATTTAACACCGTTAGATTATTTTCTGTGGGGTTATGTGAAGTCGCTAGTCTACGCCGATAAGCTCAAAACGATCGACCACTTGAAGGACAACATTCGCCGCGTTATTGCCGATATACGGCCACAAATGTCGGAAAAAGTTATTGAAAATTGGACCTCCAGATTAGATTACGTCCGAGCCAGCCGTGGCGGTCATATGCCAGAAATCATATTTAAATTATAATGCCAAAAGATTATCTTTTGAATAAAGCCAACTTCATGTCAATTTTAAAAATTCATCCTTGTTTTATTCCGTTTCAAAGTTCTATACCTCTAAAAAAAACACCCTTTATATGTAACATTTAAAAATCATGTTGAATGCATACCCTTAAATAGATGATGAATTACCGTGTACATATGCTGCATGTGTACTAACTTCTAAGAATAAAAAAACGTCAAATTTAAAGGAACATAAACCCTGCAACCTTTGCCATACTCTCTCTGAAACAGGGCAAAGGGTGACATTTGCAAAGTGGATCACGGTTTATAGGATGGGTTGTTAGCTTCATACCGATCTATTAGACAGGGAGCTACACAGATTATACTGAAAATGGGTGACAGTTGAAGGTGGACGCTATTGCGATAATAGGATTTAGAAACTGATTAAATCGTTTGACGTATTTGTAAATTAAAAATTACTTTAAAATCTTCGATGATCCATGAATCCAAAACGATCCATGAACCGAAGTTTTTTTTGTGAATCATAGATCTAACTTGAAAATAGAAGAAAAATAAATATTGGAATCAAAATTTTGTGAAAATCAGACGAAAATCGCTTAGTAAACAGAGCAATTAATAATGACCAGACAGGTATTGAATTTGTCGCGAGTCTACCCCCTGCTGAGTTTTCGACCTCCCTTCTCAGCCTCCTCATGAAGCACACCCCTTCTCCAACTTCTCGCGAGGTGTACGCTTTGGAAAATTGAAGCAGAATCGAGAAACTTCCAAAGTCTCAGCGCTCCCGCCGATGGTTTATTCGTTTTAAATTTGAAATGATAATTTTCAGATTAATTCAATTTGTAGATGAGTTTTGAATAGTTGAATATTCTATTTTGTTGCTTGTATTAAAACTTATACATATAATGTGTATCTGTACAGTTGATAGATCAGTTAATAGAACGCTTTTTGTTTGATCAAGATGACTTGGGTTCGAGTTCGATGGTGCGAAATTCGATTTTCCGTTTAAGCATTTTTTTCTTCAATACTTAGTACCGATAAGGTATACTTAGCTTTCATAAGAAATTGCAGCAAATTCTCTCTTTAAGTTGAGTGATTGGGTTAACGTAGGAGGCCCTCTTACCTGTTAACATACATATATTATAGTTTCCACTCGCCATATGTGACCATTTTGGTGATACCATCGCACTTTGATTTTTTGGTTAATAAACCCTAGCCCTCTGGGTTTGACCGCAAGCATACCCAACTGAGCTATAAAATGAGTTAAAGAAAGAATTTAAAACTGAAGTGCAATGTTTTAAGCCAACTGTTAAAATATCAAGCTGTCTTTTTATGAAATATTAGCTAATTAATTGGTCAAATGACTGTTTTTTATTACAATAGCTGTAGATTTTAAGTTGACATTTTAGTTCCAGGCAATGTAAATTAAAGCTTAGTGTTTATATAGACGTTCGATTCTGGGAAATTCTTAACCTGAATAAACCAGTAGTCTATATATTTAACTTTGCCGCCAAACGAGTCGGTCAATGGAGCTTTAAATGCAGTTTTCCGGAAGTAAATTCTCACCCAAGCTTTGGTTTAGTTTCCTCAAGACAGCTGTTCGTGGGCAAGCTTAAAAGTTGGAGCTCTCATGGTTATTTTAACGGCTTGTGGGTCTACGGAAAGAATAACAATAAATTTTAACCTTACTTGTAAGTGCATAGTCGTACCTTTAAATATATTTCAACTCACAAATTAAGAAAGAAATCTGTAGTTTCCTTTAAAAAGTTTAAATGTTGTTAAGAAGGAAATAATGTTAATTATTTAAACTTTTTAACTAGTCCGTAATCTAATGTTAAGGACTCGTAATCGGAAGGTTATGGTTTCTATTCTACATGAAGCAAAAACACAAGTATTTAAATTTTCAAATATTTCGACAAAGATCTTCCGTAGAGATAGTTCTGAAAAGAAAATAATGATTATCAGTTTTTTATGTGTTGTGAATCCTGAGTAAGCCTCATTCGGTTCATCACCAAGAGTGGGCAGTCTCGTCTAAACTGGCGTACGTACAGGAAGATAGCAAGATATAAAACATGGCTGAATGTAATCAGCTGATCGGTCAATCAAATATTATCTTTACCATTTGCATCAGCTGTTCTCGCGAAGCCATGTTTTATCACTTGTTAACGACCGGTACGATCGCTTATAACGACGATACTGGGGTGGCAGTCTCGACGACCGTTGGTAGACCTTACCGTATATATTTGAAGAAAGGAGGGAATAAAACATGGTGACGTTTTAACAGCTGATCCATTTTGTATGGAACAACGATCAGTTGTTAAGGCACCGCATTGTTTTATTGCGTCCTATCTTCAAAAAGGTACGGTAAGATCTACCGACAGCAGTCGAAACTTCTACCCCTGAATTAAAAAAAAAACACTAAAATAGGAAATTATATGTAGCATCTTTGGGTTTGAATGTAAGAAACCGATTTAGATTGTAAAAGTCCACAATGTTGGTCTATCGACCGGAATATGTGTATCCCAAAAGTTCCGGTAGCTGTAAATCAATTGTGAGAGAGTTGGTTTTCCTCCTTGAGGGTAATTTTGACATTTTATGCGCTCGTAAAAAATATAAAACGCTCGCATAAAACAAAGAAACGGCCTTATAAAAATAACTGCCCGTCATGAGCTATTTATAAATAATTTAAAATTAAGCTTAGCATATCGTGTATTTTTTTAATATTCAGTTTCTAAATATGAAGCTTAAGATGGCGGTAAAAGGGTATTGCTTTAGTAGTTAATTTTATATTGGAAAATTAGGAATATTAACGAATGTTTCTGGATAGAAATGGAGAACAGACAGATTACCATTGAGTTATAATAGTGATGGAAAATAAACTAGCTTATGGAATAGATAAATATTAAATGGCTCACCTCCCAACCAGACCTGCCAACCACAGAGCTGTCAAACACCACAGAATACCTAATAATCATGTGAAATCCTGTGTTTTCTTCCTTCCTCAATTTTGTGTCTCGACACCCAATAATCACACAAGGCATAATGTATTAAAATAAGGTATTTTTCTTCTGAAATTTGACAATTCTACTGACCAAAACACATCAAAACATTTATAGCGCGTGTGCACAGCGTTCCCGCAGGTATGAATTTCAATGTTGCCAACTTTCTGGAAAAATTTCGTTGTTTCACGGTTTTTTTTTGTCTACATATAGACGGAGCATAAGGAATAAATATCATTTATTTGTTTATTTAAAAAAATGCTCTTTGCTACCATCTAACCTATATGGTTGGTCACGTATTGCACCCCCGCGTGACTACGCTGGTATAAATGTTTTTATTATGATTCATATTACTACGATTAAATGTTTACATTTATTGGCAACTTATGTAATAGATTAAAAATTATTGATTGTAAAAAGCCTAGCTGCATAACTTCATTGAATTATTTTTTTATACTTTGTACCTTATTTAAATAATAAACTATTGAAGGTTTATATTATTATTCTGCAGAAATGATGCAGTTTAACAATATTTTTTTTCATTTCCTTTCAAGTCATGCATTAAATGACAAATTAGTGCATACCACTGCATTAATATACAGGTAAGTCGGAATACAGGTGATTGTAAAATACTGCCCCTAGTTTAAAACTTTGAGTAAATTCCCTCGATCGTGTAAATCAAAAAAATTAAGTACGACAACTTATTCACTCACTAGAGGTGCTGTTGTATATTCCATACATTGTACAATTAACGCAATCGAGGGAGATAACGCAATGTTTTAAACTCTGAGTACAGAAGTTGCATGTTCATATTCAACACGTCACTCTATATCGCCTTTTACAAATGTATAAGGTTTATAGAATCAAATATGGCAATCTAATTTTATTTTAAAAAACGGCATTCATATATATAAATGATGAGAAAATGATTTCCTGCGTTTCCATACATTTATCTCATTTGGGAAAAAATAATAGATTGCCGGCTTTGGTGCTGTGCGACACATTGCAATATTGATTTGAAGTTCTGCATACATTTTGAAATCAGACAAATTTGATTTGCATAATTGAGCAGTAAAGAAATATGGCAATCAATTAAGACCGGTCCGTAGTCTAGTGGTAACGCTTCGAACTTGGTAGTGGATTCGATCCCGGCGGAGCACAAAAAATATAACATTTATATAACTTTTCAAATTGTTTTGGTGAAACATTGTGGAATTCCATTTTAAATATGTGATTCAAAAAATATTAATAAATATTTTTTAGAACACTTCAATGAAAAAACTTTGTTTTTATCCACTGTGAGTATTTATTTTATGAAAAAACGTTTTCGGAGATCATTCTCCATCTTCAGTTTCTTATATACTAAACTTAAAACTAATAACAAGACATGCAATTTATGTGGGAGGGGGCGGGGCTAAAATTGAAAGGAGGGGGGAAGATATGGGCGGGATCTGGACGTTAATTAGATTATTTTTATTAATTTTAAAATATGATGGACATCCTAGAAACACTAGAAATAAATTCATATTTTAAAATTAATAAAAATAATCTAATTAACGTCCAGATCCCACCCATATCTTCCCCCCTCCTTTCAATTTTAGCCCCGCCCCCTCCCACATAAATTGCATGTCTTGTTATTAGTTTTAAGTTTAGTATATAAGAAACTGAAGATGGAGAATGATCTCCGAAAACGTTTTTTCATAAAATAAATACTCACAGTGGATAAAAACAAAGTTTTTTCATTGAAGTGTTCTAAAAATTATTTATTAATATTTTTTGAATCACATATTTATAACATTTATGTTTTAAAATATGCTCTTCATTGGGTTGAAAAATTCATATACCTTTACCAAAGATCCATCCAGCCTTACAGCAACTGGACTGGGTCTTGCTTGGGTATTGGGTGCTTTCTATAGCGACGACAAGCTTGCAGAGGACTCTTGAGGTGTGATTCACACAAAAACACCGCTCACAATAAAAAAAAACATCATTGTTTTATTGTTATTATTATTAAAATTAAAAAAATACATTTTTGACATTTCCATGACATTCTCAGTTTTCCATATACTTTTAGGAAAAATTCTAGATTGCCATGTTAAGCTCTAAAACTACTAAATTATGTCTTTTTGCAGTTTTTCAATTTTTGTGACATTAATTCCTTGGTATAAAGCTGAGAATAATGGGGCACTATGAAGCTGACCATCAACACTGTAAAAACTGATTCACTTTGCCAATGCCGACCCTGTTCAGGGACAGGCGTCAAGGTCATTTGACATTTATGTGTTTATTTCGTAAATAAGCATACAGCATGTTTACGTGAACATACATGTCTCTGCTAAGGACCGGTATTTTCAACCTTAGCATGGCGTCTTTATTCTGAATTAAATGGACGCACTTATGTCAATCGTGTGGATAGTTTTTTAATGAGCTTAAATTATTATGCTAACGTTGAAAATACCGGCCCATAGTTTCTAGATATATTACATGCTGAAGACTCTAGTTTCAATGGTCTCTGACGTTTTCCCACCGAGAAATGGAGCATCCATCGCAAGTCCATTGAATTTATATTATCTTTTAAATTCCAAGAGTTTCTAAAGATATTTTTAATTGTGTTGCATCCCTGGAGATTGCATCTCTTGGCCACCCCTACCCCTCCCTCCCCCCTCCCCATACCCCCCGGATCCCTTTTGTCTCCAGCCGACAATTCTTTATTCTCAATACGGCGTAATGAGGCCATGGAGGAAACACACCATTAACGTTGCGAAATAATAAAAAAGATGCGCTATAAAAACCTTAATCTAAATAGTAGAAATATATTTGAATTCGACAATTGCATTTTATGCAAATTTGCAAGGAAGCACGAGCAAATTCATGAAGATTCCTGAAGATGGTGCAATATGTTTTGTTCTTGTTTACAACAGTTATTAATTTCATCCAGGAATAATGCTTCAACTTGTGTAATGTTTCAGCGGAAACTTTATTGAGATCCATTTAAGAAATATATTTATAAATTTAAAAAATACTATCTGTTTTATTCTACTGATATTATATCAACAGAATGAAAGTGTTTTTTTTTTTTTTTTTAATTCTTCGATGCTTGCATTCAATGCCGAGGGCTTGGGTTTGATTCCCACCAAAGCAAAGGTCAGAAGTCAGAAATGATTTACCCGTTTCGGTGCTTCTGTCAAACCTTAAATAAAACAAAAAAGGAAGATTTACTTAGCCTTTACAAGAAGTAAGTGCCAGCACCCTCGCGAGCTGGGAAACCCCCAGATCAACTGAAGTGTTTAGGGAAAAGTCGGCTCCCTTACCTGAAAAATAAATAGGTTCCACCCGCCACATGCGACAAACGCGACAATAAGTTTCACTTTATGTGTAGCTTAGTAGCGTTTTTTTTTTATTTAAAGTAGCGTATCTTTAAAATGTAAATTAACGTTAAGATTGACGATTTCCGACTAATACTAAAAAAATAAAATTTATGACATTTTACGGTATTGTTTGTGAATAAGGATGCTTATTATTTTAATACTTTATAATGAGGACAAGGAGCTCCCGCAAAGCATCCTCGTCGCTACCGTAAGGCAATACCAGAAAGCTTCGCTCATTATGGAATATTATAAAGTCTACGACAATGAAAACTCACAATGATAGAGTTGGCTGCTTTTGCTACGATGCAGGTTAAAAAAACTTCTACAATGTTGCTTTATTGCAATTAAGAAAAACTGCACTTTTAAGAAAAAAATATAGTTCATTGTAAATTATAATTGAACAAATATAATTTCACCTGTAATCTAGGATCTAAGTTGCAAAGATACATCATAAATATTTAAAATTCTTCAGAATGATAATTAGAAGGGAATGGGTGCGATTGCCAGCGTATCACACAAAAAATCATAAATAAATAAAAATCACAAGTTTAACGAAATATTTTCTTTATCATAAGCATAATTAAAAGCTTTGCAGCAACTAAATTTTGCTTAAATTAGTGCTTTGTAGCGACGACCAAGCTTTCAAAGTGCTCTTAAGGTATAATTCGCATAAAAATAGTGCCTACGAATAAATATATCTAATATTTACTTACACAAAACTCATTATCATTTCCGTTAGGATATAACAAATAAAAGATGAAGCTTTAAAATGTCAGACAATAGGAAATCTAGACTCTCGTTTAGTGACGTAATATTATTCACTTGTCAAGGGGGGTTATATCAAAACAAGTCTTGTATCACAACAGGTCTTATATCACAACAGGACTTATATCAAACACAGCCCTTCTCTGTGCACAACAACCCGACGTTAGAAGGCTTAATGTGACAAAGTTGTCTATTGTCTGGCTGACAGTGCGGCTCATTGTCAGGCCTGTCCTAAACTCCATGACATTCACAGATATACAGAAATAACAGATCTGCGCCCCAACAATAAAACATAGTGCAAATTTTCCTCGATCGTGTTTCTTGACTTATTGGTGTGACGCTGACCACCCATACTGTAAATAATGGTTCACTTTTTCCCCTGTTTCAGAGAAGGTCGGAAAAAGTTGTAGGTCTTATGTACATTTGAGATTGGGTTTTTATGTGTTACGTGTTTGCTTATGGGAAAGCATTTAATATGAATCTGAAACGAAATATGTCTGTACAACTTAGATTACAGATTATTATAGGTACTTTAAGTAGAAGAAATGTGAAGAAAATATAGAAAAAACAAGATGGCAAGTGTACGATTCCTACCAACGGTGTAAAATATAATTTTCCTTGGCGTAGCGGCAAGCGTCCTTGGGGTGTTTAGTGTGACTAAACGGCGCTATATAAAATGGGCGATTATTATTTATACATATTTTTACTTCTGACATAAACTACCATATGTACTTAAATGAAAGCCACATAAACAAAATAAAACCATATCATTTTGGGAACAGGAAAATTCTCCACTGCCACCCCAATAAAAATAAATAAAGATTCCACTCACTAACATTAACAGAGACGACTAAAAGGATATAGTCCTTAAATTAAGCCACAACATGAAAAAAAAACAACCTTGCATAATAGTTATTTATGCCACTGCCAAGTAATGATAGTCTTTTTAACACGAGTGCTAGTTTGTGCCATGAGGCGCAGCCGAATGGCACAATAGAAAGCACGAGTGTTACAAAGACTAATTACGTGCAGTGGCATACAATACTTTTTCTACGACCATGAGAGAATTAACAAAATAGTGAATAATAGTCATTATAATGTACTCGTCCATTTGAAGTAATTAAAACCTTACCTTTGTCAAAACGTGTGATTTATCATTCCCTTCGATTATCTAATCTAACCTAAGTTGTAAAAATAAATTATATTTAGGTTTCATATTGAATTCATGCCCACAAGCCGACACATATGTATAAGGTCGCGCTTTTACATCCTGCATATAAGCTTAAACATTCAAACCCAAAACTCAAATAAACATATGCCCTGCAGTTGTATTGGCAGGTGAACCAAATTTGTACAGTATAGGTGATCAACCTCATACTCACCTATTAACCAAGTAACTTTTTGAGTTTGTTTATTTTTTGCGGTGAAATTTTTTGTATTGTTTTCCTTTCAAGCCTTTTATTTTCCATTGAAAAAAGGAAAGCTTTATTTGGAGCAATCCGATAAATAAATTCGATAAATTTTAGCACTATTAACAATTTTTTTTTGACTCTACACATAAAATATACTTATTTATTTCCATCTGAACAGGGCTGAAAGTCTCATCACCACGGTAATTCCTACCTACCGAATATCACTAATATTGTATGAAGCC